>WEZZ01002923.1:23701-36008 GCA_013400585.1 Chloropsis cyanopogon | reverse complement strand
ATTTCACAAAAACTGTCACTGAGTTCTTCACAGAAAACTTTTCCTTTTGGGAAAAATCGGTGTTTGGCACAGGGTAATATTCTGTGTGCCAGCCATTAGGTGGGGTCTCTGAGAATTTGGGCATTGTCAGCACAAAGTGAAACCTCTCACTATCATCCCTCCTGCAGCAGGAGGACTGTAAGAACTACTTCTCTTGACATCAGTTTGCTTGAAGGGTTAAACTGAGTCTTATTTAGACCAGTATGAAATCACCACAATGCTGCACAAATCTACCTGTACTGGCTAGCAACACCCTTCTTTCATTTTCAATCCTCCAGCTACTCAGCTTCTTCTGTGGGAATTAATAAGACAAAAGGTTTTCTTTAAGTTTGCAATTTGAGCCTTATGTTTGTTCTTAGTGGACTGTTTTCCTAATAGGCTTCAAGCAATGTGATTTTCCCCTCAGTCCAAGCTGTCCAGTACTTGCTTTGTCACTGCCATTCTGCACAGGGCCTTCTAGCTTGATATGCCATGGAAGAATGTGAAAATTACCCCAGGGCCCATCATAGCTCCCTGCCAAGATGAAGCAGAGGCCTATTAACAGTTTGAAGCAAAATCCTTCTTGTTTCATGACAGTGCAAACTTTTGCTTGGGCAGATTGCTGGGCAGTTTTGTTCACTGATTACTCAGACCTTATGATAAATCAGTGTGGCTGAGTCTGGTGTTTTCAGCTTGTCACACAGAGGGTTTTGTTTTTGGTTTTTTTCCTGTATTTCTAAACAGCTTTAAACACACAATACGTCATGACTGTAAAACTTTATTTAGAAAGAAAAATATAGGTGATCTTGAAGATCTCAAAATCTCATAATTTAGGGTCAAACACATGATTTTGTCATCAGCTTCTGTATGAGTCAATGGAGGATTAAGTGGCTGTTTAGGAAAACCAAAACCCTGGTAGCTGGTTTCTGGCTCTTGCTGTTAATGTAGAGTCAAGAGAGTAATTTATGCCAGAGAATAACTGTATTCTTACAGCCACCAATTTCAAAAGTTCAAAAACCATGAAGTAGGTCCCAGAATACTTTAAAATGCATGATCTTCCACTACAATCCTTTTAATTGCCTGCTTGCTTTTAGTTTTGAATTTACTTTGTACTTTCCCAGCTTTTCTTTTCAGCCTCGAAAGCTAGAAAGAGATTGTTGCTAATCATTTGTCCCTATGAAACTGTGAGAGTAAAAGGCACTTCTTAAAATAGTACTTTTTTTATTGCTTGAGCCTGACATAGGAGAATGCTGAGGTCATAGTCTAACTCCCACAGAGTAAATCTATGTAATCACAACAGTTTGCTTTTTAGGTGAAGTACTGAGCTATTGTACTGAGTGAAGATCAGTTACTACTCAGTGGAAGTCTCCTGTATCTCTTTAGTCTGAATAGTTTATTTCTTTACTGTGTTTTTCTTCTCACAATTCTTAGTCTGGAAATTCTGTCTCCTTAGGAGTCCTTAAGAGAGAGACGTCTGTTATTTGGGTTTAAATCCTGGCTCTGGTGACGTCAATGGAAAAATATCACCCATTGACTTCAGCCGGGTCAGGATTTCTCCCATGTGGTTTATGAATCTATTGATTTCAACTAAGGCTGTGGAGCCATACATATATGAGAAACAAACTGTAGAAAAAAAAGCAAATAATCAAACTCTTCCCCAAAACAAAGTTCTGGACTGTCTTTGATCTCACCAACACCTGCCTCATAATCTCATTTACACATCTGAATTTCTCTTCTGAAAGGAGACAAAGCACTGCACAGCACAAACTATTCCTTAGTTTTGTGATAAATTGTAGAACTAAGCTGCCTTGTACAGCTCTAATCTCCTCTCAGTTTAAAGGCATGACCTTGGGAACTTTCTTCAACATCAGTCTTACTGCACATCAGTAGGCAGATACAGCCCTTCATACTGATGAAGAGTCATGTACCAAACATACTCTGAGAGTGGCTTCTAAGCTGTAACTTGATGTTTTGGTAACATTTGGCCTTGAACTTTCTAATATCATAGTAAGTCCAATATACTTAATTGTGAAATTACTGTGTTGTGAAATAAGGATTCCTCTGCCAAGAAGGAAAGATGCTGAGACCTCCTGAAATGTGGGTTACATTAACATTGAAGAAGAAAAAAGAAATCTTTCAATTATAGAATGCACCCATGAAAGTCTTTGTGGAGCTTGTTTTTTTTCCCAAAGGTAAATCTTTTGAGGGTATTTGGAGCACCTTCTAAATTTAGGATTTGAGAAATTGTTTCCTCCTGTATCAATCCTTGGGGAGAAGAGCCTGTATCTCCATTGTATTGTTGCGCTCTCTTTTAAAAAGGTGTGTTCAGGGCTAACCTCTTGTTATCAGTGAATTGTGGCCATGTTATCATGGCCATTGTGGCCATGCTGACAAGTGAGGTCAGTGAATTAGGCACTGCTAAAAGCTGCCTCTCCTTCAATATCCTAATAAATGAAATAAGTGGGAAATCCAAGAATGGTCTGCTAATAATATTTGTTATTACTGGGCAGCTCTGTATTTAAAAGTAATGGGCCACCATGAAATTCTTGTTGCCTATAAATGTTGTGACATTAATTAACAGGTTGGCATCTCCCAGGACCTGTGAGGATCTACTGCTCCACCTTGTGGTCTGAACAACGCTTCCCATTACTCTGTACAGAGTGATGTGCCAGAAAAAGTCCAGCCTCTTCCCCTTCTTTTATTTAACTGGAATTGGACTCGAACCAGTGTCATGCTTTCCCTCGAGATATGGATCTTAAGGGCAAGCAACGTGCTGTCGCCTTTGGCATGCTGTAGGATAGACATTGTAACAGGTCTTTCATTACGGAAGAGAAAAATAGAAATGAAAATATCAGTCAAGAGAAGAGTTCTGTACACACATACCCACATAGATCAGGAAGTGCAGAATAAATTAAAAATAGCTGGCAAAACCCAAGATGCACCGTACTCAGATGCTTTTTACAGTACATACACCGGGCCCAAGGAAACACTGATTTGGATGGCCAATGAGGCACTTGCAGAGGGTTCATTCTTCCATGCTGCTGTTGGGCCAAAAAATCAGCTCATTCCCACAGTTCTGCAGGCTTCAGTAAAGATGAATGCTGTGCAATTGCCCAGCCACAATCCTTCCCCTACATCAATGCCACAAAAGCTGTTTCTCAGACTAGTTGTACCAAGACAGGACACCCAGGGCTTGGAAATCATGCAATAACTTTCTCCGGCTCTGAAATAAAGACTGCAAAGGAGAAATATTCTTCTGCTGTTGAAATCACAATTCCTGTGTACTTCAGTGGGGTGGGATCAAACCAGTACTGCTCTTCTGATTCTGGGTTTGTTCTAGGAAAGCGGTTTATAACAAAGCATTCTAAGAAAGACTTTGTCTGTGTGGTCTGACACCACCAGTCTGGGAGGGTTGGATCCTATTTTGGACACCTAGCATATATTCTTAGACAATTATAATAGCCAAACTGTAGCAATCAGTTAATACCTACATTAAGAACACAGCTTCTGCAATCACTTGTGCTTTTGGAAGTGAGTGGTTGTGTTCATAAAGCCTTAAGGAGTAGGAGCACTGGAAAAATTACCATCTTCTATAAAAAGACTTATTGTATAATAAGGGCAGCTTGTCTTATTACATACCAGCAGTCAGAATGTTTGTCATGAAAAAAAAAAAAATTATGGACTAGCAACAGACAACTGCCTGCCCAATCCTGCCTGAATTTTGCTTAGTAATATGTTATCACAGAATTCTGTTCACTAGAAAGTTGGTAGTGTGCCTTAGATGAATATGAGTGTAGAGAAGGACATGGCTTGTGCAGCCAGACCTCTCTGCTGACAGCTTCTGCTTCTGAATGGGAGACACTGGTTCCCAAAGTGCTGTTCTGTGCTGTCACCTTTGTCATGCTTCAGGAAAGATTGCAAAACTCGTTTGAATAGAGAATAGGGGAAAGGAGAGGAGGAGTGAAAATAAAACAAAGGATAGTTTTGAGAACTAGTTTAGAGGTTCTTTCCTATGGTTTTGTTGAAGAATATGTCACAAGGCAATGAAATTAACTGTTTTCTTTCCATGTCTCTTACCTCCTTTTCCCTTCTTTATGGATTAAAGGTTTCAAAAGCTCTGGGGCTAAAATTAAGTGTATTGAATCTATACAGATGTTAAGATGCTGGATTATATTACAGTTAGCCAGAATTTCCATAAGAACAGAAATTATTCAACAGTACTGGGGATCTAGGCACTTTTGGTGCTGATTTCATGAAGGACTCAGATATCCATCTTTAGGAGTCAAGATTTGAATATCAATAAGGCCTTGCATTTGAAACTATTCTGACTTGGCACCAGCATGTAAAATCTGCACAGTTAGGATGAAACCTTTCCATCAAAGGTTCAAGATTTAATATGAAGGCAGGGAGAGAAGGAAAGCAGATGATCAAGGAGTTGTAGTTGAGGAGGCAATTACAGGTTGTCAAGACTTGGGTAATGGGCTGCTAACATGAATCCTTTGTCTCCAAAAGCCTTGAGGAAGGAAAACTCAAGGTTTATAACCAGTGTGATACTCCTGGGTTCCTTACATATTCTTCACTGAAAATGGATTGGGATATTGGATTTGTCCTTAATACAATTTATTTCAACTTTAATGAAGATGATGATGATAATAATAATAGGAGCAACAAGAATAATGATTTTTTTCTTGTTGCCACATTTCAAGTCAAGAAGTTGAGAGTCAGATGTAAGATTTCGGGGGGGTTGGACAATCCTTAAGGTCCCTTCCAACCCAAGTAATTCTGTGATTCTGTATGTACAAAGAAAATGGAAAATACTAAGAGTGAGGTAGTAGTGAAAGATCCAGAACTGTTTTATAAAGATGCATCATTTAAATTTATGTCTTGACTTCTAAATTACAGTAACAATTACTTTAGTATAACTGTATCTCCAAGTGTAGAATTATTTGGTTATGGTTTACTATTTTGTAATAATGTTGAGGGCAGTTAGGTACAACAGTGTCTAATAACTATATGTAATAAATGCAAATGCTATGGAGTTTACAGTGCAGACTGATATCAGAGAACCATACTACAGTTCTTAAATATTTAATCAATTGGTTAAACTGGGACAAAGGCTTTACAACTGGGAGTTGCTAATGTGCTTACTACCAGACATAGCAAAAATGAAGACATGGGCTATTTGATGTTGCTTCTCAGAAATTCTCAAAATTCTTTAAACCATTCATTTCCATTTTAATACACAGCAAGAGGTTCAGTAATTTATGGACTGATTTTAATCCATCATTCCCCTCACAGCATTTCTAAACTCTCACTAAAGATGTATGTTCCTCCTGGTCTTATGTGTAAGTAGTTGTATTAACATTCTGTTTCATATTGGTCTAAGCATGGGGAAGAAGTATCTGTCTGGAAATAATATCTTGGGACTGCTGGAGCTGTATTCACATATTCACTGAACTGACAGACAGGTTTGTGGTATTTTGCCTGAAAATGAAAGCGAAATTCTGCCCCCAAACCATGTAGACCATGTCTCAGTCTCTTTAGAGATATTTTGATTTCTTCAGGAAGGAAGGGTTGTTGGCTGCCACACTCCTAACCTGGCCTTTCTCTTTTCCATTACTCCCATCAGCTTAAGATGATGTGAGTGAGAAAGCAGACACACAAAGCTCACGTACTGCTATTTCAACTTCAATGAGCATCCAAACCCAGGTCTCCATGTCAAACTGTAAGAAAGCCCTGTATTTGTTTCAGTAGGAGTTAATACGAGCTTTGAAGGCTCCCTAATGTGACTTGCAGAATCTACTTGTGCAGAAATGGATTACTAGGGATAATTCAGTACTTCCCTTCCTTGGCAGACTTGAGAAGGGTGTACAGGAATGAAAAGGGCTTGGGGGGATGGCAGGGGATGGGAAGATCTGAAGCAGAGATTTTAAATTTTCAAAAGCAACTAAGTTTAGTTCTTGAAGTCTTTTCTGCCTCTTAGCTTAGAATAAAGTACTTCAAGTGGTAATCAAAATGTGCATCCACTGTACTTGGAAAGATGTACATTTGCTTTTGTCTGCTGGTCCACACTAGCTCTTTTATTGCCAGTAAAGCTGGAAAATCAGTTTTGGTAGTTGGAGCACCCTTTAGATGAGTTCTCAATGCTTGCCCTACATCAGCCACAAGGTGGTCCTCTTAAGGTGTAACTTCCAGCTAAATATTATGGATCTCATCTAGAACCTTTCTATGCTAGTATATCTCTAGACCTTTGCAAATTTGTCAAGCTAGGAGTTGCTAGAATTGTTCAGGGAAAATAACATCTCTGCACAGGCAGGTATTTAGCTGAGAGTCTGTAAAGTGTGCCATTTAAACACTATTTCATGGTACATACCTCAGAGTCAGAAACAAGAAGTTTACAATTGATGAAAGATTTGGGTGAGAGATTCAATTCTTCCCTCTCAGCTATTCTTAATACTTCATGGGTAGTAGGTATATGATGCAGTAGCTTATAACCCTGCAGAAATTCCTGTTCTGAAGGTTTGTTTTGTGGAGCCGACAAGACACGTAGAGCAGAACAGGGAATTTCAGAGAAGCAGCTGGCAACTGGCATGTGAGCTCTAGTGCTGAAGAACCTGGGTGAATCCATGCCCTGCATGCACCAGGTGATTATGACTGACCAAGGAAGGGAAAGAGAATAGAAGGAGTGGGAAAGGGAAGAGAGAATCTGTGAGCTGGACACTGACTCTGGCTCTGGGAAAGGAGGCAATGCCACACTGAGCATTGTCCCTAATGTCACACTGTGGCTGAGAACCCAGAGCTCATGGCTGTAGTGAAGAGATCAGCATAACAGTTTAACCTATCTGAGGTCAGTGGTTTGATGTGCTAATGGGAATTAAAACCCCTTTTTAGGAAACCAAAATCACTAGATTTGCATCTGAGCTTTGATTGACTGATGAGTCAAACTCTTGGCGTAGGCTTTGCAGTGAGATTACTTCAAAGTTGATTTATTATTATCATCATCAATGCTATTTTGAAATATAAACTCTGATATTGTAAGGCAAAGGTCATCCACCTTTGAACTGTAAAGTGCCAGGTTATATTCTTCCCCAAAATAGTGATTAAATTTGGTGGCAGACACTTTGCAAAACTGAGGTGGTGCTGTCAGCAGGAGAGTTTGCTCCCAGTGAAGTGGTGCAGTGGCCAGGCTCCCAGCTCTGTGGGAGGTGACAGCTCCACCGTGCTGTTCTCAGTGCGTGACAGCTCCGGGCTCCTGACTTTGTGCTGGGCCTCTTCAGGGGTATTTGGATCTGGTTTATGCTGTCTTTGGTACCTGTGCTGTGCATTGCTCAGTCCTGCCTTACAGCTTATGGAGCTATGACTAGGACAGGGAGCATTAGGATAAATTGTAAGATACTCCTGAAGTGTATTGATTGCTGGCAAGCTGTTTGTTGAAGCGAACAATTTCTTCTGGAAATACTGTGGTCTAAAACCACTTTAAAATAATGCTGCAGGGGAGATTTAAAGTGTGCTTTATGATAGCTAGAGTAATGTTAGAATATTTATCTGCTGCTATTCTTAAATTCATTAAAAACTTAATCTGATTCTTATGATACAGTAAGTCTCCAGTGACTAATCCAACAATTACATGCTTCCTAATGAGTAGTCTGAACATGACTGACCTTGCAAATACTTTGGCTCACAAAAGAAGTGCTTTATGTTGGTAAATTCCTTTTCCCCAAATTTCACTGGGAAATATTAATTCTGCCTATGACTATGCAGGAACAGGAAATAAAAATGAACATTAATACTGAAAGTGTCTTGTACAAAAACTACAATAGCTTGTTAACTAAGACTGAGCATCATCCTCCCCCACTGTGAGCACATCAGTTAATCATAGTAGGCATTACTCAATTTCATTTGGCATCAGTAAAATTTCAGATGTAATCCAAGTATCAGGGTAAATCTTTCCCTAATTTGATGAGAGTATAATTTTAATAGTAGTCTTCTTCTTTAATTCACCATAACCTCTTGTAGAGCTGGGGAGCAATTAATATGTTGGTTGTGTTATAAAGAATTCTTTGGACTACATTGATGCTGACCACTTACAGAGAGTTATACAGCTAGGGAATCTTTTTCTTAAAAATAATTTTTTTTAAAAAGTGCTCTTTCCAGAAAGGTTATACTGAGGGTATAGCTCTTGTAAGATTAGCCAGTAGAAATGACCATAGCTGATCATTTCTCCAGTGACAAGCCCTGCTCCTTTGCAACTCTCACAAATGTACTGCACAAAAAGCATTCCATCTGCTGCAAACAGTGCTTTTCCTCTGTGCTGCAAGCAGCAGTCAAATACATTTAAGTTGTGGTCTTTTTCATCAGCTGGACTGACAAGGTGATGTTTGAGAATTCCCCCCTTTTGGAGTGTTGCCACATCTACTTAGTGGGAGCTTGCAGATTTTCCCCATCTGTTCAGAGGCTACCCTATCACCTGATAAATACTTTAGAGCACACAGTGGACATATCCTGCTTCCAAGAAGTCAGTGAGGGCAAGAACTCCTCCAGTCTGCTCATACTAAACTGTCCTGTAAGCTTTCTGTGTCACGTTTCATTGCAATACAGCCACTGGATCTGCCTCTGCCCTTGTAAGGCAGGCAAGTCCTACAGAAGTAGGTAACTAATATAGAAAAATAAATGCTCTAGATTTTTAGATCTTACTAAAGGCTGAGGATTTTTTTAATAGCAGAAGAATGATTCCAAAAATTACAGTTGTTTACAGAAGGGTTACATTCTGCCATCTATCTTTGTGCAGAAGTCCCATTGGGGTCTCTCAGCAGGCTACTCCCAAAACACAGATGTTTCTGGCTGTTCATTCAGCGCTTTAGTTCTGCTGGATGCTTCTTACTCTCTAGTTTTTTGTTGCTGGGAGCTTGTTAAAATAAAAATGTTTCTTTTTGTTACCACCACCAGTGCTGTCTCCGAAGTTACCTAACAAAAAGTCTGTATAGCTGCCACTGGGTGGTGTATGCCTTGTGTAAGTAAAACTCACTAAAGTAAACTACCAGAGTTTTGTATAAGTGGAGCTTCCAGATCTAATCCAAAAGCCTTCATGTCTGTTTTTTTCCTAGAAAGTTTCCCTGGAGTTTATAAAAGAAAGAAACTCCAGGGTTGACTAGTAAAAAAAAAGGGGTGTATATACATCCATGTCCTTGTAAAATTCAACTTTGAATGGGGGAATACAGTGTGTGTTTATATTTTCCTTCTCCGTTCTTGTAAGTTTCCATGCTTTCTTGAGAGCAACCTACTTTTACAAACGTGGAAAGGCCCTTAGTGTGTCTGCAGGCATCTTGAATTAATCATAGTTAGCTTTAGGACATAGTCTGTCAACCACATAACTTTTTTTTTTAAATGTAGAGGAAGATGCCATTTTCTACCACTTCCATGTCCTTGATGATGTTGTTCAAATTCTAGGAAGATTTGTAGAACCTTTGTGGTGTAGTGTTTGGTAGGATAGCAGAATTTCTTTTGTTAGGTAGCACAAGCTATGCTGACCCAGGAGTTAGGGCATTGTAAGGTGCTTGTGCTTCCATTTCACTGAGTATTTTGTATCAACTGGCTTGATAACCTGTTCATAACCCACACTGACTGTCCAAAGTAGCTCTAGATAAGTCACTGAGGCTGAGTAATTGCTGAGGCTTTCAGAATAAAGAGAAACTGCAGGAGGAAGAGGAAAGGAAACCTTACTGCTTTGCTTTATGCATACCATCCAATTCAAGTTTAATCTGTTATGTTGGTTTCTTCTTTACCTAGCAGTTCCTTATAAATGTCAAGAGGCAAACTGTAATCCTAGTATGAGCATCCTGTAAATTTTTTATAGGTTAAGTCTAAACATACTGGACAACTATAAAAACAATTTCTGATTTCATCCCTTTAATTTGCTCAGCAGTCCAGAAAAACTACTAAGATAGTGAAATTAAGTTTTCCCCATGTCTATATCCACATACCAACTTTTGCATGGGGATACATAGCAATTATATGAAACCCATTGTGTTACCCTTTTAAAGCAGGAAAAGTTAAATTAGTGCTAGAAAGGTTCCCTCATGCAATGGCAGTGGGGGGCAGGAGGGGAGATATTTAAGAATATCCACAATTTATGACTGGAAAGATCTCAACAAAATCCAATGATATCCCACAGCTCTGCCTGTTGGCTTATGTTTTTTGGTCTTGTAGGAAAATCGACACATAAAAAAACAAACTTTGAAAGAAAGAAGGGACTGAGATGGCTTGAAACTCAGTAAAGTGCTTCTAGAGACTGAAACTCTTACAAAAGTTTCTACTGACTAAAACTGATATGTATGTCCAAACATAAGAGGCAATGGATGGAAGATCCCAGAGTCTTTGGTCTCTGTATCAGTAAACAGTTCTCAGCCATCCTATAGACTTTGGTAGCAAAGGGCCTCTCTACCTTTGCTGGTAAAGGTCTGCTTTTATGTCGATGATATGGAAGAATTACTGCAAACTTTTCACTGAAATGTGCCTCTTGCAGCTGTTGGCTTTCTCTTCACTGCCATTTGGAAGTATTTGAATCAGAAGATGCTAATGAAGACCCAGTTTTTTCTAGCTGAACTGGCATAAGATAATACATGGTGGCTAAACAAAATGCAAGAGTTGCAGACTGTTACCTTCTGTGCCTGAGCCGGCAGTAAATTATGAAGGAAGCAGGTTAGGAAATTAAGTGACCCAAATTACAATAGAAAGGAGTTCAGGCACTCTGGGTGTCACCTTGTGCAATGTGAGATAGGGGAATATGTCTCTTTTCCTGAAAATTGCCAGGTGATGTGGAGATGTGGCAATGGTGCATCTGTCCTGAGTGGTATGAATGATGCTGCTGCCCCACCTGCACCTGATACAGCAGGAGCCTGCATTGTGCTGCTCTAGTGTGAATGGCTAGGACTATTTTGGGACATAACGAAATAAGGATGGAGGTTATTTTTCAGTACTAACTACTTTCTTCAGACTGTCTGTGTGGTGAGCAGAGAGATTTTCTGACTCCTCTCAGAAGTTTTGGAGCTACCAAGCTCGACCAAGTGTTTCATTACCACCAGTACCTTATGAAGTTCCAAGGACAGGTATAATTCCATGTTATTTGATAGGGATTTCCCCATTCATCCTGCATTCCTATTTTCACAGGAAGCAATTATTTTATGCTACAAGTGTGAACTATTAGCCTTTATCACCAGGCAACCGCTATCACTATATACATACCTAAATATCTTTCAGAACGTGCTTTTTCTCTGCCGGTTCTATCTGTATGGTTCACCGTTCACACACAGCTCTCCATCTGCCAGGCAGGGTCTGTTCTTTCTGTGTGTGATTTGAAAGCACCCCAGGCACCTGCCCGGCTTGCAGATGGTGTTACTCCATCACAGTCTGGAGTCATCGCTGACAGCACAGCGTACTTCAGGGAGATGAAAGAGGATGATGTAGTTAAGGTCTTACTGAAGACATGCGAGACAATCTGAGCCAACTATAGTTGCTGTGTGCAATTTTTTGTTTCTGTCATTGCCAAAGTGTGCAGGAGGTGAGGTTTTGTTTGTAACAAGTCTCCTACCTACTTTGGAGGAGGGGAGAACCCCCACATTGCAGAACCGAGGGCAGAAATCACAATCCTACATTAAAACTGCCCCCACGAAACCTTTCAGTGGTCTGGCGCTAGCTCTTCTAGATGCTGTTTTTCTGCTTCAGTGTTTTTGGTTTGGCCTTTTTTCTCCCCCTCCCTCCTCTTGGTGCTATTTTTTGCGAACGAAAAAAAGTGTTAAGCAGCCTGGCGCGGCAGCAGAAGGCAAGTACGCCTGTACTCAAAAACTAAGTTAAACTTCGAGGAGCGTGTGAGCAGCCGTTCCCGGGAAGGGGCTGAGGGGTGCCCCGGGCTCTCTGGGGCCGGTGCGGGTCCCCGCTGCCCGGGAGGAGCGGGGAGCGCTGAGGAGCGCGGCGGTGCCGCCGCTCCTCCCGTCGCCATCCGGCACCGCGGGGCTCGCCCCGGCTGCCGGCTTCGCCCCAGAAACTCCGCCAACAAGAGCGGGATGCCGCCCTCGCGGCGGGGCGGCTCGGGGATGTGGGGCCGGGGAAAAAGACCACGCAAGCGGTTCTCTTACCCCCTCCATTTTTGTAGCAGAGGTATGGAAATCGCCAGACGTTGGCCAGGTCCACGGCGAAGCCGATGACGGAGAGGAGGAAGTCGATCTTCTTGCCCCAGGTCTCCCTGTCCTGGGTGCCGTAGCGCGGCGCGGGGGCGGGGGGCAGGAGGCTGCTG
>WEZZ01002923.1:0-21034 GCA_013400585.1 Chloropsis cyanopogon | reverse complement strand
TAGCAGGCAACAGGTAGAGCCTGCTTGGATTGCCCGCTTCCCTTCTTTCTCGGCTGATCTCCCCTGTCCGCTAGTGTGGCTTTAGTTAAACAGCAGAATTTTTGGCTTTTGACACCAGAAGCCGGCGGGGTGTAGGCTGCATAGCAGAGCTGGACACTGATAATGCTCCTATGCCAGGGCTGATGGATGCCCAGCTTCTTCTTTCATGACAAGCATGAGGCTGGTAGAATTCAGTGGTCAGGTTGAGGCATTTGTGGGACATTAGCTATTTGCTGCTATTCCAGATGGAACCCGAGGCTTTTGCATGTCAAACGGGCAAAGAATTATCTGGCAGAACAGTGATTGGTGCCAGAAGTTGGCTAAATACAGCTGCAGAAAGGGGTTTTCAGGGACTCTTCTTGTTACAGCTGTGAATAGTAACTCTACATTCTGTGTCAGCTAAGGCAATAAAAATTGTACACGAAAGACAGAAAACAGCTTTCCCTCCCCAGTATTAAATAGCTTCCCTTCTGCCTGGCATCCGTGAGAGCAGGTCAAGTCAGAGGATTCCCAAAGGTGTTACAGCCTACCATACTTAGTTACTCTGCTAGGGCTGATAAAACACTACTACATATATTGTAATACATAAAGAGGCACTAGTCAGAGCTCATAAAGAACACCTGACTTCTCTGCAAACTCGGAATGTGAAAAAGAATATCACCTCAGAGTTAAAGCTCACACATTGGCATCCTCCCTATCTCTCGTCAGGCCACAGACTAAAAAGATGCTAGCAAGACAGCTGATGACAATATACAGATTTTGTGCCTTCACAAAAAACGCTTGGTTCAAGCTCCAACACCCAAGCTCTGACTTGAATCCTGAAGCCTTCATTTGGGTGAAGTATTTGAGCTGTGCCCTGTTCCAGGGCACTTAGGTGCTTAGACCATGCAGCTCATACATTCTCTTTTGGTTACTCTGTGATTTCCTGTCCTCATCTCTTTCCGATACGCCACACAAGACCTTTTCTCTTATTTTCGACACTCCATGCCATACACACTGTGAGCTGTGTGACTGTCCCATAGCAGCTATGAGCAGTTGCTGTTTTCCTGTGCAGCGCAGCCCACGGGATCGTGCTCGTGCGCAGCTGCGCTGCTGCCTCCTCCTCGTACCACCCAGCAGTCACTGCAGCACATGCACCAAATGCACCAAATACAGACCCTGATCCATGCACTGCCCCAAATATCCCCAGCTGCCTGAGTTTAGGTGAGTCTGCACCCCCATCCTCCCGCAGCAAATAAAGGACAGGCTCTGTTTCAGACAAAGGCAGCCTCTGCTCTCAGCTGCACAGCCCTGAAGGCATCTTGTTGACAAACTCACCAGATAGCACTGGGGGTGTCTCTGTCCCATTCCCTGGAACCTATGGGGAGGGGGAAGATGACTGAAGGGGGATTGCTCCTTCTTGGCTCCACCATGCAGGGACTGCAGTCTCTCTGGGAGCTGAAGATGTAGCCTAGCCAGTAAGGAGCTTTTTAAACCTGGTTCCCCTCTCTCCACGTGACTATTACTGCCTTAATGATCTGCACAGACTTCCTACGCTAGACAGGGGCGCTCCCCTATTGCTTCTGGAAAAATAAGGCCTTGCTAAGGAACCCCCTTTTCCCCACCAGGTCTCAATTAGCTGAGCTTGATCATGATGTCTGTGGTGGGAGGAATCTAGAAAGCCCCCACGTATTTCCTAAGAGAATTAAGTCACTCTGCATATATATATATATATTTTTTTTTTTTTTAATATATATATGTATATGCCTTTAGTTCTTGCATGGGAAGTGTTCACGATCTGGTTAATGTAATATCCACTGCACCCTCAAGGTAAGAAAGTCCTCAATTGGATTTTATGAAAAAGTTGCTTAATCTTGAATCTGTCTGGATCTTGTTACATCTAATGTAGCCTGACAGTGGGTAGAGTTGAAGTCAGAGAAGAGAATATTGTATTTAGAAGCCTCAGTGGGGCAAGATGGCAGGGTGTTTGTGATATGCCACTCTTGGCTGAGAAATAGGTTGTGATTTACTTCAGAAAATAGTCAGGTATTGCTAGGTTAGTCATCAATTATTCAAATTCTTGTCTGTCATTGCTTGTGATGTATGGGAGAATATCCTGTGCGCTGTAACAGTAAACTGAGGCTGTCATTCACATATTAGTGTCTAAGAAGAAAAAAACCCAATGAACAACAATTCTGTGTGTGCTTTCAGAGCTCCATTTGCTGGTGGTGTGAAGGCTCACTGTGCTTGTTGGCAGCAGGGTTTGAATTCTCCAGTGCTGGCAGCACAGCCCTCTGCCACTGACACGGCCGGAGCTGCCTCCAGTCCTTCCTATGAACCTTGGAACATCTTCTGAGAACCTAGGAACATCTTCTGTTCCATCTTCTGGAACACCTTCTTACCAAACAAACAGTGTTCAAATATGTTGGAACTTGCACTTACAGTTGGTGCATCTGTAAGTCTTGCTTCATGAAGTGTCTGATGCACTTGGTGCAAGAGCTTGGCAGTTGAGCCAAACAAAACAGTAACTGAGAAAGGATATAATTGTTTTGTAAGCAAATTGAGGTAAATGTCACTGAGAAAAAAACCCATCACTGTTTAAACCAAAGGAATCACAATAAATTTAGTGGGGAAAGTGAAAAGAGTTTTAGTTATAAAAGCAGTGAATGCAATGGGAACTAAAGACTTGGGGTTTGGGATTTTTTTTAAATGAGTAGATTTGTATGACAAAGTTGTTTCAGACTTGAAGACTTGGGGCATCAGTTTCTTATTATAATCCAAGATACAATGAAAAGAGTAAATGGGGCAATGGATATATACACCAAGTATTTAATTAATTTCATGTCCTGGTACATCCACAGAAACTTATTCTGGCCTTGAGGCTCACCAGCACTGAAAGACTAAACATTTTTCAAACAAAGTGCATAAGTTGAATGAAGTTAGGTTTGGTTATTCTGTAATAGAAGAAACTTTAGGAATAGCCAGTTGCTGTGGGAACTGGGAACAAAGCCTTCTGACTAAATCAATGTTAAAAAGATTTCACAGGGATAGGAACATGGCATTGGCAGGCATGCCCATCTTTCTAGGTTAGCAGGTAAACGATGCCATGCCATAGACTATACTGGGCATCTTTTAATGACAATAGATATATCAGCCCCAGCTTCTTGGACTTTTAAGAGTGGGTTGGGCAGGTTTGCCTCACAGTGTCTCTAAAATCACAATGCCATTCCAAATGTAATGTTTACTTAGTGTTTAAAACTTCCATGTTTTATTGTTAGTAGACTGCAGCCACAATATCTCTTCCCTAGAGCTAAAGAAATGCATCTCTTTCACTGACAAGGACTTGTTTGGGTTGGTCCAACCCTGCATTTTGACAGTGTCTGTCATGTTACAAACTGTCTTCAGACTGAAAATAAATATTACAGAAACACTTCACAGTATTTTGGTATTCTGTTCATGCAAGAATGCCAAGTTCTAGGGGAAGACAAGGCTTCTCCCTGTTTCTCATGATAGCACCTTTTGTAACTTATCAAATTGCTTAAGATTGTCACAAATACACACCTTAAAGCATGTTTTACCTGGGATCTGCTACCTCCAGTACCAGATGACCTTCATGAGACCATCAGTGCCATCCAAGCAAGCTGTCCCATGGCATCTTTATAATTTTATAATGTATAGAATATGTGTGTGTGGAGAGGATGAAGTCCAAGAGTTTTTATCCCTCATAATTACACCACTGCCCCTTCTCTATAGATATAACATTTTCACCTCCCTTTGACCTCTTTCCAGTTTACTAGAACTTAGAGTCTTTTAAAGATTGAAATCTCTTTTGGATCATCTCACACAGTAGTTAAGTTTCAAATTCAGCATATTCTTTCTTGCTGCCTGTTTTGGATCACTAGCTCCTGCTGCAACTTTAGCATCAGGCTTAATCTGTCTCAGAGATAGTCGAGAGCCTATGTATGTATGAGAGCGATTTGCAAAGCTGCATATAAGTGCATATAACTCCCAATTTCAGTCTGACTGTGCATGAGGTGCCCTCCATCCTCCTCCCTTATCTTGGCTTGTGCAAGACAGAAAGTGGGTGCAGGGTCCAAAGGATGCAAGGGTCCTAAATGTCCAAAAGGGAGCAAGGGCACACACTGACCTCGTCTCTGCTTTGAACTGTAGGAGAAGCAGTACAGTTGGCTCTGCTGTAGTCCTCCCTCTGGGTTCACCAGGTTACAGGTCTGTGTAATCTTTCTCTTTTCTGGTTGCAATAAACCTTCCTGAGCAAAAATGGCCTAGATTTTAGATAAAGTCTTCTTTAGTGAAATAATAATAATTCCCAGGACTATCAGCCAAGATTTTAATGAGAAGGGGATCTCACTTGCCTTTTTCACATCTGTACTAAATGTTTGTCTACAGACAGGCTATAAACACACAGCTCATTCTTCTCTGTCACTTCTCTAATTCTTCAAGACCAGGTTTACCTTTTTATTCTGTTTGCTTCCATCCCATCTCTGTTATGCTAGGTTTCTTTTTTTTCTCCTGTGTGAGTCCCATTCTTCACTGATTAAATGTTGCCTGCCAACTTCATCATCTCCAAATTTCATTAGCAAACACAAACTTTTGGGTGCATATTATTATTGCAAATATTTAATAAAATCATTCCCACCAACAGATCTTTCAAGATGGGTAATCTCACTCCAAGCCTGTAATTATCCTTATAGCACAACATAGTATTATATCCTCTTTAGTCAGCTCCTTTCCTGTCTTAACAATTCTATTTATCTCCATGTCTTCTGCTCAGACTAACAATTACAAATGTCATTGTAACAGCTACTTTTGTGAAGTCGTGATAGATTGATATCTACCCCATTTTCCTTGCTTTTATAAAAGGCGGTTATGAGAAAAAGGTACCAGATTAATCTCTCTTCCTTTGGGAAGCTGGTTTTGCATGTAGGAGTTTTCTGTGCTTATACACCTGTGGGTAGAATTCGTGAAAAATGTTTTAACTTGGGAACTCTGTGTGGTCATAGCATTATTTGCATCTGCCTAAATCAAGGTTTTTTTTAAGATACTTCATAATTTCTGTCATCTGCAGACCCTGAACAAGACACCTTGCTTGATGTCCAAAGCTAGACTGGGAGATGACTCAAAATATCCAGTGATATAAAAATTTGCTGTATTTCATGTGATCCTAAGATGATTTTTTAACTGCACTGCTGATGGCAAGGAGCTGGGTATTATTTTCCTCCTGTTGAAAAGACTAAACAAAAAGCCAGGAGCAATCTGTTCTTACTTGCTGGGAGGACCTGTCCTTTCTTTTGCTGCCAGTCTCTTGCTGATATTGCTGCTTGTACAGCAAATAAAATATGTCCAATTGTGCAGGCTGCAAAAAAAAGGACTGAGAATGAGCTTGATATCCTGCTTGACTAAAAATAAGTACCTTAATACAGGCTACTGATCTTCAGTTTATTGTGTACTACACTGATCATTGAACATTCAAAGCCAATCTTTATGTAGCCTCATTCAGTTTAAGAGGGATCATGCACCTGTATCTGAAGGCACAACAGGATGAATTCTTTTTCCAAATGCAAAGCAGCTTATTTCACTGATTACAATAAAGTCTAAACAAAGACTGAAAACATTTAAATTATTAATGGTTGGTGCTTTCTACTGTGCCTAATATTTGGGATCAAATTTCTTCCTTTGGTACAGAAACAGAACTCTATGTGGCCAGTGAGGATGATATGTGGAAAGGAGATGTGGCAATGAAAGTCTCACATATCTAAGTTCTGTTTCTCATTTTTGAGAATTCTCATTTTCTAAGAGTACTCAGAAACAATCAAATTATGCTAAATGAAGTTGCTTTTTCACTAAGAGTAGGCATGCAAGCAGAGGTTCACACTACAGTAGCCCAAGGTTTACATTGGCTATATCCAAATCAGAATTCTGTTGTGCTAAGTGCTGGACATCCACAAGGACAGAAAAAAGTTAGATTCACGTAATCTACCTAGAAGCAGTGAGCTTTCCATTGCTGTTACTTAAGAGAAAGAATCATTGTGGCTGTTAGTGGTCCTAAGGCAACTCATTTCCTTAAGCTTTTGATACTGTGATGCCATGTCTTTGAGACAGAAAGGAAAAGATCCAGTAGCTAATTAAAAATAGTCTCCTCAAAACCACTGAAAAACGCTGAAAAATTATTTATTTCTCTTAAGGAGAAAGTGAGTCTCTAAAAATATAAACTTCTGAAAGGATTCAAGTCTCATAATGGGTATTAGTTGAAGAGCAAAAAATAATTTCTCCACAAAGCTTAAGAACTTTTTGTATGTTTTGCCTTATGAAAGTTTACACATTCATCTTACGTGTGTCTTCACCTCATGTATAGGTCTGAGTAGGTTTTTCTTGCTTTTACTGTCCAAAACCTTTGCAGTTCTATAGCAACAGGCACATCAAGTTGGGAACTGATTTAGTACTTGGAAACCTCCGGTTTCCCTTAGTTGTAGCATTTATCCAAGAGCAGCACCAAGTAGCAATTTAGCTTCCCAGCTAACATTGAGTAGTTTGGACAGTTCTAAGTAAATTGTTTTTGTTGAGCTGATTGTTTTAAAATTAAGCCTCCAAGCACTGAAAGAATCAGCAATGCCAAAGGAGACTCAGAGCCTGTCCTCAAAGTTATGACAAGTCAGGCACTTGGCAGTTTTCACAATGACCTATATTTTAATATGGGCGATTGGATTATTTCTAAAGAGGCTTCTTAGCCATAAAAGAATTATGCTCATTGGCTGGGCTGTGGCAAAAATACAATTGAATTAAGGATTGAAATAATTTAGGATCCAGCTGGACAAGTTGTCCCTCCGGCTGAGCAGTAACAGATGTATTAAGCATTGGAAATTGCACAGAAAAAAAGGTATAATTGATCTAAGGTAACCTCACTACTTTATATTAAATAAATCAATGCTGATAAGCTGAAAGGTTAGAAGCAAGAAGCTGAATTGAAGGAAGGTGGAGTTGGAAAAAAGCAACTCTAAGTAAAACAAGTTAACTTTTATGTCCTAAATATGGTAGGGACTGTGGACACTCGATTTCTCCAGGTACAGTGGCTATGAATTTCCAAATCAGCAGAGCCCTGGGGAGCGTTGGGGGACGTGAAGGAGGGGTTGCATTTCTATGTGAGAAATAGAAAATTATAATTTGCTACCTCTGTGTTAATTTGTGCATCTACATTTGTGCAGTCATTTACCACCGACAACCACAGGTGACCCACAGGGCTCACTCACATGTACCTATATCTTTCTCTGCTGTTCAGCTCAAGGATTCAAAGAGAAAGCTGCATCATAGCAACCACGTTACACCTAGCAGATGAGGTTTTTGGAGTGCAGTGTACATGTATAGGTGTGGTAAAAGAAGCAGGCAAGCCCAAAATGTTGGCCAGTAATGCAGGAGACAGTAAATTCCTTCTGGAGATACCCAGTGCCTGAACATTAGCAAATGCAGAGGTGCTGGAGGAGGTGGCTATAAAATGAAGAACAACGTACTTTTCTAGTTAAAAGTGTTTTTTTGAATAGTCAGGGGAAAACTTTACAAGGTGAGAACAACTTGAAATAAACTTGTGTGTGTGTTTAATGCAGCTGGAAATACTGCAGGGTAGTAGAAGACAGGATCTCCCTGTTGTTATCCACTTAACTCCTAATTCCATTTCTCCATTTCCGGACTAAGCACAAACAGTTTCGTTAGGAATTTACCTAACGAATGAAAGAATGAAAAGATATATTAAAAAAATATTCCAGGCTGCAAAATAGGGGCACCTAAGGGGCACTTCACCTTGAGTGAAGTGAACTCAAACTTGCATGACTCTTGTGCTTTGGGTGTGCATATATTGAATTGGACGCGTGCTTCTGGAGCCGAGCCAGGGGCACCCGGGGTGGCAGAGGCAGCTCGGCCCCGGCGGGGCTGCTGGAGCCGGGTGTGCTCCCTGTGTCCCGCAGGGCAGGAGCACCAGGAGCCCTGGGAGGGGTCGGGTTTGTCCAGACCGGCTTTGTTGTGCTGCTTACCGGGAAAACCCTGCCCGTGCTCGGCTCCGAGCGCTTTGGCTTGTGGCAGGAAGCCTTGCCCGGCTGGCTGCGGGGATGCAGGTGGGAGCAGCTCTCCGTGGATCTGCAGGAACGGCGGAGAGCCGCTTTTGGGTTGCCCTGAAGCTCCATCTGCTGGATGTGGCTCCCCGCAGCTCGGCGGGAGCGCAGCGCTCCGGGCCCTGCAGCAGCGCCGCGGAGCCGCCCCGGGGGCAGCCGGGCTGGGGCTCCCGGGGCCGGGCTCCTGCTCCAGCCGGGCACTGCGGGCTCCAAACAGGCCGGAGCTCAGTAGCTTCCCACAGAAATTAAAGACACCCGATTTGAAAATGAGGAAGATCCGAACTTCCTTAATGGTGCAGCAAATATGCTGATTTAAAGCGGATACTAGAGACCTGTGAAGAGCAATGCCAAAGGTCAGTTCTGGATGCACAGCCAAGCAATCAAAGTTTAGGAAGTGTTGTTAAGATAATGCTTTAGTTAAGATTTTGCTGTGGCACAAATGAGTAGAAGAACTGATATTAGAACATGCCTCTGCCTGTGACATTCCTCCGACAGCCACGCTCTTGCACATCAGACATCTTCTGTCTCTGCCACTTCCAGGAACTAAAACTTTTGTGACCTACTAAATCCATCGAGATCTGCTGAAGCTAGTAAGAAATTTTGTCTGGCTGTGTTTTGTCCTCAGCAGGGAGGAATCTTTGATGCAAAAGAAAGAGGAATAAAAATTTTGATTTTGAAGCTAGACATAGATTAGAAGAATCAGTTGTTTCTTACATCCTTTCAAATAAATGAGCTGAGATGTAACCAGGGTAAACATGCAGTCATCCTCCCTTGCTGTGATTATTTAGTTTTCAAGCTGCTCTTAATCAAAGTATTTTTCTTGCATCTCAGCAAACATAACCATAGAAATGTCTAAACATAAAATTATGTAATTAAAAATATGATTCTACTTTGGCCAGCTAAACCTTAAGTTTTTGTTTATGTACTGAAATAGTAGGGATACCAGAAGATTAATCACCATGAGACATTCTTTGTGAGGCATTATATTCTGAAGGAAAAATGGAACATTCAGATATATCCTCAATATGGAAAAATATCTCTCGATTTCTGAAGATTTTCGTGCTGCAATCTCTTGGTGTCCAAGTGTATAATTCCTTGTGGTCAAGGTCCAAAATTATCACAGAACAGTAAGTCGTACATCCTCACTCCTAATTCTTCAAAGAAGCATTTAGATTGATGGCAGGCTGTTGTTAAATATTAGTTTGGGCAAGGATCAGCCTTGAGCTTCTATACACACTGCAGAAGGAAGTCAAGGGGCCTGGGTCATTCCAGGCTTCTGCATCTCTGCATGTTAGCAGTTTGTGGATTTTCTGAGGGAGGGAGTGTGGAACTCAGTGCCTCTTTCTGAGGGGCTTTGCTTCTGCTGGGCTCCACAGCAGCGTGGTTTGCCGGAGCCCAGGGTCCTGAGTCCTTCCAGGGAGGGCTCTGAGCTAAGGCAGTCTGATGCAAGTGAGCAGAGGAAACTCAACACTTTCAGAGGAAGTTGAGAAACATGGCTTCTCCTGTTTTCTTGTCTTGTTTTTCTTTATCAGAGAGTTAAAAAAAAAAAAAAAAAGAAAAAAGAAGGTAGGGGTAGGTACTGCTTGGTTAGGACTCTGTGTGCTGGCAGCTAAGAGCTGGCTTGTATGTTTAGGCTGGAGAAGGAATAGGTGAGTGTATTTGCTGGGTTCTGGTCTCCAATTAGCACAGGAGCCCTTTCAATAGGTTAACAAGCAGGGAGGAAATCATGGCAGAGTTTGAGAATGGGAAGATGAGTAGTTTGACAGTGGGAAGCTTCTTCCTACATCTTTTTTTTTTTCTTCATCAGGGCTGTGTTCTAGGAGACCCTAGGTCAGAGTTGGGACGAACACTCTACATTGAAGGAATATTGTTTACATAGTTATTATGCTAGTATATGCTGATTTAGCAAGACTAGAAGAGAAAAAATAAGATAGAACCCAATGAAGTTGGCATGTTCAATAACTTCATCAGGGAGAGGGCTACTGAAAGCAAAACTATCCATTTTTACAACATCTAGGTCAGTGACTAAGTTGTCTGCTTTTTTTGTGGTACAGAATTGCTGCAGTTGTCTTCAACATTCCCCTTTCCTATGGGCTTCATCCCTGCAGCTCTTGATCTGTGTCTGTAAGGAGGCATAAGCAGGGTTTAATGCAGTGACAGCGCTTCAGTATTCTCTTTCTCAATCAATTAATAATTAACATTGACCACCCATGACTCTCATATTATTTATCTTATGCTTTTTCCTATTTTCTCTTATCCTCATTCTTTCTTCCCTCTTCTGTGTTGATCTCAGCAAAACTTTGTTCCAGACCCTACAGGGAGAAGGAGAAAATGGGTCAGAGCTACAGAGGCAGCAGCAGCAGGGCACAGCCTTCTTACTGGAACGAGTCTGAGGCCAGGAACAGAGAAGTGCTGGAAGCTTTGTGCTCTGTTTCTGTGGTATAACAGCACAGCCCTGATGGCACAGTAATTCAGTTTTTTACTTTTAGGAACCACTAAGGCAGTACTGATGCTTCCTTAACAGTGCTAGTTCATTATAATACAATGTAATTTTCTGATTCTGGTATACAGTTCATAGGACCTATTTTCTGGGTTCTGTTTCTTGGCAGATCTACCTGATAATGCAGCTTCCAAAAACGTACATGAAAAGGTCAGGTTTCTGTGGCGAATAAATTATTACTTGTATTTTGGTGGGGTTTGGCCCCTGTTGTTACAGGGTCTGTAAAATGCCCAAAATAAAGGCCAGTCCAAACCCTTAAGAATTCAAGTTTATAAAAAATAATTAGATAAGAACATATAAAAAGCTCACATTAGACTCCCAGCCTTTTGGAAGGAATTTGGATGTAGATTGGATCTTAGAAGCTCTGGAGGATTTATAACTAAGAATACCAAATAAAACTCTGGTAGAAGCCTTGCCATGTCATTGCTGACATTAACACTAGGCTGCTTTACTGGGATTGATAGGAGCTTTCTTCTTGTTTAATAATGTATTTCCTCTTGGAGGAAAACTGTGGTAGTAAAACCCAGCAAAGCCAACAATGTGTCCCATAAACAAATTCATTTTCTTCTCCAAACATTGTTTCATTCAAGAGCAATACATTCAAAATTCCTTTTAGTGCTGGATTTTTAACTGGTTCCTTTTGCAGGAATGAAGCAGCCATTCTTTGACTCTTCCTTGAAGTTTGCTGAATTTGTTAAAATGTGCTGTTATCGTTATTGAATTGCAGTAAGGAAACGATCCTGATAACATAATTAATGTGTGATTTTATTTAGGGTTTCTTAGGAAAAACCCACAAATTTGTTTCTAATGGTGAGCATTTGCCTGTAATATGTATAAAAAAATCACCTTTAACTTTTCCCTAGAGGGATGCAGTTGAGTTTCAGGGTTGTTTAATGATACCTAAAACAAATGAGGGATACCTTTTTCTGTAGTGAGGTGATCTCATTTCATCTGCTTCTGAGAAACCTCAGGTTGCTAGTGGTCCGACACTGAGTGAAATAATTATGCAACTAAAGTTACCATGATTTTAGCATTAATATTGCTGGAAGAGCATTAATATTTCCTGGAAGACTGTGCTTTATGTTAGTGATTTGTATTTTTTTTTTTTGTTTTTTTGATGGTGTGGGATCTTTAAAAATATTTTTATTTGGTCAAAGGGTAGGGCAAACAATATGTGACTGCAGCAATGTGGCAAGACTGGTACCTAAGGCTTGAGCTGTGGAAGACAGTCTGTGGTGTAACCCAGGGCTGAATGTGTTCCACTAAAGTTCTTCATTAGATGTTCTCTTGTGATGAGTGGATTCAGAGAGCAGCAGCCCTGGCTTTTGAACCACTTATCAATTAATGAGAACCCAAAGATGAGCATGGTGATGAACATTGACTAGTCACAGTAGAAGCCTGGGAGCAAGAGGAGGTCACACCAAAATACGGCACCGTGGCAGTGCTCCCCCACCCATCCAGCAGTTGCCATTGCTGGAAAAGAGCCAGCACACAGTGAGCAGCCTTCTGAGCCAGCCCTGACCCTCAGCAGCAAAAACCAGCTCGGTGTGGGGCTGTGCCATACAGAGGAGATGAGGTTCCTCAGACCAGCTCAGAGTGGGGCTGTGCCATACAGATGAGATGGGGTTCCTCAGACCAGCTCAGAGTGGAGCTGTGCTGTACAGATGAGATGAGGTTCCTTGAGCACAAGTGAGGCTCTCAGCACAGAAGGTGCTCGGGGCTCATGGCACTGGGTGGCAAACCCCTACATATCATGCATCCTTGTACTTCTTGTTTTGCTAACTCATAAATCCCCTTTCATCCAAAGAACCTCAAAAACTGTTCTGCAAGGGCTTGGGCTCCCCACTGTGTCTGCTGGTGTAACCTTCTTAGAATCTTCCTGGTGTATTCTTTAGACACTAATTCCCTCCCATCTGGTAATTTCCACTTGCCTTCCTTCAATATTCCCCCCATTTCTCTGTATTGTTCAATTTCTCCTTTACCCCCAGTGCAGGGCTGGAAATCACCTGGCTTACTCCTGTGGGCCAACAAGTCTGTGTCGTGCTGCTGTGCTGTGCCTCTGGTTGCCTCATTACCAGGATGAAAGTTGTTCTTCCACCAGGACTGTGAAGGATGCCTGGCTTCTCGTCAGTCTTTGTTTGCCCTGAGAAAGCAGTGAAGGAAAAGAGGTTTGTGCTTTCTTACCAGTCCTTTGCTTAGGTCCTCCAGAGAGCTTATTTTCACAATTAAAATGTATTTAATAGGGATTTTCTTCTCTTCTATCACACCATCTTTGAGCCCTGGGCTGTGTTTTCTGAAGAAACAGACTGAAAATGTATTTTATTGATACTTGGTCTTCTGAGCTGTAGATAGCTTTTGGAACATGGTACATTAGGCACAGGGGCACCTTTGCCCTTTAAACAAAATTACTTCTGTCTCTGAATACTTCCATACAGCATTTATCTAGAGATCAAGATAAATTTTCACCTGAGACACTTCCTCTGAAGTAACTGTTTATGAAAACATAGAGCTCTTGATTTTTTGTAATCATTCCCCACTGTCTGAAAGTGGATGGCACCAGTGGGTTACAGGCACCTGTGTAATGACAAACTTCTAAGCCAGAGTAAATATTTCCTTTTGATGGTCTATTACACAAGTAAAGACTACAGATATGAAGTTCTTTTAACTGAAGATTTCATATCTGTATGTGTTTTATTCCTTAGATTTTGGGTGACCTGATTGCAATGTCTTCTCTCTTTTTAAGAGAGAAGAGATGCTAACCTTATAATCCTGGCTTTTTTTATAGTTAAGGTTGCATCTGAAACAATTGCCAAGGTGGTTTCTTTACTGCTGTTCTTAATTAGGAAGTGTCATCAAAATAAATTGGGTTCAGTTTTGCCATATCAGTATCATTTATTATGGAGAGCATGGTGAGCAGAAATGTTGGTAGATGGCTAACAACATCATTAAGTTATTTTGTATTTTCTCATTTAGGAGATGGTGGGATACACTGTTGGGTAGGCCTGATTCAGAATCAGACTGGATTAGCACATATTTTTCATCTAAGAATAGTGTGGGAATTTACAATATTTTAAAGAGAGGGGTGAAATACTTAATATTTATTGCACTTATAGAACAAATTACTTCCAGAGAAACATCCAGTGTTTAGGAATGATTCAATCTTGATGAATTACCCTGCCATATACAGTGATATAGCTAAAGGACACTTCCAGCTGTCTTCATTTTGTGTGACCAGTGTGATATATCCCCAAGAGACTGAAGCCCTTTCTAAGGAGAGAATACTTTGTCCTGGTTGCATCAACAATCCTTCCTTGGGTACATTGTGACATCCTTTTTTGTGGGGTGTGTTTTGTCACCGTGCTGTATGGGAGATATGTGCGTAATAAATCCAGTGGAAATAAACAGTGTTTTCCCCCTTGTGAATATGTGATCTATGATTTATTTATCCACCCAGACTTAGACTAATAGCATGTCAAATGCTGCCTGTTTGTCTTCCTGTTGACATATTTCTATCAGCAGTGTCTTCTGTATTATGGATAAGAAAAATATTAGCAGATTTATAAAACAATGGCTTAACGAGACCAGTTCTTTGATGTAAGCTAGATGGACTCCACTAGGGAAAATAATAAGAGATTAAGTGGAGGGGAGGGGTTTTTTGTCTGCTGTGAAATTGTTCACATTAAGCTGGAAGAAGAGTAAATGGAGACTGACTGACTCCACCAGAAGGTCAGACACTGACCTGTCTGCTGGGCCAGAGCTTGCTGATGTACCCCTGTAACTGCACAGAGAACTGAGATCTCTTTCCCTTGCACCTTGGCATGCCCTGAGTCATGGTGGAAGGAATCAGGCTTGGTATCACAAAAATGCCTAGTGACAGCAGGCAAGACAGAGATAGCTGAAGGTTATAGGCACAAGTATTTTGATAGGGAAAAATATGCTAAAAGAGTCTAAATGCATCCTGTTGCCATAACTGTCAAACCTGTTTAATTTGTGCTTTTCATTGGCTGATGCTGAGTTCACTTCTTGCATCTGAAAAGAGTAATTAGTGGGAGTGTTAAAGCAAAGAATGTCAAATTGGACTGCAGGGTTTGGAACACCATGAGCACCCATAGATAATTTAGGAGTCAGAACTCTTGTGTTTCTATGTTTGCTATACCAGTGCCCTCTTGTGCAACTTTTGGCAGGGTAGCTGCTTTCTTTTTGCTCTATTTATAAACTGTTAAATAGCTAGGAAAGGTGGAAACTGTTCTTATGTTATGTTCTTATTTATACAATACTTCAATGGTTGTTTCTTCTGCTTAAGCTACAATGTCCATTTTAGTAAAATGAATAATAGTGGAGAGTATTGTCAAAGTACTGTCCTAGAACTTGTTGCCCAAAAGGCTGGTTCTCTTTGGTCCACTAAGTATCTTTTCTACTAAAAGAGAAGTTTCCACTATATAAAGCATAGACTTTTGCCTTAAATTTGGTAATATCAAAGGTAGAAAGAATGGCTCCTGCCTGTGTTTATTTCAAAGGTTGTTTTAGGTTTAGTGCAGCTTTGAGTTAATAATAGTTCAAACCTGAGCTTAAACCATACAGGTGACAATGACACTGTTTCTATCCCCACTGTGTATATTGACAATATCCTTTTCTGCTTACAAGAGATGGGCTGTTAAGGACATGATTAAATAACATGATGGAATTTGGCATGCTTTCATTTGAAAGGCCAGTGGACAAAATGTAAACATTTTAAATGACTTCTGCTTTGAATGGCTGCTGCAGTTCATGGCTGGTTATCTCTTGTTTCAAAGACTTCCTGCATTGAGGAAAACAGCTCTTCTAAAAGCTGCTGGCAGTTCTGGTATGACTCCTTCTAGTCTCCTACACTTTTTCCTGTTCATTTCTTTTTCACATTTTAAGAAAACACTTTGAATTTTCCTGCAATCTTTGATATCAGGAGATATGAGCAGAAACACAGACTTGCATATCTAATTGTGCACTTGGCCTTATCTTTGTCTGCAAGGCTGATGTTTACCTTTGAAAAGGAAATTATTCTTTTTGAACAATTATAGCCTCTAAGCTTTCATCATGTCTCTCTAATCTGTAGAAGCTTTGCTTCTAGTGCATTGACAGATACTTAGTGAAGTTTTAGGAAGATAACGTCCTTAACAAAAGGGAAATAAAGTGTTTTTTAAAATAAGATAGCTCTTTTTAACAATAATTTGAGCTGATCAAAATGTTATTGATCAACTGGTCTTTTAAATTCCATAAGGATAAAACTAAGATACTGCAGTAGGCAGGAATGAGCAGCTGTAGATCAGAGATGGCTCTACAGTGGAAAATGCTGTGTTGTTTTTAAAAAGCCAAGCTTTGCACTGGGTGTGTATGAAGAAGAGTATTGACTACAAACTACAGAAAGTCTTCTTGTCTACTGAGGATTGGTAGGTCTGGAGCTGAAGCTGAGAGCTTCTCTCTCTGAAGAACCTAAATGAAAATAATCAGTAGTCTAGAAAGTGCTACCTGTGAAGAAAAAAAAGAAAGAGATTTTGCTTTTTGACTTAAGAAAGGCAGGCTGGGAGAGGCAAGAGTGAAACAGGCATGATGATAAGATCTGGATATAGGTATGTGCAGTTATAAATAGTTACCCAGCAGAAAGATAGAAATTAATCAATTCTCCTTGAGCAAGGTGAACACAACAATTCAGCTACAAAGGTATTCAGCCTAGACCAGAAGAAAAAACTTTTTTAATAGCAGAAATTATTGAGCAATGGATTAGATGGGCAAGGCTGTGCAGTGTTCCTTTGTGGAGGCCTTTAATGGCAAATTTAATCTAGTCAATGCTCACTCCTTCAAAGGAATGCTCTTACCCATGCCTGGTATAGAACAAAGCAATGCACATGCAGCTGCAGCTTTAGAGGTGAGCCTTGCTTGAACCTCTTTTAAACACATAGTTTTCAATCTTGAAAGGAAGACTATTTCCTGGAATAAAACTTGTAATAAAAGTTAACAGATGAAAAAAGTTAATATTATTATCAGTATGGTAAAGCATGTAATAGCATGAAAACCAAGAATAGTCATGAAGTGAGAATAGAGGAGGGGCATATATTTACTTTCAGCCTGTTGCAGCAAGAAGGGGCTTTAAAAATAGTGCTTAGCCAAGGTAACGAAGTATTTTCTATTATATCATTGTCACGTGCCTCTGAAGTCTCACCAGTCAAGCTGTAGTTGTTACAGAATATTGCAAACTAAGAGGGATGGCATAATAAATAAAATTTAATCAGTTGTGGTATTGTGTTCCTTGATGATGGTGATGCAATTCTCAGCATTCTTACAATAACTAGCCATGGAAATTTTTCATGTTTTCTGATTATTAGTATTGTTTTCTGCTTTTAATAAGTACAAAGCATCTGGCTGATACCTACAGGATTAATCATACACTGAAGTGCTTAGCAGAAGTTGGGTCCTTAAATGACCCTCCTGTATTTCCTTTGTCATGGCACTAAACCTGCTGTGCTTCTTGAACTTTATCTGAGTAAGTGCTGCCTACTGTATTTATATCAGACACATTTTATTGTTTGCATTTTGGCTTTATGAAATGTCAGAATTAATCTTATACTAATGAAATGTTCAAATTTCATCTCAGCTATGAACATAGCTGCTAATCCTATAAGATGTTTACTTTCTGCCTCTCTGGCTATGTATAGTAACAGAGAGTCTGCCAACTTAAGCACTGCTGACAAACGTCTCCCTACTGCTAGTCAATCTAATAAATGTTATTTCATTGAGTAAAGATTTAAAATTAATTAATTCAGTGTCATTAAAACCCCTCGCAACCTTTGACAATTTTGCTCTACTACAGACCAGTAAAAGTAGTTACCTCAATACTGCATGTGCCCCTGAATCCCACCAGATTTGGTAATTTTTATGTTTTAAGATTAAAATTTAACTTTAATCACTGTGGAATGTACCTTTTAATGGTGGTAACTATCTTTTAGGTGGAAATGTGGAGGGAGAAAGTGGAGAGAAGCCAAAGGGCACTGACCAGAGTCCAGTCTTCCAGCAAATCATACAGAGTGTGTAGCTACCAACCTCCCACACCTTTCCTTAGAATTTCTCCTGTGGCATTCTCAAAGTGAGAACTGTGTAATTCTCAGCATGAAATCTCAGGCTGCACTCCTTGTTGGAGGCTGTCAAACAGTTCACAGCACTGTCCAGTGTGGGTGTGTTTGTATACGTAGGGACATTTTTTACATTTAGTTTCTAAGATTCAGGCCCTGATTTTCCATACCCGCAGGCTCTGAGAAGCTCTTGGCACCTTTGCAAACACCACCAGGAGCCTGCTCAGGCAGAATGGTGTATTCATTTGCACTGGCATGGTGCCTGGGGAATTACCCAGGAATAGGGCCTTGGTGGACTGACCACCACAGAACCAAGGTCTCCACAAGTGTTTCTCAGACTTCTGATAACCAGGGAATAGTTTGTTCTAGATGGGAATTGCAAGGGAGATGGCAGACATGGCCAAGCAGCCCTTACCCTGTGCAGCTCTTCTACGAATGGTCAATAGAGCTGTCACACAACACAACCCTTGGCTGGACTCCCGGGGCTCTTAGTCCTGCCGGGGTCTTGAGAAGGGATGAATGGGCAGAGCACACAGCTGTTGTGCAGAGTTTCCCTTGTAAACCATTTAGGAATCACCAAACTTTACCTCCTCTGCATCCCCATGCCATGCAGCAAGCTGATGAGGAAGTGGATGTAACACCCACAGGAATATTGTGGAACATGATTTGGCACCTCACTTGTTCTGAGGCAGATGAGCACAAGAGATCAGGAGCAGCAGTCACTGATGGTTTGGTGCCTCTGATTGGTGCTGCCCAGCTATTGACTGTGAAAAGAGCCATTTTCAGGTGCTTTCCATCAAAGTATTACTACTCCTCATAGTTCTGATGGACAGCAACCATCCAGGAATTATGTGATTTTGGCAGTTTAGTGCCAGATCTCAGAGTATAACCTGACATGAAACCTGGGTATGTCATGTCTGTTTCCATTTATTTAGGCAGTAACAGTGATGCAGCAAAGGAAGTATAAATAGTTTCAATTTTCTTGGATTGAAAGATCTTTGTCTCAGAAATCAACCTCTTGTGTGGCGAGTGGAGACCCTGTTAATTCACCTTCCTAAAACTTATAGTATTTGTGTCTTTGTTGTTCCAGGGAGAACAAAGAAGGTACCCTTTTCTAGGTGACCCAGCATGGCCTTTCATGTGCTCAGGAACAGGAGCCTAGATTTAAAAAATGTAAATGAGATTTATTCATAGTGTATATAGTTATCACACCTCATGAATAACAGCATCCCATGAGCCTGTATTCTTGTGAATAAGTTGTATTTCCCTCTTGTAATAGACTTGCCCTTGTCTGATTCTCACCTGTGTTAAGACTACTGGAGTTTCTGCATACTTTAGGTGTCTTATTTTTGTATCAACGAAGGATTTATCATCAAATCCATGTCAAAGCAAGACAGAGAAGTCCTGATTCAATAAATGATGTTTTCTATGGCGACATGGGGCCAAATATACCTTTCTGCTGTGCAGGATTCACAGTGATCCTAAAGCAGCCCGCAGACTTACGAACTTACACCTCAGGAAGTCTGAGGCAGAAAGGTGTCATCCCTCAATGCCTGATTGAGAGCCATTTTCTGTTTAGTATTTTTTACCTTCTCCTTCTGCTTAGTTCCTGCTCTACCACTTAATGTAATGCCTGTTTATTGCAGACTGCTTTTAGTTTGGTCCTTTTAAAAGCTCCCTGAGGCACAATGATGCCTAGAAATTAATGTATTCCCTTCCTGCACACCCAGCAGATGTGAGTATATTGAGTTAGTGTCTCTAGTGTTTAGCTAATTTCTCTTCAGAGAATGGTTGAATCACTGCTACATACCAAACCCATTTGTGGTCTTCCCTCTAACTACAGGGATAGGTAGATTTATATATATAATATTTTTAGCTGTAACTGCAAAGGGCTTGTGTGACTTGCAGATTTTTATAAAATCACTAAAGGTGCTGTGCTATTGGACAGCACAGCTCCTGGTGCTGAATGTGGCTGGATTCACCAGGAGTGTGTGTAGGGCAGCCTTTGCATCCTGAGACCTTGAAGTGCTTTCCTTTGTCATCTTTGCCCACCTTCTTTTCTTGCTGGCTGGAACAGAAGTAATCTTTGAAGAGATTATTGCTGGCTGAAAAGCTGAGACTTTGGTTAACATGCTAGGTAAAAGCATCCTTGCTAACTGTATTCCAGTTAACTGTATTCCTGTTTCTCCTTCTCTAATTGGGAGAAAATACTCTCCTAATGTTCACAATACTCAAAGCCGTGATTGCTACATCTCAACTGTGGTTGAGGTCACTCATTTTACATGTAAATGGTGATGCCTTATTTTCCATCAAAAAATGGCCACAGATTTGCAGACCTTTATATCATAATCCCTCCTGTCAGAGCAGTCCCCAGAATTAACTCTTTCGAAGAGCATTGGTCCTGTCCCACTCTTCCAGCCCTACCATAAAGGAAAGTGCCATCATACAAAGAACTGAAAATGCCAACTCCAGGCTGCACTGAGTTTACCAAGGTAAAACATCTTAAGCATGATTTCCTGGAAACTCCCCCCAGCCCCTTATGGTAGACAAAGTACCCTTCCCACTGTACCAAAAAATAAAAAGACCCAGCTGTTCAAATAAAGTCTTTTAAAAAATATAGATTTATTTTAAGCACATGAAACATCAGGAGAGGCACAATTATAAACAGAGAAAGTAAAACATGGCAGTGAGCCTGTGGCCAGACTGCAAGCAAGAACTTGGTTACCATTTCACATATGAGAACCTGCTGAAAGTTGGTTATTATTGGTACTAGACAGTCTAGGCTTTGCTCATCTCAGTTTTAATTTGAAAATATTGTCTCATTTCACCCCTTCCAAGTTTTTATTGAGAAGTATTTGCCTAAATAGTTATATATTTTAAATACTGCATAAAGTGCATTCAGATGAAGGATGGAAAAAGGTAAAGGCCCAATTTCCAGTGCACTAGAGAGGACCGAGGCAAAACACATTCAAATCCTTGACTAGAGAGAGCTTGGTTTGGAACCAAACCCCAAGAACACTGAGTAATGGCACAGTAATGCAAATACGGTTTCTAGGAGACAGCTTTAGATAGTACTAAGTACTAGAACTATGGTTTGACAGCATATTTGCCTTTCAAGCTTTGCAGAGCAAGGTCACATGTTGATAATTGCAAGAATAAAAAATATGCTGAAGTTTGAAATGCTCCTCCCAAATGTGATCCTGAACAGTTGTTACTGTAAACAACATGGGATTTATTTTGAAACAGTCCATTAATTCTTAGGTCTTACTGTCTGCATTTTCCTCCAGACTGTAAGCTGC
>WEZZ01002921.1:1601-14331 GCA_013400585.1 Chloropsis cyanopogon | reverse complement strand
TCTATGGCCTATAGCGTCAGGGGGGTGCTGCCGTGCCTGGGGCTAGCTGAAGAANGTTTCTCTGGACAGTCCTCTAAGGGGAGGAGAAAAAAGATGGACAGGGGCTTGGAAAAACTGATAACATAGCAAGGGGTACAAATAAACCGTCTAACATATTAACTAAACAATCAGAAACTAATAAAAAATGAATCCCAACACTTGTTGTCATGCTTAAATGCAAAGGCTGAGCCTGGACCTCCACCTCTGAGGACTATTGTCACCTGAGGTAAAAACCCAAGGTCTCCCAGGGAATAGACAGTGATATTGTTGATAGTGTTGGCACGTGTTATTTCTCTCTTTATCCAAGTAGATGGGCTCCCCTTGCTGAAGGTAGCTCTGTGTAATCATCTTTCTCTAACTGCTCCATGAAAACTGTGTAACCTGTGGATTGCATGTCCAGGAGCACTGGGAATAGCATGCAGAGCATGGGAGAGGGTGATGTAAATTATATGAACTCTGTGACTGTATAGAAATTGATACTGATGTGGTATTGAGTTTGCTGAGAAAACCTAACATGCAGACATAATGATGAAATGAAATTTTTCACAGTTTTTAAAACGAAAAAAATGACAGTAATCCCGTTTCTTCAGTGCCTTCATTTTTCAGGGTAATACTGACGTTCACTAAAGTAGTATTTTCTTTGATTGAAAAACAAACCTCGTTGTAAAACTGGGCTTACTCTGTTGTTCTGCTGATTTAATCACTGAACCCAATGAATTTGTTGAATATCAGCTTGAGTATTGTATTACAGCTGCAATGTGAGGTATGTCCAGGTTATCCCTTTGTGGCTGTTCCCAAAGGATGTACTTGAAAACCTTTTGGCAATAATCACTTCTTTTTATGTAAACTTTAAAATTTTTATTAGTGATTGGAAACTCATTACATAATACAGAGTTCTCTGGCAGCTGTTATCTGCCCTCCTTATTCTCTTCTATTTCATAAATGTTCTATTTTAACACTATTATTCACATAAATAATGGTGATTTTTTTTCCAAATGAAAGACCTAACTCACTGTTAGAAGTATTTATAATGGTCAAATAATAGTAGTAAAACTTCTGTATCTGAAGTACAGAAGACAACTCAGGAGAATTTTATTCTCCTGGTTTTAATCATTTGCCTCATCCACCACCAAGAAAGAATGAGGAAGATATTCAATCTCTCCTTGTAAATTCATTATGAATATTGTGGTTCAAATATGATACATACAGATTTCAGGAGGGATTTTCTGTGACTCTTAGATGGTTTACATATTTCACTCACAGGAAGTATTATATTTTGACTCCTACTGATAGTGTAACTTTCAATTATTTTAAAATATTTAAAGAAAAATTTAATTGTTTGAGAAATGTATTCCTGAAGTTGTCTCTCAAACAGTCCATCTCCTCCATGTAGAGCAGGGATTCCCAGTTTGTTCCATGTCATTACTGGAGCTCTTGAAGATTCCCAGCTCTGGATCAGCTGTCATAGGAGGCACCTTCTTGGCAGGCACAGAGCTGTTCCCCAGCCCGGCTGGCAGAAGGCTGTGGGAGCTCTGGAATTCCAGCTCCTTCACCCTCACTGAGCCTCCTCTGCACAGCTCAGGCTGTGCTTGGTGACACGCTGTCTGCCACCAGGACACAGTGACACCTTCTCCTGCACTGCTGTGATATCCTGCATCTGGGAACAGAAAGGAAGGTTTTAACCTGCTTACGCTGCATTTGTTAGCAAGAACCTTTACACTTACTGCCAAGGGAATTCTGCTCTACCAAGAAGTGCCAAGCCTGGATCTCCACATCAGGAAGGGAGGTTTCTTTGACTAAGCCACAAAATGTCAGTGGATATTTCATAGTCTGCAACCAGCTTTGTGTTCTCAGGCATTCTTACACTTGTTTTATTAAGGTATTGCAAAGCTTTATTTCATGTAACTTTCAAATCCAAACCATATATATTTTGGTATCCATACAAAAATATAGATAAAATGGGCAGTTACACTCCTTGTATGGGATTACACTTTTTATAGCAGCAGCAGTATTGTCAGAAAAGTGAGATAAGAAAATTTAAGGGAGTAGAATTTTGTTTCAAGTGGCTTAAAATATTGTGCTAGGTGTAAGTTTATATTATCTCTGCTTCCAGTCTACTAATTTTTAAATTTAGAAGTATAGTTAATGAGCATGCTGTATCTGAAAAACTCGTTGCATCCTTGTGATGCCACGAATAAATATTTAGATTGAGACAGGACAGCTTTCTCTAGCTGAAGAAGCAGGCAGACAACAGAATCGAGCAATGGTGATATGTATCATGCAGGAAATTATTTTCTTCTCAGGAAAATTCCATGGAGATACTGGGCATATCAGTGCAAGGCAGTATTGGGGAATTTACTCAACATCTGTACCTAAGATTAAATCTCTGTAAGGGTATTTGAGGAGTGCCTTTCTCTATAGGACGTTTTTGACAGCATTTGGTGGAATTCACAAATGTTGTGCCTTTAGGTAACAGTTACCTTGATGCATTTTTGACAGAATCCTGTGACTCTTTTGTTAACAACAGGTGGGAAGCCAGGTACAGCAGGACTGACCTATTTGCTGGGTGGTCCTGAAGCAACAGTCTCCTCTAACAATGATTTGTGAACTGTGGTGGGTTAATTTCTTTTCAGATGAGTTTGTACAATTACCAAACCTCTGCTAACTTTGACGGCAAAATGATGAATAAATGTTTCTACAGTCTTTTTTTGACGTGTGTATTTAAAGCCTGCCAGCAGTAAGTATGCAGTAATGCAGACTTGCTAGGGCATCTTCAGAGAACTGTTCCTGTAGGATTTAAGCTGAAGGGAATGATTAGAGAGTGGCTATATTTTAAATGGCAAAATTCTAAATTATCTTCCAGCAGCTTTACAGGACTGGTTTTGCAACAATCAGAATATTGTCTATTGAAAGTACCTTGGGTTTTGTTTCTAAGGTCAGAGTCTTTTAAAGAATTTCTGATGAACTATTAAACTTTCTGACTCATTTCTCTATGAAGGAACAAAAGAGAAAATTGTAGGGTAGGCTGTAGAAGGGCTAAATTACTAGAGATTAAAGAGTAATGATGACTTGTGTGCGAAATGGCACTGGTCCTCCTGCACCCTTCCCTTGGCAATTTCACTCCCCTGTCTGGAGGTTCAGTTGCCTAAAACTATTTCAACATCAAAAATGAGGAAAACTTTCCAGCCTGGAGGTATATGATATTTCATGTCAACAACAGAAGAAAATGGATTGACACAATTAGCTACATTTTGTATCCAGCAAGAGTTTGCCAGGAAGATAAAGAATGTTATTGATGGTCAATTAATCTTTTCTTTTTGAAAGCCTAGGATGGGAAAAGACCCCTTAGGGTTGATTTGCCAGAGCAAATAGGCACTAAATCTTCTTTTAGATGCCAGTATTTAGATGTCACTAGCATTCACAAAAACCTTTACTCAGCTCTTGACTGACCATGGGGGCAGTTGTCCCTCAGCAGTGAAGATTTTTCTGGTGAAGCACCTATAAATCTTTTTCTGTGTATTTGTGTAATTACTTGATGATAGTCTCAGCCCATACCTGAGCTGTGCCAGGATCCACCTTGTACCCATGATCTGGGGCTCTTTATAATGGTGGTAAAACACCTCCATACAGTGGTGCCTCTGGGAAACAGATGAGAACTGTCCTGCCTTGGGCTAATGTGGAGTGGGGATTTGGGTGTGGGTCTTCCATTTCTCCTGACAATATCTAATATCTGATGCAGAGAATGTTCTGGAAATAATCGCAGATCTCAGTTCTTCCCCTTGTTCCGGTTTATGTATAAAGGGAAACATTTCTTAGACTGTACTTCTAAAGTAATCATCAGACTGCAGAATCACTCTCAATTTGCCACTGGCCCAAAACTTGCTTAGAAAGGGAAGATAAAAGCCACAACTTTTAACAGAACAGACTGGGGATCAACCAATTACATCAGTGCTTTTGGCAAAGGTACAGTGGAAATGGTAACTTTATTTTAGAAATTTCATTTATTCTACATATTTCTGAATGAGAATTTTAAGAAACAATCATGTCTATAAATTGAAAAGGATAGTAATGTGCACAAAAGGATTTATATGTAGGGCTTACATAATTCAGCTCCAGTTCCTTGCAGTCTATCCAACTGCTCTCAGAGGCTTCTCCAAGAGTGTTTTTGTCTTTTAGGAGCGATTCTGAAACAAATAGTTTAATTTAGTCATTGCTTCTAATGGCAATCCTTTTAGAGAAATGAGAGAAGACAAATGGGCAGAAATTGCAGTACTGCACCGGAGAAGGTTAGGTTCTACAGTCTGAAGGTTAATGTTGTTGGTAAAACATTTTAGTACTCCCTGATGCAAATTTAGGCAGAATATTAGGCTTTACTGGTCTATTACTAAGATTCCACATTTTATTTTGAAAAAATGTATTTCTCTTTTGAGAAGTACAGATGGCAGTGTTGAATAAATTTCTGGATCTGTATCTCCACAAAAAATATGGAGATTTAGTTTAGTGCTAATGATCTAAAGCTTGGTGAGTGTCTCTCTAATTATTCTCCCAGGTCAGTGACCACCTCATTGTATTATCTTAAATAAGTAAGAGGGTAAAGCTTCTGCTAATACTGGAAAAAAACAAAGCTTTTGTATCCTGTATAAATTGAGCACGAGTGAGGTGCTTGCCGGGTAGGTAATCAAAGTAAAGGGCAGCATTTGGAATCCAGCTTTTTAGTTTATCTAAAATGGTGCAGTTCTGTCAAATGCATTGAAATTATGCAGATTACATTAGCTGTGAATTGAATTAATATTTTGAATTTTTTTCCTATAATTAAAAACTCTTTAAAGCTGAATTATTTCATAATTAGATATTAGTCGAATTCACAGGCATTAAAGGCATTTACTGGCTTCCCAGTTAGGTAAGGTCAGGGGCTCGCACTGCAGCCTTGGGTGCTGTCAATGTGAGAAGGCTCTGCTCAAAGCTCTTCACCCCCGGCTCTCTGAGAAACAATCCATCCAAGTGATGGTCACAGCCCAAGTGTCAGTAGCCACCAAATACCCTGGGAATTCCAGCATGAGCCCTACTGAAGGCTCTGCTCCAAGCTGGAGAGGACTCAAATGTGAGGGTTTTGACCTGTAACTGAGGGAGCCTGGTTTCTTCTGGAGTTGCGCACTGGAGTTGTAGCTGAGTGCCAGTCATGATAAAGAAGCCCTGACTGAAGTCTGTGCCAGAGTAAAGATATACAGTGCTTTATTTCATGTAGTTTCTCTGGTGTCTAGCATGGAATATTTTTAAGTCTTCTCTCTTGTGGTTAAGCGTCAGGTAACCTGGCCAATGAGTCTATCAGATAAAGGTTGAGAATTTTTTGTACCTACAGTAGGAAACACTCAGTTTCCCAAGAAAGAAACAATATTTGTGGGTGAAGAGGAATGCTCAGAGTATGAGAGGGACCAGGACTGTACCAGTTCTGTGCAGCTGTGTGTCTTCTGCTTTGTGGGGACAGACAGAAGTACAACAAGTCTAGAGGACAGACAAGCTTTGATACAAACTTCTAGCCAGGAAGCGGGGGGTCTCACCTCCAGGTTGGGAATTGCTGTCTCTGTCATTGCCAGGTATGTTCTCTGCCTTGCAGTGTCATTCTGGGGCAGTTCCTTTTTGTGTATTTTGTTCCTTCTTGTGTCACACATACAGACACATGGACAAGAGGCTGTGAAAATTGGCAATAGGGGATGCCACATACATATCACCATTACCTCTCGTCTCATTTCTGTGGACTTCGTTCAGTATGACTGAGACATCTACACGTCATTTAATTTTTCTGACTCCAACTTCTCTCCATTCTTCATGAAGCAAAGCAAATTCAGGTCTTTCTCTTACAAATAAACAAAATAATGTATTTTTCTCTAATTTTATCTTCAAAATCGACTGAACCTGTTGTGCTGAGGTATTGCCAAAATATTCATTTTTAAATGGGACCAGATTTAATCTGACAAGATATTGCAGAAAAGTACTGGTTGACTTTTAACAAAAACAACACCATTTGCATGTGTGGAGTGAGTCTAGGCATCCACACACCACAAACTGTGTAAGTTTAAGGAAAATAGCAGCATATTTCAGAAATGTCAAATCTTGAACTGCTGTGGATCCAGGGTTTCACCCTGTGACATCCACAGTCACACTGGAAGTATGTTAATGCTGGCAGAAATGTAATACTATCACTTCTGTTCTTCATTTCCTTTATCTCCTTCTACTCCTCAACCTACTCTTATCTGAAGTGTCTGCTGAATTGTTCTAGAGTGCCTCATCCACAGATGAAGCCAAGAAAAAGCACATAATCACATCTCTTTGTTAGGATGTGTTGAGTTCAGTGTACTCACAGCACCTCTGAGGAAAAGAACAGGAAAGTAAGCAAAGGCAGAAGAGTTATGGAACGTGTTTGGCATTTAGTTCTACTATTTTATGAAATGTGAGCTGAGAGGACAAAGAAAGGATGAATATTTTTTGTTTACATTATGCCCTGCTGGTAAGACATAAACCTTTAGATCACTTATCTATGTCCTGTGGAGTACCTGATGGCTGGGGGACATACTGAAGATCAAAGTGCTGTGATTTTTACATGCAATATCTTCCTAGGCAATGTTCTTGTTTTCCATTTGTTGGATAACACAGTCATGCGTGGGCTGGCTCACCGGCAAATGCAATCACTGTCACTATCACAGTTACATAGAAGTTGAAGGGCTTTATTCATATCTACATCAAAGCTTCCTTAGTCTTCTTTGGTGTTTTAACATTGCAATAAATATTCTTCAAATCTCTTTACACTGTCAGAGCGGGATGAAAACATCTTACTGCATGTGAGAATCTGGCTGGTAGTGTACCCTCAGTTGCTCACACCTGGGGACAAGTCACAGAATGGTTTGAGTTGGAAATCACCTTAAAGATCATCTCTTTTCAACCCCCTGCCATGGGCAGGGATACCTTCCACTGTCCCAGGTGGCTCAGAGCCTCATCCAACCTGGGCTTGGACACTTCCAGGCCTGGGACAGCCACAGCTTCTCTGGGCAACCTGTGCCAGGGCCTCTCCACCCTCACAGGGAAGAATTTTTCCAAAATATCTAAACCAAATCTTCTCTCAGTTTGAAGCCATTCGCCCTTGGACTGTGTCATGATCCGCGGCAAAGCGAGATTCATGATGTGGTTCTTTTATTTGATCCAAGAGTGCTAAAGGCATCATAGGGGACTCTCAATAAAACCACAACAATGCAGTTTATTAAAACAATCATCAACGTTATGCGATAGAGGGATAGAAAAAGGAAACAAAGTATAGAGAGAAAAAATGGGTAAGAGGGATTATAGCTACCAATTGGCAAAGTCCATGCAGCCATTGTCAGCGACACAGGGTCTTCCGTCAGTTGGGGAGATCTCGAAGGAAGGTGAGTCTGGGGTGTGCTTTTATATTCCTTTTCAAGGCGAGAGGCAAGGGGCCAAAAGGCGGAGGAGATTTACGACCATTTGTTGTATGGATGATTGCTCTGAGAGACAGGTACTGCATAGGTAGGAACAACTGACTGCGTATGTAGGAGCAGTCCATTGCGGTCAGTACCGATCTTCTTATCAATACCATCAATACCAGTTCTCAGCCAATGCATTTTCAGTGCAAACAGCATTCCTTGGTAGTTTTTCCGCCTCAGCCAGGCCTGGGCCTTTGAGTGGTCTCAGTTCTCAGACCTCAGAGATGATTGTGAGGCAGATGAGGGATTCTCAAACTGATTCTTACATACTGTCACTCCAGGGTCTTGTAGAAAGTCTCTCTTCATCTTTCCTGTAGGCTCAATTCAGGTACTAGAAGGCTGCAATTTGGTTACCCCAAAGCCTTCTCTTTTCTAGGCTGAACAACCCCAGTTCCTTCAGTCTCTCCTCGTAGCTGAGGTGCTCCATCCCTGTGATCACCTTGGTGGCCCTCAAGTCATATAATGCAGAGTGAGAAAGTGCAATCTAATAAGGATAGTATTTTTTTTTTTGCCTATATGCTGATGAGTTTTACATTTATTTTTATATCTAAATGTCAACTTTTTCTCTAAACTCTGAAAGTAAATTGTTGGTGATTTTTTCCTCCTAAGTCATTGTAAGAGAAAGAAATCTGTAGAGTACCTTAGAAGAAATCAGTGAGTTACAAGGTGGTTCTCTGTGTGAGAGTGATGCCTGATGGATTTTTGCTTTTCATATATTTTCTTCATATCCCCTTTTCATATATGCCTTTGTGTAGCCTTAGGCATCCTAGGGACTTTTGGCCCACATTCTTGTAAGTTTCTAGTTTGATAACTAGCTTAGGTCCAGAGACTAAACATCTCAGCTTTTCATAAAATTTAGGCGTCAGGGCCCAAGGCCCAAGGTCCTCTCCAGAACATATTCTGTAAACTAAGGGAGACCTACCCCGGGGCGGGTGGGGAGGCGAGCGTGCCCCACAAGGGGGCTTCTCTCGGCCTCCCATTTGGGGTCCTGTGATAGGTATGTTAATATCCAAGATCTATGATATAATACAGGGAGGGTCGGGGGCCCCGTCATTGATTTCCGTGCGTTGACCCAGGGGAGGCATTGCTGCAGAAGTGCTTCTACCCGAAAACCTCAATAAACCAAGGTAAAATCCCTTTTTCCCCTCTAACCGTGAGTGGCTTTCAATTCTAAGCCCAGGGTTAAGGCACCAAGGGCAGCTTGGCTGAAGGGAAGGCATGCAAGGCATGCTTGCATGAGAAGCTAGCAGATGGGCAGATGAAGCTGGGAGCTGTGCCCTTAAAAGCATCCTAGGAGAGATGCACATGTTCAAGGGAGTGCTCTGGGAGCTCTGAGACTGTGCTGCTTCATTTATCCTTGGAAATTAAAATGGAGAGGAAGATGGTGTGAGCAGGTCAATACGATTATCATTTGTGACATGCTGCAGGACTTAAAATTGCTTGTAGCCATGGCCTTAATTGCTAATGAGTAAATGCTTCCCTTGGTTACACTTGTGCTGCGCCACTGACTCTATGGATCTGTTATGGCAAATGGGAGTGAAACTGGAATAAAGCACTTAAAATGCACAGCTGTAACTGAAATCGTGATCACAACAATAAGCATTTTTGGAGGAGACATTGTAAGAAACAGATACCTGTGTTTTGTTTGTATTACTCATTTACATTTGACTTCTCTTTCTCCTGTGAATAAACTGTAAAATGATCAAACACAGGCTAGATTGTTAAAAAAAAAAAGTGTGAACTAAACATAATGGGTGTTGTTCCTTCCTCAGAAGATTCAAATGAGAAGAATGAGAAGGTTCAAGGGCTGCTCTGCTATATACACATGTTTTTGGACACACACAGGAATTCTGTGTAGATGGACCACACTGACAGCCAAATTGGCTCAGAAGCTGGCATTACGGGATTTAAAATATTTGAAGCTGAGGCTAGGACAGTTTTCTCCATTAATGTTGCTTCATGAGTTAAAGCTCATGAATTATTCATAATTACTCTCAAGAAGCCCTTCTTAAAATTCTTGCTGGTTTTGACAGTAAGATAGAAGCCTCCTAGTGAATGGCATCTTTTAAATAAAACATTTCTGCTTGCATCACTTAATAGAAACTTTTTCTGACATGTGCTAGTTTTCCATGTTCTGCATATCTTCTGTTTTTTGTTTTCCTTAGGCGTCATTCCCCTCACTTGAGGTCAGAGACATTTGCAAACCTTCTGCCCGAAACAGCTCCAATGGATTCTCTAAGCATAATCATTGCTTAGCTATGTGACTGATGAGCTATCAGCTCCTTCAGACGAATAGTACTCAGCCACTGGCACTGCTGAATTAGGGCAGCTCTTCTAAGATCCATCCTCGGAGGCAGGGTTAGCAGTGGGGCCACACCCCCTGATGCAGGCTGGATGGAGAGTGTGGGTGGCTCCAACAAGGATAGGGGGAGAGGGCGCTCCCAGTGACCACAGGGCGTGGTGCTATAGCTGCGGGACTTTCTCCCATCCTGGCTGTGCTGGGAGGGATCAGGGTGGCCACCATGTGGTCTGGTTCCCCAGAGCAGGGCAGCATGGTGTATGTGGTATATGGATCGGCAATATGGTAACCTGAGGTGGCTGAATAATGACTTAGCTCAGCACTGCAGTCTGGAGTAGCACATCTCAGAGCTGCCAGAGCTGCACAGCTTGCTGGGGCCATGGCGGCCACCATGACTCCATATGGCTGGATTGTGTAATCCCCTCCACCGCCTCCCTGGGCAATGTCAGCAGCCGCGGCACAGGCAGCCCGCAGATTTTCTCTGTTTATCAGGATTTCCCCTCTCCCCAGGGCTGTGCCATTCCCCACGGTCGCTCCACAGTGGTCAGCCGTGATCCCACTGCAGCAGGGCATGCTCTCGCAGTGGCCGGGGCCGGCCGGCTCCAGCAAGTGGGGGGCCGTCCCCTCCCAGGCCAGCTTCTCAGCTCTGCACGGAGGTTTTGCAGTAGTCTGTGGCTGCTCTGCCCACCCTCTTTTGCGGTTTAAAATTCAACTGTTTCACAAATCCATAACTATTGTCTGTGGGGCTTACAGGCTGTGGACTTAGAGAGAATTCAGAAGCAGGCCCAGAGGTTTTCACAAAGAAACCTTTTCTCTGAAAAGGGACAGCCTTGAAGCTATCGAGTATTTGGCAGAATATCGAGTATAGCAGGCAGAAAACCTTGCAAGCAGTTTTCTTTCTCAAAACAGCAGGTGTTTTCTTCATTGTAAGTTTACATTTCTTTCTGTATGTTTTCAAAATATGTTCTCTCTATCTGAAACCAATGGTTATAGAGAGGCGTCATGTCCACTGACCAATCAAGTGATTTTCAGCGGAGCTCACTATAAAGTGAGACCCATTTTCAGTAAAAAGCTCCTTTTGGATCAGCCTTCTGAGAAAAGCACGTTTGGAGTCCGTGTTTTGATTCTATGCGCAACAGCGTCAATTGTCCATGGCTTTCTAACACTCATGGCTGTGTCATTGCCAATTGAAGCTGCTGCAAGTATATTTTGTCCAGCCTGCTCCCAAGTTATCAAGTCTAATGATGTCCCTTTGGACAGACCCAGTTCATGGTTCTCGCACCACATGAGCAGGGCTTGCAGAGCTGGTTCATCATAATTAATCCCTCTTCTTTTAAGAAAGAAAGTCCTTACCTTCAGAACAGGTTTCTCTGGTGCTGAAATCCCCGTGGTATAACAGCAGTTATAATCCACAAAAACAGGGTTTGAAACCACGCAGGCCTTACTGCTGTCTGCTGAGTGGATTTTTCACTGCAGCTTTCCCCTGCCTGGGGTAGTTTCACCGCAATACCACTGTCTACCCAGCGAAGTCCCGGTTTTTACACCAAAGTTCTGGTTCCAACACCATTTTCCAGCTTTTACGCTGTTTTTATCCTGGTTCTAACACTGAACTCCAGCTCTGATGCTGTAATAATCCTGGCTTTAACACCGTACCAACTCTTACACTGTCTGTCTCCTTTGCTCTGTGTGCAGAATGTGGCTGAGTCCCATCATGTCACGGGCTCACCACGTGTGACGTTGGCTTGTGGGGGAGTGGGTTGGAGACAAAGAGGTCACTCACCTCAATGTTCTTGTGGCAAACAGAGAGCGTTTATTCTCAAACCCTTCCTTATAACGGGCATTTGAAAAACCTGGTCTGAATATTTTCATTGGTCTGATCTTTATGCCCCTTCAGGTTCTGGCCAGTGAAATGCCTGCAGCCTTGGGAAAGATGTAATTGGGTGAAGCCCCTGTCAGTCAACCCAGGGGCTGGTTACAGCACAAGCCAACTTGTCCTGTAATATGTGGCATCAATGCAAGAAGAACCTCTTTTAATTGCGGTGTCATAAGAATTCACAAAATTACCTATATGCAATGGTGAGTATGACATAGCTTGAGATACTAGTGATTGATTTGCAGAAAAAAACTCCATAATTTGTAAAAGTTGTAAAGCTGATATGATTTATTACAGCGCTGGACGCATGCTCACATGCGTGCCCCTGAAAATTCCCGAGTCTACTTTATCCCCTAACCTGTTGCATATGCGTAAAAAACATATGCATATGTATTAAACTGTCTTATCAATTTTTATGAGCCTGCTCATTTTTTCAGTTATGTAGTTGTAATGTGGTGTTGTGTTTGTAACCCAGATTCAGTTTTTCTGTCTGTTTCAGCCTCAAGGTCAGTGAGGTCTCTTCTTACATCTCTTCAGCTTGGATGCTTGCATTTCTTTCTAAGTAGCCTTGAATCTCCTTTGTTCTCTCTGCAGGCCTTCTTGTGAGCACACAAGTTCCCAGGCTAAATAAGCAGACTCCAGCTAAGTCCAAAATTGGTTTCTACTCTGAGTTAAATCTCCAGCCCTCCGTTTCATTCCCCCCTTTTCTAGAAAACAAGTAAATTCTTGCCGCAGTGCGTCCCCCAAAGGAGTAGGGGGATGCTGGCCAGCTGAGGGCCGGGGACGCTGAAAATCAGCAGCTCTACCTGCAAGCTCCCTAGACCGGCGGGGGAGGGCAGGTTTGTGGGTTCGTGTAGAGCTTCTGAGTCCCAGACGGCAGAACAACCAAGAGAGCAGAGGCGAATGGCTAAAGTCCTTTCACTCAGTCTGTTCTTTATTCCATCACGGTGAAGGTCTAAAGCGGGGGGGCTCCCCTTGGGCACGGGCTTTTGAACCCCAGGGGCGGGACAGGGCTGTGGCCAATGG
>WEZZ01002918.1:35509-56238 GCA_013400585.1 Chloropsis cyanopogon | reverse complement strand
GCAACAGCCAGCAGCATAAGGAAATCTGGTTTTAGTCAGGTCCTCTCAAACACTAACATTCTGGTCAGACATGATGCTCAGACTGTTTCTGAGCTAATACTACTAAAAAGTATTAAGAAAATAGGTACTTTAAATACAGTCATATGCAGCAGAGCTGAGACCCTGTCATTGATACTGTCACATGCAGTGATGCTGCTGAATATGCTGCTCCTCCAGCTGAAATCCGAGCAGGGAGAACTGGTCCTGTAATGTGAGGGCTGTCACCACTTCTGCTCCCTGCTAGGACCTCAATAAAAACCTGATATTTTTAAACCAGTGGAAGTAGAAGGCTAGAAGCATATTGGAGGTGCTTCAAAATGTCTTCTGTGGTAAGATGAATTGATAATTTCACACACTTTTTTCTCTCTGGCTGCCAACCCAATGGCTGAGCTATTACAACAGCACTGTTCTTATAGCCTCAAATGCACTCAAACCTAATTTAAGATCCACCTTTTGCTCTGAAGTTGAAACCNACCACTTTTTGTGTATGGGAAGTAAAAGGAGACTTATGACTTCCCTAGGGACAGTGTGTTTCCAGATATATGAAAGAATAAGCAGATATTGCTTAGCATCTCAAAGCCTTGTCTATAGAGGCACTGGAGATACACAGAGTTAATAAGAGATAAAAGTCCTGGCCCTAGACAGCTCCCAGTCAAAACAGATGAAAGGATGGGGAAAAAAGAGAAGTAATATTATCATCTTTTTAAATATATAACTATGTATATGAAAGCAAAGAACTGAGAAAATAGGTCATTTGCTCAGGACTGGAAGAAAAGCCTGTAAATATGAACTTAAACAGAATACTTCCCAAGTCTCAATCTGGTGTCACAAGCCCATTATTTCTCCCAAAACAGCATATTAAGGAAATACCATAAATAACAAAGCAAAGTGCAGACCAGCAGGATCATAAATACATATGGAAATGTAAGCGTTCTGATTTTATAAAACTTTCTCTTGTGTCCAATTGGGCTGTTTCGCAGAAGCTGACAAATATATGCTCTTGTACCAAAAAGTCATTGTAAAATGACACGCCTATTTTAATTTCTAATTGTCTACCATAACACATTAATTCATGTGTGGACCACAGTCAAAACACTTTTTATGGCTGAAACACATGGGAGAATTGAACACAAGAGAGGAACTCCCTCCTGGATGTAAATGAAAAGGACAGGATTAATATATATCTAGAGAAGACTCAGGAAAAAGAGTTGAACATCTATCTGAGAGCTACTTGTAGATGCATTTTTTGTTGCTTATTTTATACTTCTCTCCTCCAGAGACAATTGACTATATTGCAGTAAAAGAAAAAAAATAGTTATACTTCAAAATTCTCCCCTTTCTCGCAGTATCTATATTCCTCTAGCACTTCTATTTGAAGAAGTCTCTTTTAAAACAGAAACTAACTCTCTGAAAAAAACCCCTGTGGTAGCAAATACATAAATCTCTCATATTGTCCTCACAGGCTGTCTCTTTAGGATTATTATAGATTAGATTATTATGGAAAGGAAGATTTAAATGTCTTATTTACCTGAACAGCATCATAATACATTTTCTTGCCGTCTTCATCTGTCTTGTCTGACATCAGCCATGCCTTGAGCAGATATTCATAAAAGCTATCCCCAAGCCCTCCAATGGAGACATGATCTTAATAGGGAAGAAAGAGATTGAACAACAATTTCATCTTCAGCCAGGACAATAAAATAGAATTACAGTTTGAAACAGTGTATTTAATGATCTATTTCTACAATATCTTTAATAAACATAAGCCTGGAACCTCAGGAAAAACTTTACTGGTATATACAGAGAATTATTTCTTTTATTGCTATATTTTTAATCTAGCTGAAACACCATAGTTATTTAATATCCACAATGTGCCGCAGGAGATCATGGCAAAGAGAAAACAATTTATATGTGTCCATTCTAATTCATGTAGTCTATTCCATACAAAACTGTATCAAACTGAGGGGTTTTTTATTCTAAAANTGTATCAAACTGAGGGTTTTTTTATTCTAAAAAGGTAAAAAAGTAGAAAGTGTTCTCTGACTTGATAAAGGCTTTCCCTTAATGTGCAGGCATTGCTCTTTTAGTCACTAACTTTCCATTTAAGTCACTTCATAAAAAAGGCTTTTAGCTCCTTACTGCAGAGTTAAATTTCAGGTTATTTAGTGGTATTTCAAAATGCTGAGCCATATGTTTAAAAATAATACTACGTTTTTGAAGATCTGACTACTCTCAGAACTCAGCAGTGGTTTGGAAGGAAAAAAAAGAGTTCACCACATCTACAGAGGATTGTTATTGTGACACTGCTTTATTCTGCCCTATGCTTACTATGTGAAACAATCTGGTACTACAGATGCTGTGATTATTCAATTGCACAATTTAGGATGTGACTCTGGAAACACTAACATCACACAAGCCAGACATTCAACATCAGTTGTACCAGTGATGGGAAATTTAGTGATGCTCTCAGCTGCTTGTACAAGATTGCACCCATTTACTGTCCAGGAACCTAAAAGATTCTTTGCAAAATTTTGATGGGTTATCATGATTTCAGCATAGATCCCCTTAACACATGAAATACTACAACTACATATACATACAAAGTGTTTTTCTAAGCTCCATAAAGCTATGAAAAGTAGCTAGAGGTTTGCTTTTGGAACTTGTTGCTGCCTGGTAAAATTAAGTGATTTGGCATTTATCGAATCTTCAGTGAAAAATTTCGAAGTGCTTTACCAGGACTACTCATCTGTACTGTCAACTTTACAGCAAAGGAGGGATCTGCTAATTCCACTCAAGAAATCCAGAATGGAGATGTCATTACACAGATCACACAGCAAGTCCCTGAGTCATACCACAAAATTCTGGCCATGAGAAAACCAAAAAAAAACCTGCATGGGAGGATCCAGACTCATAAAGCAAGATGCAGAAGGGTTAGTGATACTGAGCTCACACTTCCTGACACCTAACTCTGATCTTAACTTCAAAGTTATGCTCCTGTTGGTAGAATTCAAAGGAACACAGAGAATTTATTTTTATACTCCTTTGTATCTTTTCTCCATGGAAAGCCTCCCTTCACCTTCCAGACAGGTTACAAAGACATGCAAATGTAGAAGATAGATATTTGTCTATTCAAACTACATCAACAGCATCCTTTTCCTCCACTAGCCTGTGACATGCAAAAAAAAAATTTTGTTTTCTGAATGTATCCTGTCCCTTTGCCTATCAAATATATTGTACCATCAAACCTGGGTTTGAAATGGCTTTTTTTTTTCACCTCCAACCTCTTTTGAATGAGATATATTGAAATTCTGGGAAGACTACACCATTTTTAAAATTAAATGTTCATGATCCAAAGGAGAAGAGGTTTCTTAAAACAATGGGAACATTTCCTGTGATAAAAGGCTGATCTTTGAACAGCAGAATTTAAATGACCTTTACAGTTTCCTAAATAAATTACCATAGAAACCTCTGACATTTGCAAACTAAATAGCACAAGCAGAGTTTCATCAATAATAAGCCCTGTTATTATATACATTATTGCAGTAGACAAATCCAATTGACGCATGCTGCAGCAAATCACTGTCAGTTCACTGTCAAAATAACAAGGGCTAAATGAATTTACAGGAGCAATGGCAGAGATCCATCAGTGGGCTTCACAGCTACAGCACTGCTGGAGAAGAAACACTCAGAAACCATTCCTCCCTCTCCACTTCAAGTTTAAGAGAAAATATTTCTGGCTTCTGCCAATTAAGGGTCTTGGTTGTTTGTTTTTTTTCCACTTCTGTTGTAATCAGCTGAAAACAGCCTAGCAAAGCAATCTCAAATAACATATTTTTCAAGTCTCACGTTCTGATCTTCTCTGTGGGGAAAGAATTAGTTAATCAGTGTTGGTGAATGGAAGCGACCGATATGAAAGAGATGTAACAAGATGCAACTTTGCTGCTTCAGCATGCCAGGGATAGACCTGCATCAACATCTGCACCCATCATCCACAGGCACAGGAAGCTATTTATTCATCAATGCTGCATGCTATTGGAAAACAAAGCTCATGTACGCTATAATTTTTTTCTGTGCACACCAACAAAAACTGGCATTTCATGTGAATAAGGAGTGCTTAAGACGCAATTATATTAAAAATATGGAAATAATAAAGGCCATAAGGCAGAATAAGTGTTTCGACAGCTTTAAAATATGTAAGGCAGAGCCACTAACTGCCTCAGCCACTAGAAAGATCTGCTCTCATGAAGCATCAAAAAGCTGCTTCTGTGGCTGACAGAGGCCAAGAAAGGAGTTAACTGGATCTGTCTCACAGGTGCTGAGATTGTCTCTAATTAAATCCAGTATCTACAGCTATAGGATCAACACTTTCCAGGGGAGGTTTTTATGTCTTGCAAAGCTGAACCAACACAGGTTACAATTGGGCACACATCTCAGATCTGTAAAGGGATGTCAGGGTTTATACCAACATGCAGACACGGCTGATGGTCACGCATGCTGACCTGCCACAGGCCTTGTGGCACAGTGACCTGCAGAAGCCACACAGCATAGCAGACTGAGAAATGACAGGTGTACTTCTAATTCATATAGGGAAATGGCATTTGCCTTGATGGGAAAATACAACTAAGCAGCACAACCTTTTTGGACACCATTTTAACTCAGAGTGACACAAAGCTTTCAAAAATAGATTTTAATCAATAAAATCACAGAATGGATCAGATTGGAAGGGACCACAAAATATCATCTGGTCCAGCCTCCCTATGCCAACATGGTTATCCTAGAGCACATGGCACAGGATTGTGTCCAGATAGTTCTTAAATATCTCCAGTGAAGGACACTCCACTACCTCTCCCAGACAGAGGCAATTTGTTCCAGTGCTCTGTTACCTGCACAGAAAAGTTCTTCCTCTTATTTAGGTAGAATTTTATGTGCATCAGTTTCTTCCCATTTCCTCTTATCCTATTGCGTGGCAACCTGGAGAGGAGCCTGGTCCATCCTCTGGCATCTCTTCAGATACTTAAGACATTGACAAGGTTCCCTCTCAGTTGTCTCTTCTCAATGCTGAACCAGCCCAGCTCTCTCAACCTTTCATCAAAGAAGAGATGCTCCAGTCCCCAGTCATTTTTGTCACCCTCTGATAGACCTGCTCCATCTGATGGATCTGTTTCTGGCACTGGGGAGTCCAGAATCCTAGAACTGGACACAGCACTACAGTTGTGGCCTCAACAGGGCTTAGTAAAGAGGCAGGATCACCTCACTTGACCTGCTGGAAATGCCCTTCCTAATGCAGCCCAGTGTGGCATTGTCCTTCTTGGCCAAACGGGCACTGCTGGTTCATGGCCACCTTGTTGTTCACTGGGATTGCCAGCTCCTTCTCTGCAGAGCTGCTTTCAGCAGGCTGGCCTCCTGCATGTACAGGTGCCTGAGGTTATTATTCCTCAGGTACAGGACCCTGCATTTGCCTTTGTTGAGTTTCAGACAGTTCCTCTCTGCCCATCTCTCCCACCTGTTGAGGTCCTGCTGAAGGGCTGCCCAGCACCCTGGAATATCAGCTGTTCCAGGTTTGAGTCTTCAGAGAACTTGCTGAGGAGGCATCTCCCCTTCATCCAACAATGGATGGATAAGTTAAACAATACTGGGCCCAGTATTGACCCTTGGGGGCACCACCAGTGACAGGCTGCCAACCAGACCCTGTGCCACTGGTCACAACCCTCTGGGATCTGCTGTTCAGCCAGTTCTCAATCCACCTCACTGTCCACTCATCCAGGCCACACTTCCTGAGTTTGCCTACGAGAATGTTGTGACTCTGGAAAACCTTGCTAAACTCGAGGTACACAGTATCCACTGCTCTCCCCTCATCCATCCAGGTAGCTGCCACATCACAGAAGGCAATTGGGTGGGTAACGGAGGATTTAGTGAACCAATGCTGACTACTCTTGATCAACTTCTTGTCATCCATATGGATAGAGATGGCCTCTAGAATGAGATTCTCCATCACCTTTCCAGGGATTGAGGTGAGGCTGGTGGGTCAGTGATTCCCTGGGTCATCCTCCTTGCCCTTTTTGAAGACTGGGATTGCTTTGTCTTTCTTCCGTCCTCAAGAACCTCTCCTGAACTCTGTGAGTCTTCAAAGATGATTGTGAATGGCCTGGCTGTAGTTTGCCAGCTCTCTCAGCGCTCGTGGATGCATCCCATCAGGTCCCATGGACTTGTGGATATAAAGTTTGCCTAGATGTTCTCTAACCCAATCCTTTTTGACCAAGAGAAAGTCTTCCTTCCAACATTCCCTTAACCCTGGGTGACCCCTCCAACCTGACAGGCCTTTGTGCACATTCTCATTTCCCTAATACTTAGATTCCAGGGCCTCATAACTACTATATAAAGACACCTGGGAAGACGAGGTGTATTTGGAGGAAATTCTCCTATCAACCTGAGCAGAAACCTGTTTCTGCTCCCCTCTGTCTTTAAAGTCTCCTACCTCTCCCTGGTTGAGAGTGGGTAGGGTATCCATCGTTTCTCGTGACGTGGATGGTGGATGCATTTGTCTGAGGCACGGTAGAGAGCAGACACTTGTTTTTGCCTTTGTGAAAATTATCTATTCAGACTACGGCCAGTCCCAGAAGGAGTCCAGAACCTCAATTCCCCCTTAGCTACATCCTAAACAAACTCTCGTATTAACAAACCTCTCCACTCCTTTCCCTCTGTTGCATTACCCAACCAGCTCACACACTGATAATCTGTGGGACCAGCTAATCTGCACATATCTTTTCAGACCATGACAGTGCATCTTGCTTGATTTCCTTCAATAATGTAAGGAAGAAAAAATAGAAAGACAGAGTTGCATGAATAGGACAGTGGCGGACTGAACCTAAGCAGGAAAAGTGGAAAAAGCAGTAAGGTCTCTAGAATCATGATCCTGCACACTGTGCAGACTTTTGACATGTTGTGGAGATCAGGGAAAGTAATGAACAACAAGAAAAGGCTCAGTCATCAGGAAGGGGCTAAGGAATTCAAGTAATCCAAGTATTTTATAGTCTTTTCCTTCTAATTTTGGTATCTTCAGTAATGGTTCCAAGGGGATTAATGCCATGACACATTTCTGTTTAGTTTGCTTCCTCAGTTGGTGGCATTAAATTTCAACAGAAATCACAGCTGGTATTAACTGGAAAGACTTGTCTTATTACTTTTTTTTTCCTTCAGAGGAGCCACACAACTCTGAAAATGTGGAATTTGATTCAGACAAGCTGATAATGTTTCCTTATGCAGCTACTTCAGAAAGCACTTTAGGTTTTTGAATAAGAGACTTCTGTAGTCCACAAATTCCTTTCCAAAGTCATACATATTCATACATTTCCCTGCTTCTACAAGCCATACTGAAAGCTCAGAAAGAGTATATTCAAATACAGCAAGTAAGATTATTATTTTTATATTTGTAGTATTTTTTCTATTTTACAGAACCTCAGATATAAAATGAGTTTCTATATGTTATAGAAGTTCTTTTTATAAAGAAAACACGTAACAGTGACTGAAAGAAGTTAATAACTGCAAAGAGAACGCTGATAGACAGGTTGTAGTACCAAAGACTTCAGCTACTTACGCTGGCCCCACTGGCCACTGCTGGGATTCAGGTAGTTGGGGTAAAGGCCCTCTGGTTTATCCAGGCGATTTAGAACTTTTCGGATATTCATTACCTAGTGGAAGGTACAAAACACTGAGCACTTATCCATTTTCCCCACAAAATACAGGACTGTAAATATGCCTAAAAATAACCCCCCCCGATCTTGTTCAACACACACACCCAAACACCTCTGTGCAATCATATCACTATTGAAAAAGCTGATATCATCATGCAAACAAGTTCCTGAAAACCTCTGGAGTTTCTGTGTCAATTGTCAGCCATGAAACAACACACCAGAAGCAAGCTCCAAAGTTCAGGACTTGCCATGCAGAGTACTCCCCTTCTCCACAGGATACTGAAATTCACTGAGGCTATTTGCCTTTGACTAAGCTCTGCTACGTCAGCATTTATATTCCTTATATACCTAAATCAGAAACGCTATTAAAGATTAGGCTTATCACCTAGTTCAGATGTGGAAGTGCACTGTAAAGGAGTTTTGCCTGGAAAGGAGAGCGCGGCTGGAACTGACTGAGCTTTGTACAACCAGCTTGCCCAGCAGCAGGGACGCAGGCAGCCCTGAGCGCTCTGCTGGCACTGCTAAGGAGCTCACTACAAATGAGATGCCCGGGGAAACAATTACAGTCCAGATGCTCAGCAGCTGGAGCCATCCAGTAGCACAATCCACTGCAGAGCACATGAAATGAGTTATACTGAATTTTAGGATTCACAGAAAAAGCAAATGTAGCAGCTTGGAAGAATGAGGATCCTGAGCACTGCAGGCCAGAAACTGTAACAAAAAGGTACTGACAGCTTCATTAAAAACCCCTGAGTGCCTAGAGACCCAGTGAAGTAGCTACTGAAAAAGAAGATAAATTAACTTTTACCAAGCTGCAGAAGGATTTCTGTTGCGGCACACAAACTGCCTCCTGCATCTTGACACTACTCATTGCCCAAATGCAGGCTGCAATGAGTCCTAGACCTCAGTTAATGAGTTCTTCTATGAATACGTCCACGCAAAGCTTATTCCAGTGTTTCTTCTTCTTTATCAAGTGTACCAGCCCTGGAATGGTTCGCCTCTGAGGGCTTTGGAATTGCAATCTCTAAAGGGTTTTAAGAATAGCTTACATAAACAGATTTCCAGCATCTTGCAGCTAGTGCACAATGCCACTGTATAGGAGAATGATGGGCTGGGACTTTAAGATACACACTTTCATTGTCTCTTAGTAGAACAGATGTTAGGCATTAAATAACCATAAATGACACAAGATAATTAACTTATGTTGAAAATTTGTTTCTGGCTATTCCTCAGTGTTGCCACCCCCTACCCATCCACTCCCCCTCCCCAGTTCAAATTTAAGAGAAACTGTCCTTAAATTTACCCCTAAATACATGAAAATTGCTAGGAGTTTGCTTCACAAAATTTATTCCAATGCTGACAATAGTACTGCAGCAAAGCCACTCAGTCCTTACCCAATAATAATTTTAGATGTGACTATTGCTTTTAGACCTACTGCTAAAAGTTTGGAGTCTCATCAATAATTAGATTATTAAGTCAATAATATCAGCTTTAGGTAACATGGGGCAGCTTCAGTGAGGATACAAAATCAAAACAAGTGTATGTGTAATTAGGAAATAATAAGAAGATAAATGATAAAGTGTATTATAAAGAACAGGACTTGCTGGCTATTAGTATGTCAAAAAGGAAAGTAAAATTGTTCAGGTGGGAGTTGACGGAAGGAGGAGTTCTTTCCATGGCTCATGTATATAAAAAGTATCCAGACAACAATGTTACCAAATTTTGAAAGAATTAGTGTGCACAACAACTGTTTTGTCTAAAGACGTGATTTTTTTTTTCCTTCCCCAAAGAGAGTTAAAAGTATATTTCTTATAGGTCACTGCAATGGAAGGGCTTCCTGACCTCACTGACAGCAGTCATATTATACAGCATTTTGAAGAGTAAATTTGTTGAAATCACCATGGTGTTTTGCTTTCTCTAGGCATCAGTTATTATCCCGAATATAATGTCAGGTTTTGTTTACACCCCATTAAGTAAAGAACTGAAGAAAGCTGTACAGTCTCTGATTGCTTAATGTGATACTAATGTAGAAGATAAACAGAAATTAAATGTTTTATGGGGCCATATACAAGAACATACATCAGAATAATTTTGGAAGAGCCTTTTGACTTTTTAATACAAATACATGACAAGGTAATTAGGGAAAATGTGACAAATGCTTACAACTGAGGAAAATCCAAATCTCTCCCCATTGATATTAGTCTCTGAATATGTGATTTGTCTTTTACAACATGATTTTGATGAAGCAGTCTAACCTTTTCAGCAAAGACAGGGTTTCCAGACAGGTGGCTCAAATGTACAAACTCCAGATGCAACGTCCCAAATTCTGCCAAAATGCTGCTTCCACCAGAGGCCCATGGCCAATTTCGACCGATTCCACTAAGATGGGGGGAAGAGGAAGACAGAAAATAATCATGAGCATCTAAAAGGCAATGCTAATAAAATGTAATAGGCAGTAGCTATAACGTTATCATGAGAAGATAATGAATCTAGAATGTACTAAATATGTATGTAAGGAGCCATGCTTCAGCAGCCTTCCATGATTTTACCACAGGACTTAAATTACTTCAGTCCAGCTCTGCTTGGGCTGTACAGTTGCTTCTTGCAACAACCCAATCTTTTAGCTCACAAATGGCTCCATCACACTTATCACTGTAACAGTGTTTCATTGCAGGATATCATGTTTAATGACACAACAAAAAACCACTGACTATAAGAAAGCATCCTCCTACTTCACCTCTTTTCCCCTGTACTTAACACAACACTCACCAATTCTAACTCTAATTTCTATAGTGCAATTATTCATTAACTTAAATTAATGCATATATACAGAATAGGCTTTAAGTTAAAAGTATTGCATGCAGCATATACTTCTTAATACATGAGACTTTAATAGGGTAGGATGAGTATGTATTTTCTGTCTGGGCACTCATACCAGGATGAGTAACTTCAGTTTTAATTATGACCTAAAGATACTTCACAGCAAAATTAATCTTAGGATTTGTATTGAGAATAGAGAAAAGCACATTTATTACTAAATCCCCACTAGAAATTAATGCTGCTTGAGACTCAGGATGGCAAGTCTACTAAAGTTTCATTACAAAAAGGTGGGGTTTTTTTCCCCCCTTGAATTTTCCAGCAGCAATATTCAGAAAAAAAACCCTGAAATTAAAGAAAAGCTAGCCAATGTTACAGAGCACCTACATGAATAATGACATATTAGATTGGCTTATTATTAGGATGAATGTTACATATAAATACACTTATTAGATACCAGAATGTCTTCCACATTTCCAAGTTGTAAAGATAATTAAACACAAACACATCTTAATATAAATAAAATTTTAATTTTACTTTTACACAGAAGCAGCCACTACAGTCATCAATTAGCAGTTGCACAACCATGAAAATACGGTATTCTTCCTGAGTTAAAATGTGTCTCAAAAAAACCAAAACCAGCAAAAACCCCAATAAATCAGTACTCAGCTACATTCAAAAGATAATCTATAACTGAAGTTTAACCAATGCATGGAAATAAGGACTCCATTAAGTCAATCTCCCTGCTAGCTATATCAAATGGTATTTTGAGACTTCTGCCAGACACACAAAATAAAACCAAGCCATTAAACTTCAAAAGCAGAGAAAAGGCACAGAGAGCACAAAGGAAAGAGATCTGATGAGGCTCCCCTGGTTTACCATAAAGGTACAAGAGGCTGGCACACATATAAGTCCTCTGATGTAAATAATTGCCCAAAAAGTGTTTCTGATCTTCATAGCTGCAGACCAAAATCAATGACACAATGAAATCATGCTACTGCAAAGATGCACACAATCCCAATTAGATAGGGTATTTTGTGACTGAAACAGAACACAAGTTTTATGGTACCTTAATATCTCATTTTAAGATCTATCATACAAATATTAGAGTGCTTCTTACAGAGTGAAGAGCAACCCACACCTGGTTTACAAGCTGTCTGCACTTCAATCTACTTGGAATTTTTGGAATGGTAACGTTAAGTGGCTTGGAATTTTTTTGAATGGTAATGTAAAAGCATCAGATAGTACAGAAAATAGGATCAAGGTGAGTACAAGCAGACAACATATGGAAACAACATGGAAACCTCTTCTCTACAGTCTGAAGAACTTACAGACTGGTTATTCACCCAAGAACAGACCCCATCTCTGGTACACGCTATCTCAAGTTCTAACTGCTGACTTCTAGATGAAAATATTTTATCCTGTTTCCAAATCATTCAGATTAAAAGAGCTGACATAAAGTTCACCGGAAAAAAAAAAAAAGAAAAAAAAAAAAGAAAAAAAAAACCCTCAGAATTTCAAAAAGTTTTCATGTTGTGGTACAAATGGAAAAAGCGCATGTGCTTTTTTCTATAAAGTTTCTCAATCAATCTCAAAGTGAAAACATCGAGCTGTTCCTACAGCAAGGCATCAACCAAAATTGACAGAAAACGTAATAGAGTTCCTACTTGCACTCTACCCCAGTGTCTGCTGATATCAATACAACCTGCCAGAACACTTTGATGTAGTGTGTTTTGTTAACAAGGAAAATTTCCAAACACAGCTGTCAAAAGGTTTTCTGCATGCAGTAAAAGGCTTTGCCATGAGTGGAAGAGTCTTCTTCTTTAAGATGGTTTGAGAATTACGAACTTACATTCTTTACTCTTAATGCAAAAAAAAGTGGTAGAAATAAACATCTATGTTACATCTTATGTACTATTTAATGTAGCTTTCATTTTTTTCAGTTGGCTCAGGTGGTTAGGAAAAAAAGGCATCAACATATTTCCGGTCAATCTGCACAATACCAAGGCTATGTGTCGGTTTAACCTCAGATGTTTAACCTCTGGCACTGAAAAGCTCATTTCAATAAGTGGTAGAACCCACGATTTGCACTTCAGTCTCTCAACTATTTTTCATGCAACCTTCAGCTATGGATGTCCAGTATTTTCTCATACCAATGCATGGCCTGGTTTGAAAGGGACAGTAAAAATCATCTGGCTCCAACCCCCCTGTCATGGCAGGGGCACCTTTCACAGGTTGCTCAAAGCCCTGTCCCACCTGGCCTTGAACATTTCATGCCACAGCTTCTCTGGGCAGCTGATTCCAGCATCTCCCCACCCTCACATAAAAATATTTCTTCCTGGTATCTAATCTAAACCTAAACTCTTTTAGTTTAAAGCCATTCCCCCTTGTCATATCCCTACCTGCCCTTGTCAAAAGTCCCTCTCAGCTCTCTTGCAGACCCCTTTCAGGTTGAACAGCCCAATTCTCTCAGCATGTCTTCATAGGAGGGGTGCTCCAGCCCACTGATCATCTTCATAGAATATATTTCATCTTTGGGAGTAATGGAACAAGTAAATTTTCTATATTCCCTCATACTAACTGGAACAGCCACAGTACTGCTTCTGATTCCATTTCACTCCATCCCTATTTTAAGATGATAGTCCAGTGTGCATTATGCAGACAGTCAGCTCCTGAAGAGAAAGACCAGGAAATACTCAAGAAAGCTTTCAGCACACAGAATGTGGGAGATTTCACACTCTGACCATTTTTGATTGGGAAAGTAAACTTTAAGTTTTGTTTAACAGTATCTAGGCTATAAAAAAAACATAAAGGAAATGAGGAGATTGCTCTTTTTACAACCCTGCCCTCCCCACCCTCCAAATCCTAAATATTGTATACTTTTAAACAAAACAGAACTTTAACAAAGAGAGAAACTAAACAGAGCAAAGTAAATGAAAAAGACATCTGTGTCAGGGATTATAAACAATGAGTACATTTATAAATTACTTGAGGTGCCCTAGAAAATAACAGGCAATAAATAAATCTAACAGCTCAGTAAATCTTACTAACTAGGCATAGTAAAATACTGATTTCTGCCCATGCATGAGATAACATAACCAGTGCTCCCAACTCGGACATTTTTCAAGCTCTTCACCATTACCATTATCAGGGTGAACAAAAACTTCTGCAAAGTTAAAAAAAGCAGTCCTAAGTACGTATTTACCCTTCAGTCATAAAGTCAATGCTGGGTATCTCATTACTCTTCAGTTATGAAGTTATGCACTAGCTTCCTGAAGTCTTGAGATCCAAACCTGAGTCTCTGGTGAAAGTTTTTATTTCTACTCCCAAGTTTTAGCAAACCTACATAATGTTGCCCGTTTCTACAGGTTTTTTTTTGTCTGGGGGTGCCCATTATTCAAGAAACAACAGCAGCAATCTGAACCCAAAGAATGATCAGGGCATTTGGGGGATTCTCAAAAGGTGGTTTATGACTCTGTGCCAAACTTATGTACAGATCACTCCTCCCAATCAAAGCAAAACCTGTAAAGCACTTAGAACTTTTTGCATCTAATTTTCACTCAGTTTAATAGTTTAGTGTCACAAATGTCTTGTAAGCTGACAAATGCAGTTTTCAGAAAGAGATGGAGGACAGCAAAGGGGGCCAGGTATGATACTTTTTATATTGGTTGCATTCCTTTGTCTTGCTTTCTTTTTGGAATTTACTTTGCCAATGAATTTTTCAATTTTTCTTATGTTGATACGCACTACAAACTGTACTAAGTGTCAGTCATGTACTGACATCAGAGTTAGAAATAAAATTCCTACTATACAATTCAGGAAGGAAAGAGGGAAGAAGACGCACTACTCAAACTACTTTGACGATCCAGACGAGTACTAAAATAATTTCAGTTTATAGGGTACTATTTTAACCTATCTCACGTCACTGTGTCTAAAATAATATATTTTACACTGCATAAAACACACAAAAAAATTCTGTAACATATTTAGAGTACTTTAGGACTTTAACTTTTATTATGTAAGGAAGACAAATTTGAAGTGAGGATCTGGATCAGAAGCATAATATTTTGATTTATAATATTTCTCACTGATTTTATAATTTTTTTTCTGAACACAGAATCTGGAAACCAGTGTTTGAAATTCTACTGTCATTCAGTCTTGGGAAACATGAGCCTGATTGACCTGGGCTGCTGGTAACTCAATTCCGTATTTTTCCATCAGACCATTGTTGGTTCATCTGTACATAAAAACAGAAAGTATGAGATCACTAAGTCTTCTAAAATGTACAGAGTGTACCAAGAGAGGGAACCACAGAGGAAATATAAATATTCAAAGGTTGCTTTTTAAAAAATTTCTGAAATTCAGAAGCACAACCATATTTAAGAGTTTTTGAAAATTATACTCAATCCCCAATATATATAAAGCAGCAGCTAATTTTCAACTGAAAGGAAAAGCAAATCCTCAGGGAAACTGCACAAATACTTCAAAGGGTCAAAACACTTATCAAAATTCTTGTCATCAGCAAGCAGAACTGTTAGTCTCTGCAGACAACTTGTTTATTATACCCCAACCTTTCCTGGAGGATGCCAGGACAACTCTGCAAGCTGGAGGCAGAGCAAGAAGTCAGAATTTCAACATTTAATGCAAAATGCACGAGCACAACAGGATAGTCAATATCCTCCTGCAGACCTAGCCAGTAAAAAGGTGAAAGGCCAAAATAAAAGAGACACAGCAGCAACAACGTGATGTGTCCAAGTACCACTGTTGAGAAAGGTTTTAGAATTAAATATGAAAATAAGTTGCAACAGCCCCTTTGGACTTTACTAAAGTGGACTTTGGACTGACAAACTACCCTGCGATCGTGGGTGAAAATGCAAAATGCTGTGACAGAGAAATCACTGAGAGGGGTCCACTGAAATTCACCAGAGCTGGAGCTTGCAGGTTGTGCCTGGTACTTCCAACAATGCTGAGGGGCCAAGGAGGATCTGCCTGGAAAATACAGCTTGTGACTGGAACTGGTTAGGCTTAATCCTGTTTTAAGAGGATTTCTGCAGAACCAGAGTGCTGCCCAGCCCAGTCCTCAGAACCCGGCTTATGTCCCTCCACACCACCAGCTGTTGCTCAGACACCCAGGACAGAGAAGGACCTTTCCAAATGGAGGTCGGGACACAGGCAGAGGGTGTTGCAATGGACACACAAACTTTCCTGCAGCTTTCCTCTCCCAGCACCCCAGGATGCACTTCATGTTTTTCCTTGAGTCTCAACCCCCAAGCAAACATGCCTTGAAAACAGAAGTAATGTAGAATTATAAGGAGGTTTTTTGTCAAATAAAACCACAGATCATCCCCCACTTTTTTCCCCAAAGGAAGCCTGTGGTCCCCAGACAATTTTGAAAGCATAATATGATTGCTTTTCCATGTTTTGGTCTTAAAATTATGACCACATGCCATTTGGCTGCGCAACTGAAGTCCCACACTGTAATTCAGCAGACACACTGTGTGCCAGCTACAGGTCTGACCACGAGAGAAGGTGGGGAAATGTGAGAGCACTGCAACTGCAGCAAGGGTACTCATAGAAATTAATCTCTTTGGGGCTCCCCCGATAATCAGTACAGGGAGATAACAGAATTAAATCACTTCACAGAGGAGATGAAACCGGAGTCTTTCCTGCTACAGAGTAAACCCATGGAGACCAGGCTCCTGCAGTTATCCCTTGCCAGGTGCCCAAATCTCACAATTTCAATTAGCTTCACAGGTACCAAATGGGTTTTTTAACTCTCTGCAGGCTAATACACCTAACAAAAGGGATGACTGGAGATAAACACTCTGTAATGTTATATTTTAAAATCTTTAATTACATAAAACGTTTTTTCCTAGCTCACAACTTATCTTTAATGATTTTTTTAGGAACTAGATGATTTTCAAGGTCTGTTCCAATCCAAACCATTCTACAATTTTATATTCCAGTTAGAACAGTCTCCAAGGGCACAGTGCATTTTGGCAGAATTGCTCATTATTCCTATGTCTTCTTTTTATAAAAAGTCAGTATAAACACACAGTGTCCAGTCAGAGCATTTCTGATAAAGTGTTTATATATTGCAAAAGTTTTAAGTCTATACACTGCCAAAGCCTTTGGTGTATTTATTTTCTGTCACTACCAGTCTTTCATAATATTTCAATTTAATTAAATCAACTAAGTCTCCTTAGAACAAATGAAGAGAGGTCAGAAAACCATCAGGTTTTTCATTTACATACTTGGTATCTATTTCTGATTTTAAACAAAATATGTTTAAAAGATGAAGTTGCTATAGAGCCATAGATGGCACAAAATACATCAAAATGTTAAATAAACTTAATTGCTTTCAGAAATTCCTAGGCAAATGATTGAACTCAAACCCCAGCAATTTATATGTTCTAAATATACACATATACTCAACATAAAAATAAGCAAATACTGGGGAAAAAGTATTTTATGGATACTACATGGCATCCTCTGGGAGAATACTCTAGGATAACACTGCTTGAGCAGGGAGATTGGACCAGATGATTGATCCACTGTGGTCCCTTCCAACCTGACCCATACTGTGATCCCTTAGGAAAGGGAGAGAAGTGGCAGCCAAAAGGATGATTCTCAGAGGCCATTTTCTAGTGTTTCATGCATTATTTAGGATTGCCACATCTGAAAATACTTCCATAAGAATAATTTCTTGGATTGCCCTGAATGGAACCATTTGTCAGTGTGTCACAAAAAAAAAAAAAAAAAAGAAGAGTGGCTTCTTCTCTTCCCAGAAACCAATGCTGATCAGCTGATCATTAGACACACATTTCTTCCTAACAACTTGCTGAGAGGCTAAATCAAATACCACAGACCACACTGGGTGAGTGAAAGGATGATCTGCTGCTAACACTTAGAAGAGGTTCCCTTCAAACTCCTGTGATACATCTTTCTCTTTTTAGTACTGCAGCTAACTAAGAATGCTAATAAATTATGCTGTATGATCTGCATTTTAATTAGAGATTAATATTTTAAAGCAAAATTAAAACCAAACTCAACTATGAAGCACACAGGCAAAGCTTGCTTAAAGTTTCAATCACACTATTTGATAAATTAAATGCTACAAAGATTTTTTAAAAAATTTACTTCTTTCTCCCCCATCCCCAAAAATACAATATATAGGATCTTGGTTTAAGGGCCTGTCTTCACAAGCACTGAAACTGATGATTTATTTGTTAATACTTCAAAGATATTTAATGGGTTTTGTTTTCCCCCTAACTGGCAAATCATCCTAACCCTTGTTTGAGAGTAGAAAGAAAAGTACAGAAATCCCATGTTTGCACACACCACTGGCACTCACTCAACTTTTCCACCCAAATCTTGTGGTGGGAGCTGCCAAGGCAAGGTCAAACTGGGGAACCTGTGGCAGGACTAGCACAGTAACTGTGTGTTTCTAGCCCCAGCAGCAAGTGTGAATATCTCCCTATCCAACTTCCAGTAAATGACAGTTAACTTTTTGCAGGCTTAAGTGGTCCCAGAATCATCCAAGGCATCCACACTCCTGCTGGAGCTCTGACTTTTCCACAGTATCCCTTCTCTGAGACAGGAAAATGATTATAATCTGGTCAAGCACCTCTCATTCACCGTCTCAACAGCTGGAGACAGCTGAAAAAGAAACTGAAAATCAGCCAGCTAGCCTGCAGGGTAGTTTTTGATGTCTGTTTTATTCTTCTTTGTAAGGAGGATCATGTAGGCAAATTCTAACAGCTGGTTAGTTTTTCAGCTGTGACAATAAATGTGTAACTACTACCCTTGCCTAACCACTGCCCAGCTGGCAGCTTCCTGCTCAGCCCAGCTGCCCAGCTCTCTGAAACTGATATCAGCTTTTACCTGGAGAGATGATCTTTAGGGATGCTGACTTAGCAGGAGGAGGCAGACAGTGAATTAGTACCATCAGCAGCCCCAGGAGGAAGACTAACACAAGTGGTTACTCAATTTTATGGGATGACAGGGAATAAAAAAGATTTCTACATATGTCCCCAATGTCAGACAAAACATGAATGTTTTTTACTGCAACTACTGAGATAATGAAGAGGTATAGCCTCAGAGCTGTTAGTTTGAGAACATTAATTTTGTCTATTTGCCTATTCATATGCAGTGTCAGCATTAATATGCTGATCTCCTGGCCTCTTCAGTGATGCCAGTGCAGGAGATGCATCCATTTGTATTGGAGACACATGCATGTCATCATCTGTCTGGAAATGAGAGTAGGAAAATCAGATTGCTGTGGCTAACTGTTCATCATTTGAGAAACTACCAGCACAGCCCCAAAAGATGCTAATATGAAACAGATTCTGAAACAAGATCCCTGATTTTCTCCATTAAATTCATCAGGTCCTCCAAAGGCAATGTTTATAGTTACATTTTCCAAGAAGAAAAGTTAGCCTCCTCCCAGCATTTTTGCCTTTTATCTTTATAAGGAAAGATACCCAGAGACCTCTAAAGCTGCCCTAGAATGGTCACTGGCTCTTTACTGTACTTTCAGAGAAAAGGGTAAAATGTTCAAATGTTATCCAGTGGACTGATCTTCATCAAGGTGACCACCCAACAGGCAATTTCTCTTGAAACTGGACAGAACAGCAACAGAAACTGAAGAGCACTATTAATGTAAAAGCAGGAAGTGAGCAGGAGGTACATAAAGTACAGAATTTCCAGTACCAGCCTCTGCTCTGGCCTCTGCCAGGACAATTCCCCACCTCCCTGAAGGGTCAGTCAGTGGTGGTGGACACAGGGAAGGCAAGAGAGTTCTGTCTGCTCCACGTTCAAGTCATTCTACACAAAAGCCCACTAAACATTCTCTGTGAAAGGTATCTGCTCATGATTAGGTCAGAGTAATGATGGCTCCTGGGGAACACTTATGAGAGAACACTACAGTGAATGGAACCAGCAGACATGGAGCAGGAGGAGCCGAGACTCAGGTGGAGACCAAAATGCCAGAGAGAACCAAGGTGAAGAGGAAACAATCTCATCTGCCTCTGGAGAGCAGCAGAGAATAAGCAAAGGCCAGTGAAAGTGCCTTTGGGAAGACCATGCTTGCACAGTATGCATTGAAGTCTGATAGCTGCTGAGAACAAAAATAAATCACCTCCTCCATGGGCTCCAAAAATTACCAGATACCATCGTATACATCTTTTGTGGTCTGATACATGGTTTTTGGACATCTGGATCTAGTGATACTGTGTCTATTGACACTTAAAACAATGAGAGTATCTTACTTTTACAAAGTAAAAGTAAGTCCAGACTGTTGGGCTGCTTTGCTTATATCAAATTCCTGTAACATTTCTCTGTGGAAAAAGACTGAATTTCTTTAGGATTTTACAGGCAGGGTTCGTACAACCCTTTCCTTATGGCTGTCTGCCCCATAACACTTCTCACATTACTGGTGCTCTAAGGGGGCATCAAAGCTTGTGGAACTGGCACTTTGTGGCAAACCAACAGAGCACTAAGCTCACATTTACATGCCCACATGGAGAAAGGGAGAGACAATTAGTGAGGCATTACATCTATGACACAAGTTAGTTGTTTAAACATAATTTTCAGTGTCATCATCTAAAACTGTCCTAAAACTGTACTAGTTACCACAATAATTTCTGATAAATGTTATCTGAGCACAGCATAGACCTACATGTCTCCCACAACACACTAATGAATAAACTAAAAAATTTGTGCTTCCTATTACTTTATATACTTAAGGTTTAATTAATCAATTCCAAAGGCTAAAAAAGCAAGAGGGAATAGAACACAACAGAGCAACGCCAGAGATAATAAGTACTAGCATGGACTACTTTTAATCAGGTCCCAAAAGAGAAGTGAAAATAACAGGAAATGAAAGTAATGAATGGAATTTCACAGTTCTGCCATCCATGTGATAAGTTAAGACAGAATAAAAGAAAGTGGTATTAGAATGAAATTCCCTGCTGTAGCAAGTGGTGTAACTCAGTGTTACTGACAGTCACAAACCTTACAAAACCAAACCCAAAGAAAAAATATCCTAAGCAAAGGAAGAAAAAACTAACTCCTGCTTCTGAGAAGCAGAATCACTGGGCAGGAAAATAATTAAGAATTTTGGAAGAATCTATGAGAAACACCATTTATTTCTGGTTTTGTCCTCTCTACCATGCCTGTTAA
>WEZZ01002918.1:677-29382 GCA_013400585.1 Chloropsis cyanopogon | reverse complement strand
TCAAGAAAATTTTCTACTGTATAGCAGGCAAATGAAAAGAAAAACCAAACCCACAAGGAAACCAAAAAATGACACATAATCTAATACACATCTGATTTTCACCCGAGGAAATAATGCTATTCCATGTTTCCCATGATAAGAGTTTCTATTATCAGTTATTCAACTGTGTTCTACCTAACCCTGAACTTCATCAGTAATCTCCTTATTACTTCAAGGAACAAATACCTTTACACAGCTGCTGTTCATCTTACAGATGAGCTATTTACAAGAAACCAATGATGCTGACTATCTCAGTTGACAAGGCACAGCACATGACAGCTTAATTCCCACACACGCACTAAAAATTCTGATCCAGGACAATCTGAATACACCATAAAGAAAAGTCATAGGAAAAGAAAAGGGGCAAACATTACCTCAAAAACTCAGGAAAGCCAGATTAGTCAAGACTTGTATTTTTAAAGAGAAAATAATTTTGTTCCATAATCTTTTTGTAGTATTAAATTACAACAATACCTCACTACAGTAAATATCTTGAAGAAGAAGTTTTCCACTCAATTACTTAACAATCCAATAGAGCTGAAAAAGGCTGAAAGACATTTGTTACTTTGGCTGAGCAGAAAATGAGAAGTGCCAAACACTTCTTCTAAAAGTACTTAAAATACATAATCACAATCCATGCACTAATAGTCATGGCCGCATTTAAGATATTCTTTGGAGGATTTTGTAAACCAGATTATCAGATAATAAAGGACCTGGCATTGAGTAGTCAAATAAGCTTTTCTTAACAGTAATGGGATTTTAATCAATACAATGAAAATAATATAATAAAGGATGAAGTGAAATAAGCATGAAGAGATTACTATTTAAAGTAATAGAACAAAAAGGCTCAGAAAAAAACCCCCACACTTCTGGAACCCTGCTGGAAACAATATGTGTACTTTTTGTTCCTGTACCAGCACACAGTGCTTCACTAATCACCTCGAAAAAGCTTCTGCATATTAACAACATACAGAGGGAAAGTACATTTCTATTTTTCTTTTATAAATTATCAATGAGAACAGTGATGATACAGTTTTATAAAGCATTTAAGAAAATTGGGTTTCTGTCTCGATTCCAGCAAAACATTTGGTTGAAGGTTTTAAATGTTTTTTGTAATCCCTCACTGCTCTTGATGGCTTTAGTAAAAGAATCAGTATTTCAAGGGTTTTTTTTTTTGTTCCTGCCTCTTTTTTTCTTTTTTTGTTTGTTTTTTTTTTTTTTTTTTTTTTTTTTTTTTTTTTTTTTTTTTTTTTTTTTTTTTTTTCTGTATTGCCAGCTGTAGACTGGAATAATATAGCATGGAACATCTTGCAAGAGTTGTCATGTAACAAGTACCATATTTGTTTTTCCAGTGCAATGAAGATCATGCCTGGAATGCAGTGTGTTCTGGATAGATATGACATACTGGTTTGGTTTTTCTGACACTTCTGAAAGATAATGTCAGTCAAAATAAGTACTTTTGGTAATGTGCAAAATTGTCTTCTCAGTACCAGAGAGACCTTGAACTCAAAAGCCACCAAAATAAACTATCTTTACGTCTATTATGAGTAACTTCTTGACACATTACATTACATATTTGAGAATATGAGAGCAACATGCTGGTCCAAGTCCAAGTGATCAGAGTAAATAAAAAAATTGAGATGACTGCCCTTTCTCACTCCTGCCTCTTTCAGGAAGGCAGATTTCTAAAGAGTATCTTCAAGGGCCAGCAATCAGAGTCCAAATTTTCTTTGACGTGTGGGTGAATGCAGGGATAGAATATAGAAGGCCAGGCTCCCTTCTCCTCCCTAAAAGGCAAGCATGAAGAACTACCTCTGCTACAGCTGCGGTCTCTGCGGACAGGAACAGGTCTTTTTCTCATCGTCTGAAGTACCTAAGACGTGTTTAGTCAATTCACGATCAATTAACAGCAAACCAATCTGTCTCACAAACAAAATTTACTCAAAAGCAGGCTTTTGTGAACTTGTACCACTCATGAAAATCTCATGAAAATCTCAGATGCCAGTAAACCTTAACCATACAACAGGTTGAATATTCAAATGACATATTTAAGCCTTCAAAGACAAGCCCAAAAGCTATTAGCCATTAAAACAATGCTGACAAAGTTAGTTAAGCAAAACTCAATTAATTTACAAGGGAATTCTGGGTAAAAGATAGAGAAAACTGTTAATTTATGGCCTCACTAGAACACTGTGACATGATGTGAAACAACATTGGTGAAAGACTGGATGTTCTAATGCCTGTTAGAAAATGCTCATTTGAAAAGAATTAAATTCAAAACGATACATTTTAAAAATCTTTGTTCCAGTAGATTTCATTACCTAGAGAGGTTGCTGTATGACATGAAATGGGCAACCTGAAAGGTCAACCAGAAAGACTGTCAGAGTTGCTGCACCGACCACAATTTGCTGGGATGTATTTAAAACACATGAGCCTCTCCACAGCTAAGAACTGAATCAAGACATTTACATTAATGGGCCTTTGACAGACTAATATTCAATTTTCTTATTCTACACAGAAACTGCACAACATGAGCACCATTACAAGATATATAGCATATGGACACCATTAAAGCTCAATTATAAAGAATACTTGCTCATTTATTTCTCTAAGCACTACTCCAAGGAATGTGGCAGCAGTTTCACAGATGCCAAGTGGAAATAGTAGCCTTTCATTTAATTTGCTGAAAGACTGTTCCCTCCTATTAACTAATTTCCTCCTAAAGATGTGTCAGTGTTATAACAATAAAAACGTCATTTTAACATGAAGTTTAAACCAGTGAAGGCAAATTGCTGGAACAAACTACTCAGCTGTCTTGCTAACCTCTTTTTATTTCCTTCTCAATAGGCCTCAAACTAGCCCATCATTGTACAAGTCTCATTTTGTCTTTACCCTCTGCTATATGGATTCCTACAGCGACATGCATGTATCTTTGGCATTTACTGCTGGGGTTTTACTACTGCTTGTTTAATATAAAACAACAGACTATTCTGGTAAGTCTTTTAAAGACTTCTAAAATTTAAAAAATTTTAAAATTATATTTGGTCATACCACATTCTCTAAGCCAGGTCTACGCAGTTAGGTTATGGTGTGCTACAGTGTCAAGGTCTGCTCATTAAAAAGAAGGAAACACAAGGACACTCCGTTTTTTATGTGAGATTAGAGTGAGAACATCACACATTTTGCATGCTGGCTAGGTGTATCCTCTAACTCAACACTTAGTAGGGAGCCCACATCTGCCCACTGGATAAGAAATCAGGCTGAATGTTTTCCCCAACATAAAGACATGTTAGTGAGCTCCTACTCTTCCCTGTCCTTACAAAAGTCAGTCTGTAGTGAGCTGAAAGTCAGTCAAGGCAGAACACAATCACCAAAGTGCTGCTCATTGAGTTACTAATTCTTAAGGTTGACTTTCCAGGCATTAACTCTCTACTCTCTTTAGTACTTACTCTCTACTATAATAATTCCAAAATTATATGGCAATATTAGGGAAAAAACCCCATCAAAGTCAGCCTACACAGCATCAGATTGGCCCTGCACTCTTCAACATCTTCATAAATGACTTGGACAGAGGTCTGGAAGGGACGCTAAGCAAGTTTGCAGATAAAACTGGGAGGAGCTGTTGCCTCCCTTGAGGGGAGGGAGAGCCAGCAGAGAGACCTTGACAAATTAGAGGGCTGAGCAATCACCAACCATAGAAGAGAAAGTTTAAGAAGAGAAAGTGGCAGATTCTGCACCTGGGATGGGGCAACCCTGGATGCATGGGCAGACTGGAGAATGCTATCCCAGAAAATAGTGCTGTGGAAAGAGACCTGGGGGTCCTGGTCTGTGGCAAGTTGAACATGAGTCAGCAGTGCCCTGGCATCCAGGAGGGCACCCCTTGTCCTGGGGGGCATCAGGCACAGCATTGCAGCTGGGCAAGGAGGGGATTGTCCCACTCTGCTCTGCACTGGGGCAGCTTCAGCTCAAGTGCTGGGGGCAGTTCTGGGTGCCACAACATAAAAAAGAGATTGAGCCATTAGAGAGTGTCCAAAAGAGGGCAATGAGGATGGTGAATGGCCTTGAGGGGAAGCCATGAGGAGTGGCTGAAGTCACTTGGTCTGTTCAGCCTGGAGGAGACTGAGGGGAGACACAGTTACAGCTTTATTGTGAGGGGAAGAGGAGGGGCAGGCACTTATCTCCTCTCTGTGGTGACAGGACCCAAGGGAATGGCCTGACAGAAAAATTGAAGTCTTGCAGTTAGGATTCCATACCTTTTAATGCTGTGAGGTAAAACCTCAGATAGCTACAAAAAGCCTTGAGGCATTCATACACATGACTGAATTTGGAGGAGCTTTGGGACATTAGTACCCATGTCAGTTCCGCAACCACCAATTTTCTCAGCACATCTGAATGAGTTACAGCACTGGATATCATTTAGGGTTATATTTTATCCTACACATCTATGAACTAATTCCTTAATGTGTACTCTTTCTCAGTTGTAATATCTTGTAGTACATGAAAGTACAGGAAAAAAATGCAGCTGATGTAACTGAAAGTTACAGTGATGATCAATCTGATTTACAGTGCTGGACTGCCTAATCCACCACAGAATGACTTCAAAGAATACATAAGACACTTAAAAAGATCTCCTTCTCCAAACAGCTACGTGTCATGTAACTACTCTTGTTTTACCATGAGGTTTATTACTGCCACTGAGCTTTATTACTGCAAGAGCACCTGAAAATTGTGTTACATTGATAACTTCAAAGAAAACAATTAGCAAATTTGAAAATAAAACAATTTAGAAACTTAGGATATTGACAAAATGGTTTGAAGCAGATTCAAACCATTCAATTATTCGAACAATTCAAATATGACTTATTTGCAACCATGTGCCTAAAGAGAAAGAAAGCCAAATTCACTATATTCTTTATTCATTTGATTTGTTCCAAAGTGAATTGTTCAATATAACTAATGCAATAAATGGCAGCGCTGCCCATTTGTTAATTTTGAAGTGCAAGCTAGTTTATTCAATTAATTTTTTTTTATATGAAGAGCAAAATGGAATATTTCAAGGTCCTAAAACCACTGATACGTCACTGGCTGTGAAACACGAATCAATAGCCAGCATAAGATGGGCACCACCACCATGCATTATTCACAGTCATTAAGGTCAACCACAAACCTCAGACAATTTTCAACTTCCACACTAAGTGTTTGATTTTTTGTGATTGTTTTGTTTGTTTTTTGTGTATCTGAGAGTTATGCATAAAGCAAAACTGACATGAGATCTGCATGAATTTTATTCTCTTCCACTAAACCAACAGAATTTCCAAGTAGGTCCTTTCTAAAATTCCAAGGCTGGTATTTGATTAGAGCTTTGGTAACTCACTTCCCCACCTCCCCCCAATCCCTTATATATTCTATTGTCATTATAGAGCAGTCAAATCTTTTCATTTCTGCTTAAAATATTTGATTTGTCTATCTCTCTGCTCAGATTGAGCTGGATAAAACAAAAGATATAGATGGCTTTGCTTTACTTAGTTATCCAAAACCAGGTTTGTGATCCCCAGATGGCCCGAGAACAAGCAAGTCAAGGGTGCCAAACAAATATCCACTTTTAGGCACTTTTGCATTCACCCACAAAACACAGCACAGCAAATGGTGAAGACTGGCAGAGACACATAAGTTCAACTGAGCTGAACTAACCTGCTAATGAAGACACCCACATTGATTTCTTGATCTTAGTTATTCACAAGCCCTTAGGCATAACCTGCCCACCATTCACCTGTCAGTAATATCTGATTTGGACTCTCTAGCTAATGCTTTCTTTGAAAGGAAGCAATACCCTAGGGAGCAAAAGCACATGTCTGAGAAGTGAAAAACCCAAGCCCACTCAATTCCTGGAGAATGTCTCAAGTACTAGTAGAAAAAAGGTCTTCTGGCAAATGCTGTCCATTTTCTGCTGAAATCATGTCACGAAAGAAGTGAAAGGACAAGATTCACTGGACTGAAAACTCCTGGCTTTTGGTCTCTCAGAACACCTTCTTGTACACCTTCTCTAGTGCATTCCTAATGAAAACTTAACAACAAAATTCCTAAAACAAGACAAGCAAATTCCCCAGAAGTCTTATGTAAATAAATCAGGTGGCTTTAACTATCTGTTCACTGACAGTGTAAGGATACTGAATAGTTTTAGACCATTGTCAGCATCTGATCTACATAGATGCTTTGTGCTTTTCCCCAATCACTTGTTAGAAACAAGACTAAATATAAACTACACTGAGAAGATTACAATTCTTTATAGATTTTCGTAGATCAGGTTTGATAGTTGCAAAACCAGGCAGTCTGCTTAAGAGCATTTTCTCTTACCAATTTTGCTGCTAGGATCCTAGTTGTAATTTCTGTTCAGTATCATCTAATTTCCTAATAGACAAGAGTCTCCGAGCATGGGGTGACCCACAATAACCTTCACGCCTCATAAAGAAAGCAAGAAGGGCACAAACACTCTCCCCCTCAAGTCACCTTGTCAGGCTAATTCAACACACCTAGGTAATTTCTATTTTCTCCTTGCATTTCTGAAAAACGTACAGAGATAGGTTATGAAAAATGCAGACTAGTATGACCATTACAGTAATTGCATTGGTTACATTTATTAATTTGTCAAAATTAAGTCAATAAGAGTTTTTGTAACACCATTATGTTACTTGATTAGTTTTGAAAGTGATTATCATAAGAGCTCTATTTAATTGGAAGCATCTCAATTTACAGGATACATTAAATTCTCAGTAGCATTTTAAGATGCTTCAACATATGCAGGTCAATTACCAGTAATCACCGTTTCATACAACTGCATCAGAAGAAATTTCAGTACAACACTGGAAAAGAATGATAGATGGTTCTAAAAATTACAACTGAACCTCAGTTCTGAAAGATAAAGCGGAACTTCAGCTCACGTTATTATGGTAAAAGGCCATATCTAACATTTATGCTGGTAAAGCCATTCTGAAATGCTAAAGATTATAAAAATCTGAGCAAAGATTAGGGAACAGTTGTCCACCTTAAAATGGATGATGATAATTTGTCAGGACTGCCAAATTACTGAAATGCACTAACTACACTCATGCCCAGCTGCACATTAATTACTAGATTAGAAAGTTATAATTAATTTTCTTAATATCACTACACTGCTTTTCTTCCTTGAGTTAATAAAAACAGATTGCAATCAATCTTTGTTAATTCATGCTGCAGAACATAACTGCTGTAGCCATTTCCATATGCAAAGAACACTGCACGTACAGATCTTGCAGTAATACCCTGCCTGGAAGCTGAATCTTCTGACATTTTAATGAAGTGTTGTAATAAGGCCAATAAATTATAAATTATAATTTGACTTAGTGTAGTTAGTAGAAAAACCAAAAGAGCTTAAAAATGAATTCTTAAAGAATGTTCTTAATGACAAAATTTAGAAGTGGATACCATGTTCCAATGTATTTTGAACAGGAAAACAGGGTTTACTCATAGTTGCTTGTTGAAAACCTTCACTGCTGAGACCCATAAAATTTCTTCATCAATTGAGTTTCTCATTAGAAATCATCAAAAGTGCTCCAGACCTTTTCACATACTGCAAGAATTTTGAGTACTAGTAAAGGAAAACAACTTTCTAGAGAGGTAAAGTTCATCAAAGTTCTCATCGAGAGCATTCAGTTATAAATGCAGCAAAGACAATTAAAGCAGCATTCAAAGATCATATATTCTCCTGTGTCCATATGTCCGTTACAAAAGGTGTTTTTATAAAATGGAAAGGATTATTCATGTAAAGTCAATGCACCGTTTTTTCATTTTCCATTAAGCCCAAAAGTTGATTTATTTCTCCAGCCTCATTACTGCTTAAAATGTATTTTTTTTTTCTTCTTTTCACTTTCCTTCCTTTGTAAAAGATGAGTGTAGAAATATGAGAATTATGACATTGTGGCATCCAAAGTGTGGTAGCCTATTCTATTTTGATCTAATAGAAGCCTTCGCATGGTCAGCTTAAGTGTCAGAAAGGGAAGACCAAATGTCAGCAATAAATGAAGGTTGACGATATTTGTTATTTGGGTGTTTGTGATTTTTAATGTTTATAAAGTCTTCTGGGCAATGGTAAAGAGAAAGTGATTTTGTATTTGTGAAAGACTAGAGATAAGAAAAGGGATTTTAAGAGAATATATAGCCTTCAGCAGCAGAGGCAGGCACAAGCTTTTTATTATATATTTTTTCTCCCAAGCTTCCCTACAGAAGCCCAATTTGCCTTGCACTGTTAAATGTTATAAATATGTTTTATACATATATATGTAAAACATCTGTAAGTTTGTGTTGAAGTATACACACACACCCCCTCCACCCCCAATGTATACCAAAATATACATAGGCTTGATTATCACTCTTTCCAGAATATTCAAATATTTCAATATATTTAAGATCTTAAGAAACAATGTATTATATGATACACTACTACAAGTAGGATTTATGGATCAACTCTTCCATAAATGATCATACTTTAAAGCAGCAACTTTAGTATAGTCCCATTGAGGGCTGCAGAGAGCCAATCAACTAGGTGACCTCAAGAACATTAGGGATGTAGAAAAGCAAGGAGCTAAAGAAGGAGGGATGAATGGGGGGATGGAAGATAGGAAGAGGAGGAAATGAATAACAGTCTGCCCAGAAGTCTCAGAAGACATATGTGGGACAATGTCCAGAACAATTCTCAAATATTAATTTTCACATGCCATTAAACTGAAACATCTGGAAAAAGGCTCATAGAAGCAATCCCTAGATCGGGAAAATATGATACATCTAGGATTCAGATTCCTTTTGTGGAGGATGTGCGGGCAAGGACAGAATCAGAGTTCAGTAGAAAGAACTATCTGAGCTGAATATGAACACCATTGTGCTTCTCCTCCAAAATCAAAATGGATTAGAAGAGGGGAGCAAGCATGGAAGAGAAGTAGCAGGGTTAGAAAATACACAAAGTAGAGCAGGATCAAAGACAGATTGCAAGAGTTTTGATTTACAGAAAACATACCACAAAAAGGAACTGGATGATCTCAGAACCTTGTACGAAAAAATTGCAATTTAGATTAAGGATCTGGATTTTTAAGGGATGCTATGAGAAATAATGTAACTGTTTTCCAACCAAAAACTGTGCTGTTACATTGATCTACATCTAGATAACTAAGAATAATTTACTAAAAGTAAAAAATAAAGCACCACAGGCATCTGTATTTAATGCTGAGATTTTTGTTTAAAAACAATTAGGTGTTCTGTATTCAGCTGGGTGTTTGAAGCTGGTCATAAAGCTGAGTAAATGCAAGTAATGATCAGTAATTATGTAAGCAGGCAAGAAATTACTACTTACATCATACCTGAAAAGAAAGAAAATTCTTGAATTCCCACCAAATCTTAAACATAACTGAACTATTACAAATCATAAACTTTTGTTTCTATTAAAAGCTAAAGCAAAAAAGGAATCAGTATGAATGTTCTTACTATTCTGATATAACAGACTGATTTCTAGGGGAAAAAAGATAACCTATTTTGTGCTATTATGTTGTTTTAAATGTCAATCTAAAAGATTAAATGGAAATTGTACTGCAAGAGTATCTGACATATCAATGAAAACACATATGCCATGAATTTCAGAATAACAAAAGGTGTCAGAAGCAGTTATGAATAGTCATCTTAAAATTAAACATGCTTATGCACAAAACACACCCCTCAACACTAGTATAATGAAACCAAAAACCACAAAAGTCAAGTTTCACAGTATTAATTAAATTATTAAGTGCTAAAAAGAGAAGTGGAGAATTCAGATAAGTAAAACTATTATTTGTGATATCCATGATGCACTGGAACTGTGTCAGTTGCAGCAGGGTTTTGGCTGTCCAGCTGAGAGGCCACAGTTTGGTGGAGGTTAAGGAGAGAGCCTCTTGTATCAGCAGCAGTAAGAAACCAGAAAATGATGAATAAAGATTTACCAATACATACATCTATCTGTGTGTTTATCTGAAACCAAAGATGTACTTCGAGAAGTATTAAAGGAAATTGCTTTTTCAGCAAGGGAAAAAATCCCGTATTCTTTGAAGGTAACAGCAGAATCTGTTCTCAGTAACGATATCTGAAAAAATGCAGCTAGTAACTCTTGTTCATGCTCATCATTTTAGGATAGTAAGAATAAAGAGTAACTACAAGTATCAGTCAGCTATTTCCTTGGTCGGTCTCAATCCTTATTATCTACCACGTCATATAGATGCTCAAACCACTGTAGGGAAAATAACCAAACAACCCCACATAGCTGAGAATTTAACCAGGTGGAAGTATGAAATTCCAGCTAAAATACAGAAGCAAAGCACTTTGCAAATGCCCCCCTCCGCTTCTCATGGTCATTTCAGGATTTCCCTAATGAGAAATGAGTCATGGCTTTTGCAGGCAAAATCCTGTAAATGTACACAGATAGTAACAAATACATAAACAACTCATAAGTGGTTTTATAGCTTGTCTGTTGGAAAACTCTTAGGTGGAATAATCCCAACACAGCCACTGGTTTTAGATGATGTGTTTTTACTGAGGTAAATTGAACTGTGGTGGAAGTGACTGAGAAATTCTTGTGCTCAAGTGGCAGTGACTGAGAAGTACTTGTACGTTTATGCATTTAATGAAACCTGAAGTCTCTAGAAACTGATTCCCTTCCCTCTGAAGGAAGCCTCTTTTGACAGCCACATTTTGTCTGCTGTGAGATTATAATTTACTATACACAGAAGAAAATTAGGTCATACATGATACAAGCAATTAAAAGGGAAATGATCTTTAACCAAGTGCAAAGATTAATGTGCCTACACTCAGGTGTCAGCGTTCCCAGCACAGTCAGTGTCAGCCAAGGAAAAGCAGCCCAGCAGGCCAGGCCCTGGGCATTGATTTCAGAGCAGGATAATGCTCCTCAAGCTGCTTCACAGTGCCTTTTGCAGGGTCCCACTCCAGTGGGAGCTTGCCCCTGCCGTGCCGGTGAACATGCAAATGTATCTCATCTGGAACTGAGCCTCGTCCTGCACATCTTCACTAACAACTCCAACTCTCAAATAAGTCTGGCCATTCAACACAAAGGGTTCCCCTGCAACTCCTAGGCAATGGGAAGGTATGGCATACAAATAACTCCTGATTATCTGCCAATATCGAGGTGATAACAGCACTTACGCAGCTAAAGCAGGAGCACGAGCAACACCCTTAGCCATAGGCTCATTTATAAAATCCTATTTTCAATAAATGCAATTTCAAAAACTTGCAGGGGAGCAAGAATGGTTTTAACTCTCAGGAAGCAAACTGAGGATCTGATGCAATTTTCCCTATGTCACTGCATTTCAGTGAAGGACTGGTTACAACCAGATTGGCAGGAAATTAGACTTACATGCTGGGTACACACCACCTATTAGCATATGCCATAGGTAACTAGGGTGAACTTCCTAGCCCTGATTTCTTCTAGGGCAAACCACAAAACAGTTCAACCTGCTTATCCTCCCCTTTCTGGCACAGAAAACCCTTATATCTTCTTTATAAATAACACACAAAAAAAAGCAATTCTCCATTTTTTTTAAGCCATCAAGACAAAATCTTATGATAGTCAGGGAAGGTTTTGATACCCTGGAGAGTGTCTGCTGAGGATGGGCACAGGGCCCATGAAGTGCAGCCTCTGGTAACCAGTTGGTTTCTGTGGGACTGTCTGGCAGCAGGTTTGTTTGGTTTTGTAAAAGAACATTACCTATTGTTAGCACCAGAGAGATCTATAAAGTGTTGGTAATTGTACATTTTGTGCTGAGGTGTACCATAAGTAATACTCACATAGGCTTTTACACGGATAAGTAATATAATTATGAACTTGCAAGTATCTATACTCATTTTACATTGCACTAATAAACTGTGGGGAAAGAGTGTTTAAACTTAGTATCTGGGACTAGAATCTTTCTTTTGGCTATAAAGAAAGCACTTAAACTGAGAAGGATATTTTGCAGTAATAATAATAGGTCCCAAATTCCTCCTGTGTTATTGCCAGAGGGCAGCCTCCCACACAAATTCTGCATTACAATATTGAATTGAAGCTGCTAGTTGAATAATACAGCCTATCATTATGGGCTATCACCAAAATAATATTTTTCTTGGTTCTTTTTCTTTCTCAACAAAGAGCTACATTCCTTGAACCGTCTTATGAAATTTTTGTGATATTATTATAAATGAGATTTTTTTTACATTGCTTAATGGTAAATCAGACATCACCACAGGTCAAATATACTGAATATTGAATATAAAGCACTAGTCATGCAAGTAGTTATCCACTAGTAGCTAGTGGAACTAGCTACTCATTTCAGGTGAGGTGATGACACAGTAAGGAATTTCAGATGAGGCAAAGACATGGCAAGGAATTTGTTTCCTGTGACTTTCTAACATGCCCTAAAATATGGAAATTTCTAATTTTCTGTTATTTAACTATTATAGTTAAATAGCATAACTATTTTTCCAGGTTGTTTTGCATTCAATACTGACTCAAGAAATGTAAACTTGTTTATGAGTCATGCAATGAAATAAAATGGCAGAAAAAATGTACCCTTTGTTGAAATCATCCTTGTCACTAGTTACTTATAAATTAGGAAGTAATTAATTTCCTCATCTCAAGATGTTAGTGCTTTCAATTAATTGTGCAAGGTCTTCTTTACTCAATGGAAACAGACTGGTATATCCAGACAGCAGATCGTTCTATGCCAAAACATATGTTTAACACAAAACAAATAATTTTTAGAGAGGCAAAGTTTAGCCAGGATTATCTCTTTGCATCCTGTGCTAATACAAATCCACACTGAGACCCAAATGCCTGAAGGCAGAAGTCTGCTTTCCATTGGTCTGTTTTGCTGCAGGGGAAATCTCAGTGTTTAATTCAACATCCAAATCCTTTTTTTTTTTATTATTACCACTTTATTACATCAGTGGAGTCATTTGCCAAAACCACACATACAAAGCCTTTAAAATAATGTCTGCTACTTTTAGTTTTTTTCTTAGGTAATTTTGATTTCTTCCTCTAAAATTATGCCAAAATTAGACAGAAGGGATATAATTAAAGATTTCACCTAAACAGAGCTTCTGCATGATCCTACAATAACAAACTGTGCAGACAGTGTAAGCTTTTTATCTCTAAACTCCCTTTGAAAACAGGTTTATTTTGGCCAAATACAGTCAAATTTGAAGAATAACCTTTATTTAACTCTGCAAATCTCTCAAAATTCTGCAGGCTTTTATTTTTTTTTAATTTGTAGATTGGAATTAACAGTGCAAACCTGAAAAATTAAATTATCCAACCTGGTTAAATCTCTGCAAGAAAGTGTTTCTTGTATCACTTGGACCAGTAAAAGCATGAACTGCTAATTTTGTTAAAGACTGTAGTATCATACAAAAAATTTGCAAAATAATGCAACAATCAATCACATTTCAGGCATTTCTGACAGTATAAGTGGGAGAATCAAGCTGTCAAAAAGGTTTACAGAATTTACATGTTTGGATCCCTTTGTTATATTCTCAAACTTTCTCAATCCATTAAAACTCCTTACAAACTATAAAGGTATGAACCCTTAAATGCATTGATTATGATGTTTTGGAAATGTCACAGAACTCAAAAATAATCATTCTGTTATATGCTGAATTCTTTCCTTAAGAATACTGGAGTTTTTCTAATGAAGTACCACACACACACACAAAATATTTTGAAGATCATGAGACTTCAAAAAAGTTTTGAAATTGGGAATTACTTTGAAACTTTGAAATATTTTCAGGAAAATTCCGTTGTTTAAAGACCAGCATTTCATGCCTCCAGGGTGGTTGGTTTATTGGCCACATTTCCACCTATGTGGAAAGTGCTGAGAGAGAAGCTCCTTTAAATGCCTGCAACCTGAAACACTGTCACCAGCAGTCTGAAATACCAGAGTGTCCCGTAAGACACCACCTGTGTGTGCCATCCTTTCAAACATTGTAGCATTTTAGCATAAAACCCCTCTCCAAAGCAGCCAGGTTCTGCTGGGCAAGCTGAGACAATGGGGAGAACCATCCTATTTAGCACTATTGCCACAGAACAGAAATCTTAGCTGGTTGTAAAAAGTTGTTCTAAATAAAAAAAAAAACAACTATGAATGAATTTTTTCCTGCTATTTTCTTTTTTTTTCCAAGCGATGTGAGTTAAAAAACAGTGTTTGAAACTGTGCTATGGGTGTATCTCCTTGCTCTGAATACACAGTGGCTGCAAGGGCTCAGAAGTGGCAAGAAACTCTTGTTTAAACTAAACACTTTGAGGCCTGGAAAGACCAGTGGCATAACTTAACTATGCTGTACAAAATGTAGCAATTTTTTAAAAAAACATAGTAATTTTGAAAGTCAAAAGAGGACCTTGCTTTCAAATCATGCTGACAACATCCCAGTGACAGGAATATTGCAGCTCTGTCACTTCCATCCTCAGTTACCTACAAACAACTACTTTGTGCAAACAATTTAGCAAGGCCCCTGCTATTTTACTTCATAAAATATGTTATATTGAATACAATTCAGATCCACAATTTATGTACAATCAATATTAAACTGTAAAAGGCAAAGAATCCTGACCTGACACCAGACACAGTAAACATTCTACAGTTATGTCAAGTAAATCTTACCTCTCCCTGTGGTTTGTTTTCCATACAAATTAATCACATGTATTTCAAACTCATCTTTTTTTAACTTCTGTTAGGCTTTGCCACTCTGACCCACTCCAACTACACCACACAGCTTTTCCTTCTACACAATACTTCCCATGGTCCCTTAAGCCAGAAATTATTATATAATTTAAGTTTGTCAGTGAGCCAGAGAAACAGGAACAGTATCCCCCTTAGCCACAACAACACTTATGAACAGGCTGGACATCAAAAAACCTCCATTTCCAGTTTGTTATGCTTCCAGAAATAAAAATATTATTTACTCTAGTTGAAACTTTTTCATTAAGGCAAGGCATAACTATTTTTCAAAGTTTCAGATGCACTTAAAGGTTATATGCTACATTGATTCTTCATAAAAAGGCAGGCACCTTAATGGCTAGCAGTACTGCTACATCACAGCACACAAGGCACAATAAATAACCTTAAAACTACACAACTGGTCAATGTATAGAGAGCAAACATTTAATGGAGAATATATTCTTTCATATAGAAATTCTTCTGGGTTGCTTACTGGCAAGTAGTAATGTGGTCTTATTGGAAATAGTGACTAAAAACCAGATACAGGTCTGCTTTCAAAGGGGGAAAAAGTGACATAAAGCCAAAACTCCCATCTGAAAGAAAAAAATAGCACAGACTTTTATGTATACTCAGATGTTTAATCTTGATTGATTCAACAGAATAACAACAATCTGGGTTCTTTTCTGTATTTGACAGCTGGGCATCATCCCATAAACAAAAGCCCCATACAGCCCATTAATAGTTACAGGGGTAATAAACAGATATGTTAAAAAGATTACTTGATCTTGCAAACTTGATGCAAGTCTGGGTATTTGTTAAAATTACTTAACTCACTAAGCGAGTTATTATTTCAGATTTTTTTATTTCTATAAATCTGAGAGGTAATTTACAGAAATACACAAGCAATCTGATTGATCAGTCATAAATGATTTAAAGTTTATAGAGAGAAAGAGAAATGGCAATTTTAGCATGGAGAAGCCAGATTGCCACAGTTTACTAGGAAGAAGAAAAAAAAGGATCCAGTGGTATTTTTAGAAACTGTTACTGTTGGAATTTTAAAAGTACTAAAGAGGAAAATTCTAAACAAAGAATTTGTGTGAGAGAGGAAAATAAACAAGTAAGCAAATAAAAAAAGAAAGGTGGTTTTGCAGTTTGTGCTTCTTATCCCCAAAAATAAGACTCAAACCTGCCTGTCAACCCACCACTGCTGTATAAACTTCTCCCTCTACAGCCCTTTCTACACCTCTTTTAAGCCAGACGAGTCTACAAGTGCTATACCACACACTTTACTTATATAAGCAAGTGAGCCATAGAAGGAACTTCAAATTTTGCAGTACAAGCAGAAAAACAGATGCTGAAGATGAACTGAAAATACAAAGCAACATGAGAAATGTGGAAGTGCAACTGAAACTTTAGAAAGAAAAGGAAATCCCCCTACAAACCACGGATCTAATTACTTAAATTGTACTTTAGAGACCAAAGGAAGTTTTACAAGCAAAGATACTCATGAATTGGCAAGTATTTTCAGCTGAAGAATAGTAAATGAACTTTTTATCATATTTGATAATAAGAATTCCACAAAGAAGACAGTAAGTGCCTCAAGATTACTAAGTGGTGAGGAAAGAGGCAAAATGAACTGAAACAACAGAAAAGATAAAGAGAACTTCAGGTGGATGCCTTTGGTATGCAAGGAAACGAGAGCACATATATATGTTTACACACAGAGGCATGCAAGGAGAGAGCAAGTCTGGCTATGATGATACAGGATGAGCAGAGAAAACCAACTATTTTCTGAAGAACATTTGCAAAGTTAAACAAATATCCAGCTCATCTCTTAATCCAGAAATAATAATTTAAAAATAACCACTGACATCCATAATCCATTGTGACTGTTCTCCAATTTGAAGCATAAATCAAAATAAAATCAAATAAAATACTAATCAGAAATGAGGCATATTAGATCCCCAATGTATGCAGGCTTCAGTGGCTTAGCATTTTCTAAGCCTGGATGACAGCATATTTGTTTACTCACAGTATTATGGAAGAGTCATCTTCTGAAGGTCAAAGCTAGGCAGATGTGCAAGGATTCAGAATAAATAACCAAGAACCCAGCATTTCATGTCAATTTTTCTGCCACAGCAAAGGAAATTATCTCAGCAGAAGTCCTCTTTCACTTCTGTGCCGGGTAAGAAAGGAATCCTTTCTGCATTACCACCTTGCACTGTTTGCAGCTGCCATCTGTAGTGCCAGCAGTTGTGAGAAGGTAGGAACAAACCATAAAGATCTATCACGTAATTTGAACTACATGCAAAAAGAACATTGATATATTAACAGTTAAGGAGGGATTTAGAAAAGGGCTATATAAAATACATATTTTTAGCTTGAATACTTTAAGCATGCCTAAATATACTATGTAGAGCGAGGTATTGTTGTATTGCAATTAGAAACATATAAGCAAGGCTTTTGTATTCAGAAGTTTCTCTAACAGCTTAAAAACAAATTACCAACAGGCCTCAAGCTGCTGTACTACAGAACTTGTGCAGAACTTATGAAAGCCTGTTGTGAAAAAATTATTAGCATGCATGTAAGTAACCAGCCAAAGTCCATGGATCATCACCAGGCAGCAGTTAACCTGCCCCTCCAATGAAGAGAAAGTTCAGGAGTCACTAACTCCCTCCTGCTCCCACACACAGATGCGCTTTTTTTGGCTTTCTACCTCACTGCTGTTTGGCAGGAAGGTGGAAGATGAGCCTGTCTGAACTGACATGCCAGTGGTTTCTGTAGGAATGGCCGTGAGCAGTTTACTGGGAAGCTAGAAGCAAACACAGCCAATCAAGCAACATGTCAATGTCCATCCCACTATGGGGAAAAGGTGCAGTCGTAAATACAGAGCAAATAAGGAACAGCAGAAGGTGCTGACTGTCAAGGAGGCAGACACTCAAACACATCACCAACACATGCACATATGAAATTCTTTTTTATTCACTTTCTTGTGATGAGTGATGCTGGGGTTTATTATCAGTAGGAAGAAAGTTGATGTATCCTTACAAATACACAAATACACCCCACAGGTGTAATTCTCAATAAATTTTCAATATTCTTCACCAAGCAGTGCAAAGAAACCATTTTCTTTACCAGCACAATATCACAGGTAGCAGTCCTGAGTTGGACCAAGAAATTGCTGACATGTCTGGAGCCAGATACTGGGGGCAAGAATGACTTCAGGAAAGCAAGCATCTCCTACAGAGCAGCAAACACAGACCTGCCTTCAAACCATGACTGCCCAATGCAAAACCACTCCTTGGAAGAGGGTAGAAAAAGTACCATCTCTTGTACCCAGTACTCCTCTTGTTTCTTGATATGAAGGACATGCTTATATAAACCACATTTGAGAGCTCTTGAAAATAAGAATAAAAAGTAGCTAGAAAACTGAAATTTCAAAGTAGCACATGTCCTAATGCTCTTAGCCTACCTAAAACAACACTAAAAGGACTTCAGGATAAGCAACATACTAACTGACAAAAACACACTGTTCTGAAGTGAATAAATATATTTCTTGTGCATCCTTCTGTGTGCAACATATATCCACTTAAATTTCCCAGTTTAAACTATAGAACCAGAAGGACAAAAACTCTGCAGCAATTGTAATAGTTTTGTGGCAAAGATGGATTCAGCATAATTTTTTATGTGTTCTAGTCACCAAAAAGCAGTAGTTTTACCTCTTGATATTAAGCAATGCCCAAGGTATGCCAGTGGGAGTGTTGAAAGCAGGTAGCAATTTCTCTCCAAGCTCCACTGCCTTTTTTCGGAAAACCTGAAAGTTAAGAAGAAACCAAGTGTTGGAAAATGCATTGTTGCTCCAACTAAATTAATTTAGCTAATATCATTATTGAGCATATGGTACAATCCGTTTAGGACAATGGAGCATCCCTGCTCCTTTAGCGTGACGTCAAAGGAATGAAGCAGCACAGCCCGTTTTCCATTGCACCTGGTAAGGAGAGAACTCACAGAGCAGGATCACACAGTGACAACACCCAGATGACCTGCTCCTGGCACGAGCAGCATCGAGCCAGAGCCACCAGTACAGCCAGACCTGATACTGCAGGGCAGGTTACGCACTCCTGGCCGCCTCTGCCAGGTACCCTGTGCTCAGGGAAGGGGCTGTGAGCCAAGGATGCTGCTGCACCCTGGCTGGCTGGCCAGCAGCTCCCTGCCCCAAGTGCCACATCCTCCTGGAGCGTGGGGATGCAGCTGCAGCAAGGCCACCTTTGCTCTCGGTCAGGTTTATTAACAGGGGCTCAGCACGCTGCGGGAGCCTGGGCTGCATCGCCACGTGGCTGCTGTGCTGCCAACCTGCTGCAAGGGCTGTCTGTGGCAAAACCACCCCCCACATCACCAAAAAAATAAACCTCACACATTTTGCAGTACTGTAGTCTTTATGGACTCAGCTGGCTTATACCCAGGGAGTGTCAGTGCCACAATTAATCAAAAAATTGCAATATACCCCTGTGGCCAACTGAGACTTAACTGATAATGCAGCATCTAAAGAGTTTTAGCTTCCATTTCAAACACGCGAAGCAGGAAGACCCAAAATGCTTGCCATATGCCCACAAGAATGGCAGACAATTTAACAAGAGGAACTTTTATGTCCAGGTAAATAGTTAAAAAGCTGGAGCAAAGAGGATTTTGCTTTCCTTCAACTGCCAGCTCAGCTCAGGTTACATTAACCTTACTGTTTGTGCACTGAGTGCTCTACTAAGAGAGTTTTTAATTAGAAACAATATTGTTCCAACTTAAATATAGAAACCTATTTAGTGATTTCAATATGTGGATGTTCAAGGCCTATCTGCTTGGAATTACACTGGGATCTTGTGCAACACTGAAAGGGATTATCCCAGGTGTAGTAGTCAAAATAGCAAAGTCACCTTCATTGTTCTCTCTTTCTAATAATGGTTCCTTTCATCTCATTTTTTTCTCCTCAGACATATTTATGATGGATTTATATTTATCTATGTATTAGAAACCAGTTTGTACATCTGATGCATCTTGTGGTGCAGCCATTCATATGTTTACGTGAATATATAAAGACATTTGCCAGGAAAAACAAGGTAATGAAGAAATTTCTTTCCACAATATAAAATACAATTTGTAAAACACCATTTTCTAAAAGCCACATTGAAGGAAGGTTTTTATTATTGAAAAATATGTGATCAGGAGTGAATATAAAACTCTGGAACAATCATGTTACTATAAAGAAGCTCCAGACTATCCCATCCCATGGTTTCTCCTTATGATACAGATCTCAAGATTTCTCTGGCAACAGTCCAAGATTCAGAATTACAGTAAAAGATATTTTTGAGGGAGGTTAAGTAATTTCAAGCCCAATTAGGTCTGGAGTCAAAAAACTTTCTTGAGTGGATTGCATCAGAGTGCTGGGAGAAACTTGAAGCAAAGCAGCAGGGAAAACAATTTGCTTCGAAATCCCATCATAATCCACGATATTTCTGACTTCCCAGTTTACCAATTATGTGGATTCTGATGAGAATTAGTTATGGATTTGTGATCCTTATCCAGCACATTATTCAGTCTTCCCAAGGCTTAAAGCCTTGGTGAGCACTCAGAACCAGTTGGTGCAGAACCTCTTCACAGATTTCCTTGGGAGGAGCAAGGGACAGAAACCCACCCGGCAGCGCACAAGCTTTCCCTCGTTTCACAGCCATGTTTTTCACCTTGATCTGCTGAAGCCAAACCTATTCTTTTAGCACAAGAGAGGCCTCCCTCAGCCTTTCACAGCATATGGCATGATCAACTCATCAGCCTCCCTGCCCTGAAACACTGACAGGAGAGTGGCTACAATCATCCTCCCAAGCCTTGGGCACACCAGGACCCTGGTATTCTGTGGAAGCATCTGCTGCACAGCACAAACCCCCCACCTTTAGCCATACATAAAGGGGCTGGATAGATATCTTACGGAATGCTGGTAAAGGTGCTATATGTATTCTTTTTAGAGGTTTATGTAAAGACAAGAGGAGATCTCCCCTTCAAAACACACACAGTTAGCCACAGCAGAGGCAGCAAGGCTCAGTACCTGCTGTACCTTGCAGGCTGTATCAATCCTTCATCATTAAAAAGATTACATGTAAGCTCAGAATGAGATCTTTTACAATAATTGCTTCTGGACAAAAATATGAGATTTTAGCACCTTAATTTGACGTAGAGCAATAGCGCTTTACTTTCAAATATTTCTACCAACTCTAACGTATTTTTAAAATTCTACTGTTTTATTTTATACGTAACACAAATTCTCTCAAAACAAAAATTGCCTGCTTTATGGAAATGTCACAAACAATGGCCATCAAAAAATAAACACACGAGATACAAAGCCGTAAGTATTGTTCCATGCATGGATATAGAAGGAAAAGGTAATTCAGTCCTGACAAAACTATCACCCTGAACAGCAACATTAGAATATATATTCTAATACATTAGCATATTAGTGAAGCCAGGCATTCTAACTTCTTTCTTGTCCAAAATGCACCTCTTCCAATGCACTAAACAATTTTCATAGTAGGCAATTAGGAAAAAAGAATTAAAAAATATTTTTAAACCATCATACAATTTTGAAACAAGTGGTGAGGTGAAGATGTACTTCTTGTTTACATGAGAATTTCAACAGTTCATTACTAATGCATGCTGGTGATTTTCCTTCCCCTTCCAAAGTTAAAAATAAAAATCAACTATGGACATTGTCTACATTTATCTCTAGGTCTGATTTAACATGGCTGAACAACTGACAGGTAAATCACTACCTATGAAGTAGAACAGCACAGACAATAATGACAAGACTACAACACTACTGAATGACTGGGCACAATAAATTGTAGCCTCATGTAGTAAAATTATACTCTTTCGGCAAGGGTAAAAGGGTAAAGATAAATAAAGGAACCCCTTTATTTCTCAATTTGCAACTTTAACAGTTAATAATAATAATAATAAAAGCAGGTGCTGCAATTATTGCACATCATCGACAATGTTCACTGTATTTTTCTTCTGCAGAAACTCACAATATTGGTCAAGAAATAAATATTGTGCTGGGTAATATATTTTTTTGGGTAATAAAAGTAAATAAACAATTGGAACTTCTCCTTATTATCTCTACTTCTGAATTGGATTTCAACTTTTGCCAAGCCCCGATCCTTCCCCACTGCCACTCACTAAAGTGATTGTTTGGAAAGCACAAACTATGACAGCCATTACGAGAAACACAAAACAAAGGCAGAAATGACAGAGCTCAAAAATCAGAGACATTATCTATAATAAAGGAAAACATCCAAGGCAAAATTTCCCATCCCAGTGCTTATCTTTAGAGCCTCAAGGACCTTTCCTGGCTTTTCCTCATGAATGCTCATCTAGCAGTAATGAGAGATTACTTATATGAAGTACTCCAACTGGGTCAGACCTGGGAGAAGCTGTCACAGCCCCATACCTGAACCCACCCTTCACTCCATGCTTAGTTTAAACATTTACCTACAAACATAAAAGTCTACAAAGCTCTCCTGAGGCCTCTATCACTTTCTCCAATGCTCTATCATATCTATACAGCATACTTTTTAAAGAAGGGAAATGTGGAGTTGCTAACCTGGCATATCGGCAGTCCCTTTACCAGGTGGTGCACAGAGTAAACCACACTGCCATCAATCCCTTCTTTCACATTGAGGATTCACAGCAAATTACTATGATTTCCTTTAAAGAGCAACGAAGCCACTAAAAATTTCACTGATATTTAACTCAGCTAAACACCATACTACAACAAAGAAAATTATTCCAAGTGAACCACTGTGGTTCAGGAAAGAAAATGATAATTGACAGCAGTCACAAATACATGATCAGTATTTAAAATTATAAAGTTGGGCAGGATATGAAATGCTTTCTCAAGCATTTCTCTTTAACCTAATTTTTGCTAGTAGTCAGACTTTGGATGTGAGATAATCCTCTTTTTAAACTCTAAGGTGTTACTAACATTTTTTAAAAGTATAATGCTGATTCATACTGTGTGAAGGTCCTGTGCAGGATGGACTCTTCCATGAAATATGTAGAGATTCCTTCACACTCTGCAGTCCTACTCAAAGTCAGCACTAAAGCAAATTAGATACTTACTATCATACAATAGATTAGACATAGGACAGAGTTACTATACTTTCTATTTCAATCTCTGTTTATAGTAGTAGGCTGTGAATTGTTAAAATAAGCTCAGGGCTAATAAAGAAGCACCTTCATTGTCCTTTGAGTTACCAATCGTGAGTCCCTTACAAACACAAAAGTCATGTCAGGCCACCACCATTACAACAAGCCAGCAATTTTTGAACAACATTTGAAGAAGCACTGGTAGGTAAACAAGAGATCCACCTCACTGCTGCACACACTCGTCTTTCCCATTACAGTCTGTTCATTCCACAGGCAACACACACACCAAGCCAGAGAACAAGACATTATTTTCTCACTCATTAGATAGCCTTAAATATTTCTTAAATATATATAAGTATTTTTGGTCTTCATAAGAGAGAAAAAACTAACTAACTAAGAGATCAGACATCCAGACTTGTGATGCTAAAGATAGAACACCCAATGCCACAATCAATCAGATCTTGCAGACTCTTCCGTCCATTAACAAATCTTATTAGGGAAAAGAGTGTTCCCACAGAGAAACAAGGCTCTGCCTGCAAAGATGCAACCACAGGGCAAAGACCAGACCTGTCATCTGGTGAGGACTGGCTTTCATTATGGTGCAAGAATGTTATCTCCTCTGGATAAACAAAAATGTTTCCTCTGGCTGGAATGACAAATCCCTTTGAAAATGTCAGATTACCTCATTGTAGTTTTAATTGCTATTGCTAATCAGGAAGAAAAGAAAGCACAGGAAACAAATATCTTAGAATTGTGTATGTGGCACATCTAATTTTAAAAAAGGCATAACATGGTACAGCATCATAAATTAAAGAACAGCCAGAATTCTGCCTTTAGAAGTCCTCCATATAAAGGGAACCAGAAGTTAAAATTTAACACCAAAGGAAGGAATACTATATTTTAATCCTTTTTTCAATTGACAAAGACATTTTCTCAACATTTCTAATTCTATCAAATTAAGCATTTCTCATTTTTGTTTTTATATTTACAGATAAAAACTGACAAGTCACTAAGTAAGATTTATTGCTTTCTTTCCTGTACCTGACTGCATTTCCCAGTAGGGTAAGGAATGAATATTTCAGTGCAAGAGCAGAAAACGAGAGCAGAAAAATGAACAGGGACAGGCCACTTTCCTGCTCTTCAGAACACTGAATAGAAATCCTCTCAGCATAACAAATGTTGATTTGGGTTCAAAGTGATCTGCTAACAAAAAAGAACTCTCTCAGAACAACTTGTTCCAATACCTTCTTTACTGAAAGACAATCCAGGATTTTTGCTGTATTTACATTTGTTTCATTTTTACAATGAAAGACTAGAAATGCTACAAAAATTGTGGTACTCCACCTGACATAACAGCATACTTGAAATAGTGCAAGCTGAATTCTGCCACTGTCTGCAATACCAAGTGATACCACACCTAACTGTCATATTATTTGAAACCTATTTCCTATAACACATTTTCAGTCTTTATGACAGCAGGACAAGTTACCCAGATGCTGGCATTAATTCATCAGCAAGTAGTGCTTTTACAATTACTGTCACCTTGACACTAGCAGGTGCCAGTGAGTTGTATTTTATTCAGTCCTCACTTCCAGCTGAGTTCAAGTAATTTATGAATATTCTGTGCTAAAGGCAAGGAGACAATTAATAAAGTTTCTGGAAACAAGCATTGTAATGAGTCACATCAGTGTGATCATCAGTGCCAACAGAAGAAGCCAAATGGCTTTCAGAGAGGACTTTCACAGCTGTAGAAGTGTTTTGTACATCTAGATCCACAAGTGTCAAGAGTGTGTTTTGAGCATTTTCCCCAGGAAACAGACTGTGTTCAAGACCAATTTCCTAGCTTTGGGTCAGCCCTGGTCCTGGTGGACTTGAGCATGTGAAATGCCACACCAACACCAGCCCACTCCTAGCCCAGGACTGCACCCAGTCTCAAGTTTTCCTACCAGGATACAGAGACAGGGCCAGTGCATTCAAAACAAGTGGCTCCACTCGAGGCTACAGCTACAGTAGTCAAAGATCAGCCAGAGCTGATCAACACAGCTGCACACACCAACACCAGTCAGCATCACACTCTCCACCACTCCGAGTTTTGGGAAGGCTTTCCCGTTTGCAAGAGTAACATCAAACCCAAAGCACCTTTGCCCATCTGTACAACTTTTCTCAAAGCTTTTGAAAACAGTGATTGCAGAAATTTGCAAATGACTTACTGGAGAGTTTCAGGCAGCTTGTGGTATCTGTGAGCAACCACTCACCTGCAAACTGCTAGAATAGCACGTGTCTTTTTCATAACTTGAGGAAGCAACAAACATGAGTAAGTTTTTAGATTTGTACTACCCTTTCCAGAATAATCCAGTATGCTGGTCACCAGCTTGTAGAAGAAAGTTCACATAAAAAACCCACTTATTGCATAACTTAGATTAGATTTAAAAAAAAAAAAAAAAGATAAAAAAAAATCCCTTCTTTTATTCAATTAGCCTTTTTTTGTTATGGTTTCAGTAGCAGCAAGAAAATTAATTTTCTTTTCTAGCTGACTGTTGTACCAAAGAAGTCACATAGTACCATGAAGAGTATCCCCTCTGTGGAAAAGATTGTAGAGAACTTAATCGAACAGAAGTAACTGGATAAGGAGAGATTTCCTGATTTCACTCAAATGCACACAGCAAAAAGCACCAGCCCCCTCAAGTTATCAGCAGTAGCTAATGTATGTAATTACTTCAGTTATTTTTTAACTACAGGATTTCTAAGTAGGTACACCTCATTTGAAAATCTTCTTTTAGAAAGGCCAGAATTAAGTGGTACAAACTGTCAAAAAAGAGTGCAAGGCATAAACCAAAGAAATAATGTAATGTACAGTAAGTTTTCCATACCTTACTTGCACATTAAAACTTTAAAATGAAGACAGGAATTTCTAGATAAATGCAGAATTCAAAAAATCATAAAGGAAGACTTAGTCCCTGTGATATTTGGTTATTTTCTTTTGTACTATTCATGTGTATTTAGGATTGCTTACACAGACAAATTCTAAGAACTATTTAAGAGGAAGAACTTTTAGACCACAGGAGAAAAAGCAACAGCTCATTTATCTGCTAACATGAAAAGCATAAGTTTTTTTAAAGCATATGCATACTTGAACAATTAGGAGCTTAGCTACAACCCACTAGCACTGGAAAGCTTATGAACCAACCATTTAATAATATCCCTGCTGCAATAATTCAGGAAAAGGCAGTGATGAATGCAGTAAACAAACCGCAATGATTGCCTGTAATAACAAAAGGAATTTGTTACTTACCAAAGCCTTTGAGAATTCCTCACCCCAGACTCAGGGCAGCTTTAATTTTTCAAGAGGTGCGATAAGCAGCATGCACAAAGAGTAATGAGTTGGATTTACTGCACATGTATGGATTAACTGAGCACTAGCAACTGGCTCCCAAGGCCTCAGATACAGGTAAACAAGACTCACACCTGCAGAAACTGTGCTCAAATCTCAAGACTCTGAAATACCACACCACCCCACATACATAAATTATGAAAGAGCTCAGTATCAGCAAATCAGTGTCAAAGATTTGGGATGCCAACTTTGTGTCCTATCAGCAATAGAAAGCCTGGAACTGCAGGTCTCCAGTCAAATAAAGCATTTGTTTCAAGCAAGGACAGTAGGCATTAAAAGTGTCAGCAGCCATGATGGAGGACTAAGCCCACATCTAACAGCAAATGGAAGTTTTAAATCTCTGTTTTTACACAATATCCACATAAGAGAAACAGGATCTTAACCCACTCCACATGAATTAACACTGTAGTGTGTCCTGCTTTGAACAACAGGCACCACTGTAAGAGACACCATACAACTGCATAATTAAAGTATGAAGAGACACTAGCACTAAAAAACTCTTTTCCAAGGCTCCTCTGTCCCCAACATAATAAGCCCTCTCCAACTTGTGGAAGTCAAATATTCCCATGTTTGGATGATGGTGAGAGACACTGTCAGCCCTAGAAACAACTTGTAGACTAACACCAGGAAAGGATGTCAAGAGTACAGAATATGTCACGTATTTAGTAGTGAGGTCTTCTACAGTTCAGGAAGATGATACATGTATTTGAAAGTATATTGGATGTAAGTGAATGTGACTGAAATTAAAAATATGGCATATAAAATGGAAACTCATTATATTGTGAAGTGATACAGAAAACATCTGGATGTCATCTTAAGAGGTCGGTGTTTTTCCTGATTAAGGAAACAGCTGCCTTAGTAAAATTACTCATACCCAGCAGTAACGAAGAGTATCTTTTAGCTCAATTCTTCTGTTAAGCCACAAGCATCTGCTTCCTAATTTTCTTTTTATTTAATCTTGTGTACCCAGCTCAAGTGCTGTAACAACAAATTTAAATAGCTGCCTCATTTTATATCTTGCAAGCTATCATGACTAAACAAAGAACAGCACTTTGCATATGAAACTTTCCTTTCAAGCAGGTGACCTTTGAGAGGTGATTTGCAACACTATCTGAGTGAAAGCAGGGGGTGGGGTGGAGGAGTCTAATAAACTGCATGGGGAATCAATAATTACATCCTCAATGCAGCATAAAGTGCTTTCAGAAGATTCATTCCTAGGCTTGTAAATTTGACTGTATATTTTAATTCCAATACCATTAAGTGATTTAGAGTGATGCCTTCACTCTAAACTACACTCCTAGACCATGGTGGCAGGCACAGAAAAGGCTAAAATCACTCTGCGTACATTAAGGCAATCCTATTTTCTTTTTAATGGTATCTCAGCAGCAAATGGGGAGCTGTTTGTTTCAGCCAATGTTACGTGACGCTTGCAAGTTTCTTCCAGGCATTAATGGCAAGAGTTTTAAATGGTGGTTATCAAATACACAAGTGTAACAATGTGAACAGGATACCAAGGGTGCCTACTTTATTTGTTCTTCCATTCATTTTTTTCCTAACCTCATTTACTCACCTTAATATTTTACTCCAAGACCAGAACAACAGCTTAATGAAACTACTCTTATCAGTTTGAATCAAAAAGGCCCTCGGACAAAAGGGCCCAAGACTCAGGGTCTCCCATATTCTGACATCTCCCTTGAACCGACCACTAGCAAACCTGAGCAGCCCACTGAGCAAATGGAAAAAAAGTAACTACTCTTTCTTTTTGCTCTGTTTGGCCTCAAAAAGATGGTCTTCCTCAACCACTACGTAGTCTTAATCTGACATCATCACAAGTCAGTTACTTGTAACATTCAGAGGCCGGTCCTCAAATGGTTAAAATTTACACCGACAGTGTCCTCAGACAAGGTAGCACAGAGTAGGAGTTCTCCAGCCAGCTCAGGGTTTGTTCTTTCTGGAGTTACTCCCATTGCTCTACAGCATTTGTGCTGGGTCTGGAGCGATAGTGTAGTAGCAGTAAGGAAGAAAATATTTCCTTTTCCCTGCTGTTTTCATGCAAAGTGCTCCAGAGAGCAAAGGGCTGTGTTTTTATGAAGCTATGAGTGAAAGTTCACAGAAGGATGGTTGAGGTTGGAAGAGACCTGTGTGGAGGGAGCTCTGAAGGTCATCTGGTCCAACTGTGCAGCTCAAGCAGGGCCAGGAACCTGTTGCTCGGGAACATGAACGTGTATAGCTTTGGAATATCTCCAAGGACAAGGACTCCCCAATCTCACTGGGCGATCACTGCAAATCATTGCAGTGCCCAGTCATCCTTACAGTAAAAATGTGTTTCCTGATG
>WEZZ01002917.1:26003-49536 GCA_013400585.1 Chloropsis cyanopogon | reverse complement strand
AATGTGTTTCAGTAATATAGGCAATAAAGGTTTAGGACAAACTGTTTGTTATGAAGACATTGAAGGGAAAAAACCTGTACAGTGAAGTATGGAAGTAGAGCACTAGCAATAATTCTGCTTTGGGTGTGGGAGATAATGGCCTGTGTTGTGGTGGTAATAAAAATGTTCTATTAAGTTCTCTGAACCCATTGCAATGTGATAGAAAACAGCAAATGATGAGACAGTGCTTTAAGGGGAGCTTACACATCCAGCAAGCATAAAATAAACATATTAAAATAGAAAAAAAAAGCCCTGATTTCCAGTACTTATTGTTTTATCATTTCCATCATGGGTATAGGATAAAAGAAAACTCTTACTTGCTTGTTAGAAGAAGAAAGCTCCTACTTGAAGTTCTTACTTGGCAGATGTCAGTTGAAAGCTCTGCTAAGGAATATGCTGCAATGTCAAACTCTGTTGGGTAATTTTAGACAAATGTGTCATGTGTGACATGGAAATATGGCATGCTGTACATTAGTGATTTCCCAAGTGTTTGGATCAGGTAGTAATGTGCTGAGAAAGTGCTCTTTATCTCTCCACACTGTGTACTTGTATAGCAGTGGGGAAAGGCTTTTGGTAGAAATTACTTTAGTCAGAAGAAGAATCCATTTACAATATGTGCCTTCTAACATCTTTCAGACAATGCATTGTATTAAAGAGGCATTTTTTGATTAATGTTTTATAAACATTTTTCAGCATGACAGCTTAAAGTCCCTGTAAAATTGTAAATGCGTGCATAGTGCTCACTTCCATAAAGTCAAATGCCATCTCATAAAGTCTAGTTGGATCCTGTCAGTGACAGTGACACAGAATCAGAACCTTGGAGCATTAAAATTAATTTGCTTCATTTATATTACTGCAGTGATAGCTAGATGAAAAGAGTCCTATATTTAAATTATCTTTAAAATACCTTCAAATCTTTTAGGGTTTATTATTATTATTATTATTTTGCAGTTAACTAAATGTAGTGAAGTGCAGCATAATATTTTCATGGGCCTTTTAGGAAATGTGAAAATAGCAAAGGGGAAAGGGGAGGATGTGGGAGGCTATACTGGGTGCAAACTGGGGGAAGGATTAAGTAGCTTTCAGTTGAGCAGGTTATTAGAGAAGCAGTGGCCTTTGGCCAGGGCTGATAACCTACAACCTTGGAGCCAAACTGGAGCACCCTAGAGGGATGGAGAGCAAAGAGGGCTTTCCTATACTGGGCTGCAAGAGCAGTCCTCTCACTCTTCCTTGCTGAAGGTCAAGGATAAACAGTGTTTCCCTTGCTTTCCTCAGGTTTGCAAAGTCCCTAATGTGGAAAAAAAAGAGCTGAGTAAGGACACAAAAAAGGGAGAAAACTGAAACATGTTCCCTGTCACAGGCCTTTCTTCTCTCAGCTGCAGTAGGACTGTGATGTTGGTGCCCCTGCCCTTAGTGGAGCTGATTTTAGTGGAAGTACCCAAAGCTTACATGGCTGCAATGAGTGGAATCAAAGGTCTTGAGAAGCAAACCCTTGGAGACTGAAAGCATAGGAGTGGAGGAGGGAAAAGGAGGAAGGGAGAAAACACAAACAGAAAAAGAGCCTCTGAACCCCAGGGCCAAAGAGTGAGGAGGAAGATGGGAACATGGGAGAGCACTGATAGGAGAAACATACCCAAACAAAGGGGAAGAGGGAAATTTGGGGTAAAAAGTTGGGAATATCAATGATCTTGTTTGAAAGGGATACCTGTAGAATGATCTTTGTTTTTTCTCCCTTCTGCTGCAGCTCTCTGTAGTTCTAGTCAGGTGGGGTGCTGCTGTCTCATCCTGCTCCTTTCTTTGGTGGAGGATGGGACATTTGTTAAACCCCGACTTTGAGCAAAGCTGACCAACTTAGCACCAAAGCACAGAAGACAACTTTGTTATTCGGTCTCATGATATTTAGTGAGTGGGAATCTTTGGCACAGAGTCAAACCAGGTTGCTGGAAACTTGCAACTCCATAAACCACAGCAGCATGAATGGGTGTTTGTGGCATGAGCCTTCAGTGTTTGTTTTTCTCCCGAGTGTTTATATGTGTATATTTATATTCATATATATATATGAGAAAAATGTTGTTGTTTTTGTGTTTCATTTTAAAAGAGGTAAAAGTAACTATTAGAGCATGTTTTCCCTAATTAGATATTTGCATGGGTTTTATATGTTTGGAAAACAGTAGCAGTCACACTGATGCTTGCAGCTGCTACATACCACTACTAAAAAGTTTAGATGGCATTTTAAAAAATAAATAAAACTCATGCTGTTTAGTTAACTTTGTGGTAATGTTACTGACACAAGCATTTGTGACTACACTGTGGGAATCTCTGTCACGAAATATTTTCTGAGAGAGTTGCATACTGGAAAAGTTGGAATTATAAAGATCAGAAAGTGCATGAAAAGGCAACAAGGTTGGTTTCTTTTCTTCGTATTAAACTAGTCCTTACCTGCAAAAATGATTATTATTTCTTCTTTTCACCAGATAGCATTTCCTGGTAAATAATAGGAACTTTAATTGCACATTAGTAGCTTCCAGGAACCTGTTGTTGTGACATGTATTTAAACAAGCTGTGAATTAAGCACCTCTTTCTACCCAGTGATCTAATTATATTGTCATGCTAATTATAGTGTTTTGTATCTATATTTGACAACTTCAATTTTCTTTTCCTAGTTTACAGAAATAGTTTTCCTCTAGAGAATTTACCTTTTAAGCTGGAATTTCTTATATTTCTTTCAGAAAATGTACAGTTATCTAAAGCATGTCTCAGTCACTTTGGATGCATTCTGTTCACGTCTCTGGCATTAGTTTCTGTGTGATCTTAGGCTAGTCATTGTAGTGTTTCTGATTCTCTGTAGGAGCCCTCTTCAGCTTTCTAAAATGTTTTTGGATCTGTGGATGAAATTGCACTATCAAAACACCAGGTACTGTCTTACAAACAGAAATACAGCATGTTCATAGCTTGGGACTCAAGTGTATTTTTCTGTTATTAGAAAATAGAAAAGGACCCACAAGGGTCAATTTGAGATGTGGAAACAGGGAATAAAACCTTTATCTGTTTACAAAAACAGTATGATGGGCATTTGAGGTAAATTATGTGTCTTAATATAATGGAAATGCCCATTTAATTTCTATCTAAATTCTATTTATTCCCAAGCCCCAGAAATTAGTGTTAATAATAAGCAATTGTGTGATAGATCTGTGATGTTGTTTTGAAGGTAATTATAATACTGAAATAAAGCATGCAAGCATTTATTTATTTGAGTTAATCAATCCCTGCAAGTATACACATAGGTAAAGGCTACTAGCATAGGCATGATATTTTTAGTGGTGTAATGTGGTGAAGCTAATAAAAATAATAACTACAAGAAATGGTGCTGTGAAACATCATGAAGATTTCAGCAAGCCTAGACAAATGTCAGCAATAGTGGGGCACTGGTAAAGTGGTAATATTCAACAAATTAGCTGTTTGCTCACTTAGGGAGGGCTCAACATTATTAAAGGAAACCTGAAAAGGTATTGAGAATGGGAGTTTATCCAAGATATAAAGAAAAGTTTCCATGAATATGACAGCTTTGGCTGATCTGAAACGTCTCCTCCTGGGGAAATGGCGGGTATGTGGCACAAAGCTCAGTGTTGTGTCATTACTGAGAAAGGAGACAAGGCAGAGCCGGGCTGGATGGGAATTGGAGCAACCTCGTCTGGTGGAAAGTGTCCCTGTGGCAGGGGGCTGGAACAAGATGGTCTTTGAGGTCCCTTCCGACCCAAACCACTCTGTGATTCTGTGAGACACTCGGATGAGCTCTGTGAAAACTGTGTGTAGTCTGCTTCACCTCAAGGTTGATGCCAGCAGAGGACTCCTAGAGTGACGTTTAAGATGAGAGAGAAAATAAAGTGCATTCTCAGGCGGCTCCTGAGGAATCCCAGCTGCTCTTGTTGGCAGCTGTGCAAATATCTGGTCAGGCAAGACAGAACTGGTTGCCAGTTTTGTCCACACCTGCACTTCGTGGAGCATGGTAGCAAAGTTCCAAGATTTAAACAGATAATTTTGAACAGTAATATGTTCAAAGTAGGCATAATTGGTTTCATTCCAGCAGAATTAATAAAACTTATTTTTACATATCACATCATCAAGCAGGACGATTGTGCATGGAGATGTCCGATAGAATTAGCACTGTTGCAAATTCCAGCTCTTGGAAAAAATGGCCCATCTCTAGGTCTTAGCTGTCACTTCATCCAGCATCTAGCAACTTCTGTACTCCAGCTGCTGCCTATCTCTTTGTGGGCATATTGTTCATATTGCTCACCCAGTTGACTAAACCTTTTCTGTCTCGTGGATCAGTCAAAGCAGGGAAGGCTCTCACTTGGATGCTCACCAACAACATAACCCTCCTCCAATGGAGAACAGACTAAAGAAAGGTTGCAAAGGTTACAAGCAGGAGTTGGGCAGGTTGGATGGAGGACAATCATGTGAACACAGAAGAGCCCAGTGAGAGGAAGTAGTAAAGAAGCAGTCCAAAACTGTGGTCAGCAACTGAACAGTCATGATATAGCAGAATGTACTGTATATCAGGTCTTCAGCAGCAGTTTTTATTTACTGCAATATTAGCATAATTAGAAAAGACCTTTTGTGGCATTCCCTATTCCACCCTTTCTGCCACAGAACTTACTCTGCCATGTATTTTTTGTATTCATGTTCTTGCTCATTTGGGTTGGATTTTTAATATATAAAACATTTCAGTTCATTTTGGGATTTTTGGGATTTCATTTTTTTTGTGAAATGTCTGTGCAACATAAAATGCTTTGCTTTTATCTGGAGCTCAAAGTCTGAGGTGAGAGTCTGTCTCCTGTTTTTCTGCCTGCAGGGATTCCCATGCTGAAGATAGTATTTGCAGGTTATGAACACCTGTCCTTAATTTCCGTCCCTTTGCTCATCTATCATCCTGCTCAGATCCTTCTTGGCAGTCTGTTGGTACCAACGATAAAATCCTGGATGGTTTCTAGGCAAAAGGTAAGGATTGCTGGATTTGATTTATAATGGCAAATGTACTGTGAGGGGAAAAATACCTAAACACGTGTCCTAAACTCCTGGGGTTCCTTCTGTGGTTGGGATTTTTCTATTTCTTTGCTTCCTATCTGTAACAGTGATAATCACAGCAGTATCAAATTAAAAGTCTAGAACTTTATCCCACTTGAAAAGGGGATTGAAAAGACTCTGAAAAAGTTCAAAGCATGAAGTTAGACCTCTACAGTTAATTCAAGTTACAAATTCATTGAAATTATGAATTCAGAATATTCCCCATAAGAATGTCTCCGTCCATTAGCTGACTAATAATCACAGCTTTGGATCTCCTTTGTGGGGAAGTGACAAAGATATGTTGGCTGGCATGGGAGCTGGGGAAATGAGGTAAAATAAGGACACTTTCTGAACTGGATTGAAGCAGGATGAAAACTTTTTTCCCCCTTCCCCCCCAACTTGGGTCACCCTTTACAATAGCAAGAAGTCTACAGCAGTCTGGGTCATCCCTTTTCATGCCAAAATTAAGGCATGGGATAACTTGTAGGATTATAGACGATAACCTAGAGGGTTTGGAATCAACATCACTGATTCAAATTACACTTATTTCAGTTCAAATTGAAGATATTGACATCTGACAACCATTCTGTGATCTATGGGAAATAATTGCAGTGGTTTTAGTCAGGTTCTCGGAATAACCACCCTGCAAAAAGCTCATCCATGAAATCAAATTTAATGCTCTCTTTTAATGTTCTGAGATAATAAAGATCAAGAAGCTGCAGCAACTGAAGCAATTTTGGCAGCCATTTTCGGTGATAGTTGAGACCTGCTGTGGGAAGCCCAGCTCCATCAGCACCCTGCATTCTCCACTTAGCAGTGGAGAAATTTTATTGATAAAGCTCATATTTCCAATTTTCAGCAAAACCCGGTGGCTGTCACTTTACAGCTTCACACCACTAAAGTAACCTTGATATCTTGAATGCTAAAATTCCCCAAATCAGTGATTTTCATGTGTTACCTGAACTGTAAAAAGCAGGAAAACTCAATTTTCAGAAACTGTGTTCAGAAATCAGACCTTGTTAATATATACTGGTCTGAGTATCTGAAAATGAAAATCTAAGAATCCAGTGGCAATTATCCATCAATCTGAAAATCATGGTTTTTCTTTTAATCAGAAATTATCAGGAGACTTTACAGGCAGTATAAAGAAATGTCTATGCTATTCCTGTAAAAAGACAGTCTAAAGTTTATGCTGCTGGTGACAGAACAATCCCTGCAATGCTGACTTCTCTTCATCATCTCAGAAGTGGGGCTGGAGCTCCTCCCGACCTCCCTGATTCTCAGGGCAGTAATGGCCTTTAGGGGCTGCTGTCAGCTGCTGCAAATTAAAGCAGCCTTTAAACAGAGCATCAGAACAGTCAACCAGTACTGGAGAGATTTACAGGTCACCAGCACTAGTTTCTTATTCATTAAGCATCAAATAAACCTTCTGTGCTAAGCAGACTGTAATGCCACTGTAGAACCACTTTGGGGGATTGTTGTTCTGTTGCAGCAGTTTCTTCAGTTGGTCTTCTGTATTATTCACAAATGTTATTTTAATTACTCTTTGAAAAAAATCAATGAGGTTGGGTCTGGTACAGTTGCAATAAGTATAATAGAAGTGAATGTTGTGACTGGATAATGGTCTCCTGCTTTGAAAATAAACATGTCATCATCACCCTTGATGTTTATTTTCTGCAAACACCTTGGCTTCATTTTGGCATCTCTCTTGCAGGGGGAGGCAGTTATCCAGTCACAGCACTCAACTGCAGTGACATTCTTACTTAATTATGATAGTACATGTGATCGGGTTGTATGAAATTGAATTTAAATATTTAGAGGTTCATCTACACTAAGGTATTTCTACTTTGTAAATATGGCAGCAGAAGCTGCCAAACTACAAAGTTAAAAAATTGTTTCCCCAAACAAAGTGTGGAATGATGTCTCTCTCTCCAAAGTCTCTTGCTGAATAATATCCAAAAGACTAATCTCAATGGGCTGGATTTAACTATAGTTAAATGCTGGTGTTTCTGAGGGGAATATATCCTATTTATTTTTAAAGGTTTGGGGTTTTTTTTAAGGGTTTGCATTTGTGATGGAGTGATTTTCAAGCAGTGCTTACAAGCTTTAAGTGTACAATATTAAAGGTTAATATCTACAATAAGAAGCCCCATCAGGCATCTCTCAGACTGCAAATTGCTTGTTTAGCCAGTCTGCTGGAAACAAGAACTCAGACAAATGCCAGTCTGTCAAGGCTCTTCACCCAAAAGACTTCAGAGAAACGGAGGTTCCAAATTTCAGCAATTTGCTTATTTCTCTAAATTCCTCTCATCTGGGCAAATTTGTCACACCTAAGGCACAGAGCTCTTTTTGCTGCTGGGCATACCAACAGCCAGCATCCTTCCCAGTGACCACACTGCTGTACAGGAGCAGCTGAAAACCTAAGGTTTTTCTAAGGCCTTCTAGGCCTATTACATTTCTCTCCTTACTTAGAGAGACTGCTTCCTGCCAAACTGGAAGCATGAGCACTGAGTTGAACTTCTGTCACACACTGAATAAATAGCTCAGCTACCATAATTGGCCAGCCGTGTGTGGAGCACAGAGCTGGACCCTGCTGACAAAAAAGAAAGGATTTCCTTTCTTCCTCAGCAACAATAGAGCTACAAAGATGTCAGGTGTCCCCTGGCATAAGATCACCTCTAGACTGATGGACTTTGGCTTATTCTTACCTTTTCTCAGAAAGGAAGGTATAAACATCAAGGATGCATGACATCCACCACTGCAGCATTGATTATCCTCTGAGCAGGCTTTGAGTCATGTGGAAGGAAGCTGGGGACACAAAGATGTTGGCACAATTTTTCTTCACTGTCTTTCCTTAAGTGGCTCTGAAGCTCTTCTATCTGTGCCACAAGTGGTTTGAGTGGGGTCCCAATGGTCTCTTTGTAAAAGGCATCTGAGACCCATGTCTGCTTCCTTCAGTGGCACTGTAGCCACAGTCCTTGTGGTTCCTCTGTTCAGGCGCTCCGTGTACATGGAAGTTGTGATGGGCTGTAAGAGACAAAACCATCATCTCAGAACCCACAGCCTGTCAGCTGCACACTGCCTCCTCTCCCAGCTGCTGAGAAGTACATGCAGTGTTTTGTTGCCCTTTATAAATGAGACTCTTATCTTGTGCAGTTGCTTGTCTTTTAAGGGTATAAAAACGTGACTGTTTTGTTTTCTGTTCACAGGCACTGAAATTAACCAGGCAGCCCAAAGCACCCGTGAAGGTATAATTGTGGAGATGGCCTGTGTCACATTGAATGTATATATGTACTATACTGTACACACGGACAATTGACACAGCTGGGTTTTGTGAATGTTGCTTTAGTGCATATTTTATTTTTTTATATATATCTATATATATATATATATTAAAAGATACCTGTTAAGTGCCTTACAGATGCATTTTTGGCAAAAGCATTGTTTTCAGAAGCCGCTTTGTTGGTTGCTGCAAGAGGTTGTACAGTATTTTGGAGTCCTTTAGTTTATTTTTCTAACCGAGTGAATGGTCATGACTGACAGCTGGTTCTTCCATTGCCCCTGCTTTGAAGCCAGGGTGCACCAGCAGCAAGTCTCTGTTTTAAACTAGCCAAAATAACCAGAAGCCTATCCCACTGCTGGCTTACCAGCTCTTCTCTCGGGGAAGGAAGCTTTCTGAAGGTTATTTCTGAGATTGACTTGAATTTCTGTGTGACTCTGTTACACTCCCTAGTCATATGACTGTGACATGCCTTTTTCTTCTGAGTTTGTGTATACTCAGCATGGGGCCATCCAATGGATAGAAGCTGAAAAGCATGAATTATTTGCATTTGTTGACACAGTTGTCTAGACATTCCTTCAAAGTTAATGGTATCTCAAGAAAATTCTTTCAATTCCATTGTATGATATTGTGCCATTGTATATCTTAAATGCCTCATAAGCTTCTTCAAAGAAATGGTCTGGTGCTTGGGTTATGAGTGAAGTATTTGTGTTTGCAGCTAGGAGATCTTTTTATAATTTACCGCTGAAGAACACGAATTTTTGGTTTTCTTTTTTTCTTTTCCTTCCCCCTGTGCAATGCACAGAAACCTGCACAGAGAATTTAGGATGCTGAAACAGAGCCTTTATTGTAGTAAGCCAAGCTGTGTTTTCTCTATTGCTGCATTGGTAATGAATAGTAGTTTACGAGGACAAGAAAGTTGACCTTTTTTTTTTTTTTTTGCTAATTAAAAGAATCCTTATAGTAACAGAAATGCTATCTTAGTTCATTTGACAATCAATCACAACTTTTTAAAAAATAATATTATTCTTTCTAATAAACTTATGTAAAAAAAAATGCAAAATACTATTTCTAGGCGTTGAAGAGAAAGAAATGCAGGGATATATTAAAACACGCAGCCAGCACTACACCTTGTCTGGGAGATGAAGATTTCAGAAACATGCTCTAGTCCAGACTGGGGGGTGTGCCCATATGCAAAAACTGTGCTGGCAATTGTGCATTAAAATATTAAAAGGAAAGGAATAGGTCAATGTGGGATAGATATAAATGCAGAGCTTCCATGTGTGTCATGGTTAACATTTCAGCTAAAGGTATGAGTGAGTGCAAACACCTCAGAGCAAGTCTTTAGCTCTTTAGCAAGTGTAGATTATCAGAGCTCTGATAAACCTTTACACAAGCTGAAGATCTTCTATGTGACAATAGGCATGTGAAATTCATATCCTTTTGCCTTACTAAAAAACAAAAAAATGTGCTTGGTTTACCTAGTCTGTTACTTCCAGTCCTGTCAACAACAGGAAAAAAGTAATCTGCTACCAATTCTCGGTGCTTTATCTGATGGCCACTCCCTGCTGCCATCTGTATGAGAAACTGGGGGGAGCTGACAGCATCACCCTGTTCAGAACTGGCACACCAATAAATGGACCATGTGACAAAGTTATGGGAGGTGGCACATGCTGAATTCTTTCCTTCCCCGGCTGAGGGAACAAGCTCTCCCTGCTGAGTAGGCAAGAGGGCTGAGGGACACTGTCCACTGCCCATGTCCCCAGGGCCCTGCTCTCTTCCCATTGGGCAGTGAGCTCACAGTTTGATCAGTGCATCCCTAGATAGCACAGGCAGATCCACCAACAGGCCTTCTAGTAACTGGAGAGTTCCTGGGCCAAATTCAAGGTTCCACTTTCTTAAGCATTCTAAGTGGTAACTGCTTCCATATGGGAAAAAATTCCTCTGGGTTTAAAAACCCTGCTTGTAGCAGGAGACAGCGTCCAGACTCAGGGCAGTTTCTCTTTGTTCTGCTTCCATAAACCTGAATTTCCAGAGAATATAAAGACTTAGTCCCAATCACACTGAAGTCAATGACTCTTTCTGTTGGCTTTGAATGGTGAGACAACAGGCCCAGAGGCGGTGTTCGCTTTTTAAAATACATAGCAGGAGTTCAAGCAGACAGTAGCTGACTGTGGTTGTGTCGATGCTAAATAATCAGAACACTGCAAGTACCCTTACTGAGCTACCTCTGTGTACTGAATCTCTGCCTTTCAGTACCTCCAATAACTTGCTTAGATTCCATTGAACGCATCCTTTGTTTTTTGGGGTTTTTATTTCAACATTTAAGACTATTTCAAACTGTTTTACAATGTAGTTTTGTTAGAGTCTTTACAAAGTCCTTGTTGATTGCTTTGGGGCAGCTTAAATATTGTATATTATGTTGGAGGTGTTGGTCTAAAGGGAATATCAAGTTAAACTGAAATACGTATTTTAAATCCATACTTAATGAAACTGAATTGTGCACATCAATTCTGTTAAGACTGTTAAGATGTTTGTTTTATGACTCATTGTATGTCTTTAATAAACAGAAGGGTTTTGAATTCAATTTTGTTAAAAGGAAAACAAGATAAAATGATTTATCTTTTAGGTCACATTTTTACCTCTGTTATCTGTTTTATTCTTTTGTGTGTGAGCTTTTAAACTTTTTTCTTGTTTTTTTTTGAAACAAAAGCTCATTAACTGTTTGGAAATACTTTATGAACTTGGGGAAAGAAAGTCCTTAAAATGCTGCTAATTGTCATCAATTGAAAATTAATTAATTGAACCTAAACAGTTTTTCAGTAAAGGATTAGAATAACTCTGAATCTTTTCAACTTCTTGGCTTTAAATATAACTGATATTAAACCTAATCAGGCAAAACTGATGTCAAATGAGAACTTTGCCCATGTTACAACATGAAGATTTTCTTGATCATCAACACTTTCTATTTCTGCATCTCTATAATCCCATCCAGTGATAGCAGAGGAAAAAAAACCCACCCAAACAATAAAACAGCACTTCAGAGGTCACGGGCAATGTTAGCACTTTGTGTTGAATTACTGAAACATTTTATTTCCCCTTTTGTGCGTTAAATTGAAAAGCTTTTGATGACTCCAGTAACTTATCAAGATAAACAATTTTCAATGTAGTTAAAATCAAAGATGTATTTGTGTTTTTTCTCATTGATCCTTTAGTTAGTGTGAACAGGTTATGTGGTAGAAAGGCAGTCTTAGCAGAAGCTGTGCAGTTTGTTTGTTCACAGAACAGAAGGAGCTTGCTTTTACAGAAGTAGTCCTCTCCATTACTCTGGTAGTCAAGGAAAAAGGAGCTGTTAGTTTTATTTGTTACATTTTTTGTGGAAATATCTTGGCAGCGAGAGGTTAGAAGGCAAGATGAAATATGGTCTGTCTGCAAGCACATTGATTTATGTGTGAGTGCATACGTGCATAAAGGATGAGCAGTTATATATGTGGAAATGACTAGAAAGGGCCAAGTCCCTGGGATACATTTTTTTTGCAAGACTGCATATGGAGAAAGAGCTACATTTTTTGATGTTATTCTGCCATTAAAAATGAAATTTCAGACACTGGATTGTATTTTGTATTGAATCATAATCTCATACAGAGCCCTTACAGCAGACAATCGCAGCTTTGTATTTGTAAACTGTAGACTGTTTTGCACTTAAATAGATGTTGATGCATTTGGGAATTACAACACAGTAAAGGGCTAAATCATAGTTTCTCCATTTGGTTATAATCCAAATGCATTTATATTACTATTATTATAAAGTGCCAGGAACACAGGCAGTCCCTCGCAAACACATTAAATAGACAAGAGACTGAATTCTGCCCTTGGTTACACTTGCACATCTCCAGTGCAATGTTGTTAAGCTGTAGAGCAGTCTCCCCAGGGAAGCTGTTTGAAGAGCCCTGCCATCGTTCTAACAAAGCTCGGGGATAATGTAGCACATGTTGAGACTAAATGAAGAGTATTTTACTTTCAATTTGATGGCTTGCCCTTTCCAGCATCTTACAAACCAAATCTCTTTTGTCCCTATTTCCATGGTGTAGCCCCAGTCTCCCAGACCAAAACTTACAGCATCCTGTCAGAACAATGTCAGGAGAGGGATGTGGTCTCCTCTTTGCCATTTTCTTGCTTCAACCACACTATTACTCGTGATCATTAAACTGCAGTTTCTATGAGGAGGCATTTTGACTTAAATTCCTCCAAGTTGATGTGTCCTGTTCCTGTAAAATTCTCATTCAACAGAGAGCACCCTGCGGGATGGTAAGGAATCTTCTGGAGTTGTATGGACAAGCTGTGAAGGACTAGAGAAAGTAATGCTAGGAAATGGAGGTTGGAGGCAAGTCTGCTTTGTGCTGGCATCTAAAGCTGCAGCAGAGATCATGAAAGCAGCCTCTGCATTGTTCCTCTTGGCAGAAAGGTGGAGAGTGAGATCTTCAGTGAGAAGTGAAATTAAATTCATTAGTGATTAAAAGGACAAGAGAGATGTGTTGAAAACAATGAATGCCAATGAGGCCTCTTGGCTGCTCCCCTAAGCAAATTACGGTCTCGGTGGAGCACAGCTTCTCAGTCCACCAAACTGCAGTAATAGAGTCTGGAGCTGGTGGGACTATGAGTCACCACTTAATTTTCTCATCAGTGGAGGCCAAGCTTTCAAAATATTTTTAGATGCATTTCCACAGAGATTTCTGCCAGCCAGTGACCTATAGAGTGACAAGAAAATGAGCAATAGCTGCTGCTGAATCAGGCTTTGCTCCCTGCCACCTACCCTTCTGACCATAGTCAGGGGCAGGTAAATCAAAGGCTTTTGGAATTATTATGCAGAAAAGAGCCCTGCTGAGCTGATAGGAACACGTGGATTTGTTAAGTAACAAAATAACCTGTGAATTCTTAGGCTGTCTGCTAGGTTCAGATGAGCTTTTCCTATGTTGCTAGCCCCAGCCAGAAGCAGGTGTGAGATTAGGAACTGATTGTGATCCATGCTCTGAGGGACAGCCTACACCTAGCAGCTGCAGCCCATGGACGAGGCCGTGCATCTCCAAAGGATCCTTTGCTGATGTGTCTCTTTGCCTGTGGTCAAAACTGCCCCCTGGCACAACCATTTGTCACCCAGGTAAGAAAAAGGAAAAAAGCCTCTGGGTGGCATCCTGTGTGGGAGGGCTACATCTAGTACAATAATTACAAAATCAAAGACTTGCAGATGTTGGCATGCTGGTGCTGTATCATCTCTGTAAGAGAAACTTAATATTCATGGTCAGTTTTCTTATGAAACAATTCCAACTTCTAAGGGAAATCAGCTGTCTTGGAAGAAAATGGAACGGAAAGAAAATTGAAGGAAATAATGAAATTGAAGGAAAGACAATTTCATTGATAGGATTAAAAAAATTATGGAGGTCATGTGAGAACTGGCATTCTGCCAGGAAAAATGCAGGAAATAAAATTTGAGAGTCCTGTGACAATAATTGGGTATGAAATTCTAGTGAAAAAACTTTTGCAGTTCTGTGCTCCCTCTGTTCCTTAGCATTGTGACTGCAGTCCTTCCCTGTTTCTATCCTTTTTCTGCTGCACAGCCCATACCCAAGATATCACAAAATTGTTTTATTTCCCAGTGTCTTCCCTCTGTAGTTTTGCCACTTCTTGTCAACACTGCTTGATGAAGTAAGTGATAAAATGTCGTTTTCCCTTTTTTTTCTTTAATTTTAGCTTCTCCCAGTTAGCGTCCCTAACTGAACCTGGTGTCATCATCAAGATGATGCTCTCATCTGTTCTCCAAGCTCTCTTAGAGACCCTGTCCTGTAGCCAAGAAACCAGGGCACTTCCCAAGATGATGCTTGGGGAAGCAGAACTCAGCTTTTTGTGCTGACACTGAACAACTTAACCCATGCAAATTTACAGTTCTTGTGTTTTTTGTTGGAACTCGCAGCTCCCCTGGAAGAGAACACCCACATGATGCAGACCTGAAGCTCACTGCTGGATCCATTAGAGTCACTGTCAGTCCTTTGGGCAATCCCAAACGGCTGTTGACATTCTTTGCCAAGTTCTCCAGCAAATTCCTGCTTGTTCTGTTTCATAATATTTCTTCAAATTAGAGAAATGTTGGGAGAACCTCTATTTTTCTTTCTTAAAATTACAAAAAAACCCTTTTTTGATCTATTTTAGGCCTCTGTTTGCCTGAAAAAAATAACTGTAATTTCCCAGAAGTGGCTCAGGACTACCATATTTGCCTCACACATTCACTCTGCCCCTTCCCCAAAATATACAGTCTTTCAGGTACCTCCCAGCGAGTTGCATAAAGCCCTTTTTTAGAAAACAGCTACAACATCTGTTTATCTGGTCCAATTCCCTGATAAATAAAATATATCCCAGAGGCATAATACTGTGCTAAAAATAAAAGTATGACACAATTTGAAGCAACTAATCTGGTAACTCTGTTTGCTGCAGCTCACAGAGTGTTAATGTGAGAAGCCTGTATCTTTCCAGCCCGGCTGGCTGTGAGCATCACGCGTGGATCTCTCCCGGAGCCAGAGCCAAATCCCACAGTACTGTGCCATCCTGTGCTCCCAAACTTCCTCCCTCTGGCTTCTCCAGGTGTAAAAACATAGGGGAATTGTGATATGTGAGGTTTTGTGTGAGTCGGGGAGCAGAACAGAAGCACCACAGTCAGCAGAGCCCGACTTGTACCATGTTTGCGATCAGGTAATGCCTGTTTGTGGCATAAAACGTGTAACCTCTCTGATTGCAAAAGCCCTAAAGAGCTGTATATAGCTACACTATCATATATCACTGTCCAAAATAATCTCATGTTAATTATCTCTCAGGGCAATATCAAAAAAACACAAGAAAATTCAAATCTTGCTGGTATCAGTTTTTCAGACGATTTTTTGGTAGGGTTTTTTTTGTTTTGTTTTAAAGTAAGGTGCATAGTACATGTAGAAAATCTCCTCCATGTGTATCATGATGTATATTAAATCATTATGCTCTATGTTCCATAATTTGATCACATATTTTTAGGAATGTATTTTGCTTATCTAACTCTCTGCTTTCAACAACCAACTCCCTCTGCTAACTCATCCTGTTTGAATTTTTATATTTCAATTGAATATGAATCTTGAATTTTGGTATATGCATAAATATGTTCCAGTGTATGGCAAGCAGCAGCTTCCTATGTTTAAAAAAATAAATTTAGTGAGAAATGTCAATATTTTTTAATACTGGTGAAAATAAAATTTAGTCTGTTAAGATGGCACAGTGATATTCTTTGAATAGATGCTACTTTGAATGTGTTTTAATTTTGTTTTTCAGAAGCCTCAGTTTAGGAGCTTATTCTTTTAGTAACAAAATATTTGCTCTGAACAATCCCAGAAGCTTAATACATTAGTAGAAAGGAGTATTTATAGCAAATAATTCAGCTGTTATAAATTATGACTGTAAAGAAGGAGAAAATGATTCCTTTTTAAAACTTGCTGCCAGATTCTGATACAGCGATGCTGAGTAAGTGAAGTAATATTCTTTTGATTAACAGTCAAATCTTGAGTAGTTTTCATTTAAAGAAGGCTTTATTAAGCATTTTTCTCAAACTCATCTTTTTAGTTCTTTTTTGAACAGACTTCCATCTCAAGAAAACTCTCAGTGACTTTTTAGCCTACATTAAATTCCCACTGACAAACAGATGAGAATTATTATTAATTTTCTCTAGAAAGAATAGGCTTTGCCAAATAAATCATGCAGATCCTAAGTGTGCTATTAATCTTTTCTGCAGATTATTGCTTAAAAGCCATGATAGTTGTCCTTTAAAAATCAAAAGTCAAATCAGTACTTTGACTTGAAATGAAACATTTGGAGTGGTGGTCCTGGGCCTTATTATTGTTTGGTTTTTTGGAGTTTGGAAAATGAGAGGGCTGGCAGGCATGCATTCTTGGTAAGTGTGGATTCTTAGTTTTTAGGGAACTCGACCACACCTGGAGACTGGAGGTAACTGTTTGTGTTAATGAATAGTTCAGTTATTTATCCCTCCCCAGTTTTATGGAGCACCCCAAGGCTCCTGAGAAGCCACAGCTGACAGTGATCATCTTCAACTTGGACACCCTTTGTGTCCGTATGTCTGTCTGTGTGTCAGTCGTGGCCCAGGGCCCTGACCGGGTCCTGAAATATTCCAGCATCTTCCACTATTTCAGTTCCCTCTGTTCTGGAAGGTGTAGATACTTTGTGCTACTCTTATCTTTCAAGAATGCATTGTAGGTAAGTATTATGTTTACTTCATTAGCTTTTTGTTGATTTGAGCTTATTTGCTGCAGTCACTGGTGCTTCTGTAGCACACATTCAGTCATCTTTGATTTTTTCCTAATTAATGGAAGAGTCTGATCACCCACTTCCAACTAGTTTTTAAGTTCCCTTAATTATTTTGTTGTTGTTTGGGAATTGATCTAGAGTTGAAACATGTCTCAAGTAATTGCAAGACATAATACCACAAAACTGTATGAATTAACGAATACTAACATGTACTTATCATCTGTCCTAGATACCAGTGTTTGTACCCACACACAGAGGATGCTGCTGCAGGCTGAAACTGGAAGACAGAAACAATGTAGTTTATCCAAAGTCTGTATTTCTCTAGTAAATGTCAAATCAGCATGAGACATATAGCCCATTCAGATATTCATCTGTTCAGCATCTTCACCAAAAAGAGAACTTTCTAGATGACCCTTATGCCAGCAGAAGTTGTGGTTCTAGCTGACATTACTCAGTAAACATTGTATGAGATTTCTCCAAATGTGTTGACTGCCATATCCATCTTAAAGGAAAAAACTACCAAAAAACCAACAAAAAAGTTTTGGTAGACCCAAAACAAAACAAAACAAAAAAATAAAAAAAAAACAAACCCAAAACAAAACAACCCCCCCACAACCCAAAACCAACCAAATAAAAAATCCCCCAAAACTATAACAACAACAAAAAAAGTCCACATACTTTTAATTTCTTCTGTTTGTCACTAAAATGATGCATTATAAATTTGCCAAGTTGTGCAAACCAGCACAATTTCATATTCTGGGCACACCATTAATTTTCACAGGAAAATATGTGTTTAGATTCACTAGGTCTGCTCAAACATTGAATGCAGCTACTTTTCAGTATTTTCCATACATGAAGTTTAGCTAGCTTGTTGTATCAAAAATCCAGCTATACTGGCAAACAAATTTTTTTAAAAAGCTGGAAAAGGGGAAGGAAGAAACCCATGTGTGACCTCTGGTGGTTTTAAGACTTACTCAGAATATTGTACCTTCATCAATGATTAAATGACTCTCCCTTTTAAAATTTATTGAGCCCTCATTTTTATGTGGATGGACATTACTACACCAGAAATTCAACTTCTCACTGAGAAAAAGGATGATCATAAGAATGGGAAAACAACTCAGATGCAAACGCAAACATTTCTCCAATTCCTTGAAAGAGATTGACAATCTGAAGAAGTGTAGACACATGGGGCCTACATTTCCCAAAATAAGAAATCATGGCAGATGCTCAGCTGGCACTGACACATCAGGTAACCATCACTCTGGGAGGACAGGTACTGTCTGAAAACTGGGCACTTTTAATAAGGTTGAAAAGAAAGTGCTTAAACACTGAGGTGTCCAAAAATGTAATTTGGTTTGCAAATACAGATTATGACTCCTTTTCAAGTTTCTCATTTTTTCTTCTCTGTGTCTTTTCCTTTCTCTGTCTGAAAACAGAAAAAGGGGTAGAAAGCACTATGTAACTAGAATAATATGTGTATATACACATATTAATTGTATACATCTGTATCAGCAGGTTACTATTCAGATGCCATTTTGATTGCATTTTTTCTTTTTTGTTTGTTTGGTAAAGGATCTTCAGGAGGTTTTCAGAATATATGGGCTGGCATAGAAAGCAAAGCTAGATTTTATCAAATATATCTCAATGCTTCTTAATACCATGTGCTTTCATCAGTTTTTTCTCTATGCCTTGTTCATTTTAGGCAGCACTTAGCACTTTATAGTCCTTCAGTGAGAGTGCTGACCGTGGCTGAGAAGTCGTACTGGAGAGCAGGGACACAGGTATTTTCCATTTTAGATACACAGGCCAGAATACCTCCCACACATGACCAAACTGACTTTTACTTAGGTACTACATAATAGGAAAAGTCAGTCAAATTGTCATATTTTAAAGAATGAATGCAAAGCTGTCCATCTTGCTGACAAATGCATCTGTGCTTCCTTGTGCCCCAGGGCCTGCACACCCTCATCCCACAAGCAGAGGTGCCTACAAAAAAGCTGGAGAGGGATTTTCTATAAGGGCAAGTAGTGATAGACAAGAGGGAATGGTTTCAAACTGAAAGAGAGCAAGTTTAGAATAGATAATAGGACGAAATTCTCGACTGTGAGGGTGGTGAGGCATAGGCGCAGGTTGCCCAGAGAAGCTGTGGCTGCCCCATCCCTGGAAATGTTCAAGGCTGAGTTGGATGGGGCTTTGAGCAGCATATGGTGTGAGATGTCCCTGCCCATGGCAGGGGTTGGAACTGGATGATCGTTAAGGTCCATTCCAACCCAACCCATTCTGTGGTTCCATGTTGCTCCCTGTGCCCCTGTGCCGGGGGCTGCAGTGCCCAGAACATGGAACCGGCTGCTCTGTGACATCAGCGCAGGGCCGAGGGCACCACAGGTGCTGCGGGCACTGCGGCTGTGCTGGTGCACGGAGGCCTTGCTCCCGCAGCTGGCACGAGCCACGGGCAGCGATGCTGCTGCTCTGCCTTCTCGTCCTGCTGGCCACGTGCAGGCCTGTCCTTAGCATGTGGAACACCTGCGAGTAAGTGGCACCAGGCTCTGGGAGGGAGCTTGGGCAGCACTTTGGGGGCTTTCTGCAGAGGGCCCACCCATCCTCTGTGGCCAGGCCACAGCTTCCCGAACCCCATGGGGAAGCCTCAGTTCCTTGTGGACAGGCACACACCCCGTGGCCTTCCCTGGCCTGCTGTCCCTGCACGCCTTGCGGGGAGTTTCTGCCAGAGCAACAGCAAGCCATGGAGCAGGATGGAAATGACTTTCTACTTGCAGAGGGAGCTGTGGGCTCCGGCCGTTGACTTCCGATGAGGAGCGAGGCATGACGCGCGTTGTGGGTGGCACAAGCGCCGAGGCAGGGGCCTGGCCCTGGCTTGTCAGCATCCAAGATCCCTCAGTTTCAGGCACGGGGCATCTGTGTGGAGGGTCCCTCATCAGCGTACAGTGGGTCCTCACAGCAGCCCACTGCTTTATCGACTCCAGGTAAGGAGGAGCAGGAAACAGGGATATCCCCACAACATCAGCAGGTGCCCTGTCAGCAAGTGCCATACACCTCTCCCATCTTACTTCTTTGCAGTGTGCCCAGTGCCTGGGCAATGCAGAGCCTGGCTGAGAAATTGATCAGGAGAAGGCTGGGTACATGCCACTACTTTCTAGCAGCCTCCAGCTGACATTCCTAGAGCCTGAGGCATGCTAGAGCAGTCACCACCTCCTAAGTGCTACTTTCCTCTCTGCCTTGAGAAGTAGAAGGCTGGTCACTGCTGGGCTGCTACAGCTCCAGGCTCTGCTCCCTCTCACCCCTCTCTCCACGTGCCTTCAGGAACATCAGCACCATGCGCCTGCTGATCGGGGCCACTCAGCTGACTGAGCCGGGCCCTAGTGCTGAGGTGCGCCTGATTAAGCGGCTGCTGGTCCACAAGGATTACAGTTCTGCCGACCAGAGCAACGACATTGCGCTGCTGGAACTGAACGAGCCTGTCAAGTGTAACCCCTACATCCAGCTGGTCTGTGTGCCCAACGCCATGCTGAACGTGGCACAGCTGGAATCCTGCTATGTCGCTGGCTGGGGTGCCACCACTGCAAGATGTGAGTTTCCAAAAATGGGGGGCAGGTTTGATACACTGGGAAGATGGGTTGGGCTTCCTGACAGCCGAGGCCAAAGCCAGAGTCAGGCTACCCACTCCTTAAAGGCAGACAGGAGGGACAGAGAGCTCCAGCAGCTCTGTAGAGGCAAAGCCAAGCCCTGGAGAAGGGGATCACCCCCAGATGGGGAAAGTGACAGCAAGCTGCTGGGCCCTCATTCCTTTCTGTGCTCACAGCTCAAAAATCAAGTGATGTCCTGCAGGAGGCCAAGGTCCACCTTATCAATGTCCAGGTCTGCAACAGCAGCGAGTGGTACCAGGGGGACGTCCACACCCACAACTTGTGTGCTGGCTACCCGGAGGGTGGCATTGACACCTGCCAGGTAGGAGCGTGTGACGAGTCACTCAGCCCCCAGCAGCACAGGCAGCATCACCCCAACACAGCCCAGCTCCTGCTTTCCCTGGCCAGTCACTCTCTCAGCCCTGGCTCCCCACCTTTGCTGGGGCTTCCCACCCATTCCCCATCTGCAAGGCCTAGCTCACAGCCTCCCTTGTCCCAGAGGCCTGGCACTCTGCCCAGAAAGCCCTGCTAGTGCTCTTGGCAGTCTGGAGGTCCAGAAGCCAATGCTGGAACATCTGTCCTCTACACATCCAGGATCACTGTGCAGAGCTGAGAGAGAGCCTGACTTCACAGGCCCCCAACCAACTCCCAGCCAAGCTTCTGGAGGCTCCAGCACCTGAGCTGAGCCTTGCTCTGCTGAGAATACAGCTCTGGCAGGGGCTGCAAGAGAGAAGAAGGCAGCACCAGTGCTGACGGGGGCCACCCATCACCACCTTAATCCTCTCTGCTTCTCTGCAGGGTGACAGCGGGGGTCCTCTCATGTGCAAAGACAACAGCGCTGACTTCTTCTGGGTTGTCGGAGTGACCAGCTGGGGAAGAGGCTGCGCCAGAGCAAAGCGGCCTGGAATATATACGTCTGTTCAGCACTTCTATGACTGGATTCTGCTCCAGATGGAACTGCTTCCGCAAGTAGAGGCTTCTCGAGCATGGGGTCATTATACAACTGCCTCACAACCCTGGACTCATCATACGAATGCCCCATGGCCCACTCAGAAGCCATGGCCAAGACCACCTCCCACTCAGAAGCCATGGCCAAGACCTTCTCCCACTCAGAATCCATGGCCAAGACCACCTCCCACTCAGACACCATGGCCAAGACCTCCTCCCACTCAGAATCCATGGCCAAGACCACCTCCCACTCAGACACCATGGCCGAGACCACCTCCCACTCAGACGCCATGGCCAAGACCACCTCCCACTCAGACACCATGGCCAAAACCACCTCCCACTCATAAACCATGGCAAACAACACTGCCCACTCAGAAGCCATGGCCAAAACCAACCCCCACGCAGAAGCCAAGTTCAACACCAACACCAGTGGGAGGGATTAAGGACTGCCCATTTCCACTCAAGAAGCTGATGGAATTCTTCACTCAGATCCAGAAGCTCCTGAAGAACCTAGGTGGAATAACAGTTTGAGCAGGAGAATGGACAGGATCCAGTGCAGGTTGCATGGGACCACAACCGTTTCCAAAGGCCTGCTGATCCAAAGGCTGCCTCAGTGCCGAAGGCCTGCTCTGTCCTGCCCACATTGCTCCTCTGCATGCATGCACATGCTAACGTTGACTTAGTTGCAGAAATAAAGTTGCCTATGTTTGCGGTTAACCATGCTTTCAGTCCAATTTGGTCTCCTGGGCAAGGCAAGGACTTCCTTGCCCAGGAAAAATGAGGCTGCCTCAGACCACTTAGGCGCAAAGGGAATCACTCTAAAGGGCTGGAACTACTGTGCCTGGTCAGAGAGGAGAGTGCTCAGAGCCACCAGAGGATGGGGAAGACTGGCACATTAAGGCCAGGAAGAGGACAGGAGAAGATGATGCCATATGCAGACATCTTGGAGAGGGACACATTGAGGTACACAAGCTGGTGACTAGGGCCTGGCAAAAACATTAGCTAACGGAACAGACCTGGGAAGCTCCTGAGCATGACAAGCAAAATTTCTGACTGTCACAAAGACAGGGAGAAGCTGACAGGAGCTACAGTGCCCTAAGGAAGAGCAAGATTTCACAGGTAGCAAAGGGACATTGATGTGTGAGGTAGCCACACTTCAGAGATGTTTGAGGGAAGAGCTGGGTCATTCTGGGGAGAAGAACCTGGTAGGAGCAGAAGGACCCAGGAAACTGCATCTGTAACGCCATGGAAGGCCAAGGTGAGATAACAGCACCTGCAACACCAAGTTTGTTCACAGTTGGGACAAACCTTGGATTCAGGGGGAAAAGACAGCAGGGAGAGGAGAAGGGCAAAGAAAGAGAGGAGTTGAGGAAGTTGAGGGGGATGTGTAAGCATGGCAGATAGGGAGAAGGGCGGATCGAGGATCCAGTCTTACAGACACAAGCTGCGTCTTTGGCCTTGCATTCCAGGTGCCACAACTGCCCTTGTCAGTGTGGGCCCAGAACAGCACTAGCTCTTGTGGACATCAAGGACAGGGAGCCTTCCAGAGGGTGTTGCTGTGGCTGACATGGTCTGCATGGACTGTGCTGCATCTATGTTTCCTGTGCTTTCCATGGGAAGGATGACACTGCATGGGTATCTCTGGCATATTTGGCTTGTGCTGTGCTGCCTGCCGTGGCTGTAACCAGATTGGACATGTGCATGCTGTCTGCAGGAGCCATGTGCTCTAGTGGGTGTTTTTTGGAAAGGAGCTTCTGGCAAGCAGCTGCAGAGAGCAGGGTGTCAGTGAACGTCCCAAACCATGATGCCACACAGGGTGATTTCCTGCAAGCTGTTAACAGGCAGTTCTGGAGGCCCCTGCAAACAAAGGGACTAAAATAAAGCTGGAGAGGGACTTTTTTACAAGGGCAAGTAGTAATAGGACACGGAGGAATGGCTTTAAAGTGATGGGCAGTTTAGAATAGGAATTAGGAAGAAATTCTTCTCAACCAGAGGAACTCAGTGACTTCAAAGTTGCACTGAAAGCAAATGTCACAACCATCTCCTCCTCAGAGATGGAAAAAGGCTGTCACAGTCATTACCATGACACAAGCACCTACCAGCAGCTTCGAACTGCTCATTCAAATGCCAAGTGACAGCCAGATGTTTCCAGTAAGAAATACAGCCCTCTCAGAGCCTTTGCTTGCATCACCCACCAGGACAGCATTGCCTCAGCCTTCTC
>WEZZ01002917.1:12504-25841 GCA_013400585.1 Chloropsis cyanopogon | reverse complement strand
GGCCGGCGGGAGCGCGGGGCGGCCGGCGCTGCCCTGGGGAATGCCTGGGGATGGATCCCGCGGCGTGGGCCCGCACGGATCTGCCCGGGAACGCAGGTACTGCACGATTGCTGCCCGGAGCCGCGCGGGCAGAGACCACTGCAGGCAGCCCTCCCTCTGACACGTCGCGTTGGTGCTGCCATAGACAGTGGCAATTACTGGTGACACCTCACTTCGACTGGGTTAAATATTTTCCCACTCCGGGCCGTGCGTTTGCACGGGAAGGATCAGCAAGTCACGTCTGCTGCCGTTCCCTCTGCACCAGCTGCCTGATGTCCTTGGTACCTGGCCGTCAGTTCTTAATGTACATCAACATGTGCTGATATACAGCCAGGCTGATCTCTGACTCACCTTTGGAACAGCAACACATTTTCTCAACAACAAATTATACTTTGACATTAGAAGGTGGCAATCTGTAATGGATATTGCAATCTGAGGATTGAAAGAGACTATCTGTGATCTTTGTCCTCAGCCGAGTAAGCAGGAGTCTCTCTTCCCTCCTACACATTATTTGATTGTGGGACATAACCTTGGGATGTACTAATAATCATTAGTCAGAGCTGATGTATCTGATACGGGCCTGCCCTGCTCGGGGAGGGAGACGTTCTCTAGAACAGTAGTAAATCAGCAAAACATGCACTTAAATATACAGTAAAATGTGGTTTGAGACACAGGCCTTCATACATCATGTAGCAAAATGTTTTATTGAGAGAGTCACACACACACTAATGAGGAAAGAGGGCTGCCGAGACAAGACCTGTGAAGGGGAAGCAGTTTGGTGGCAGGAAGGGGCTGGGAGAGATCTCTCAGCAGCTCTTGGTCCAGGGAAAGTTGTGTATCCCCAAGTCCTTCTCTGCCCTCTCATTGCCTTGGACTAGGCTGGCAGGAGAGAGAAGGGAAGGCAAAGGAAGGAAGGGAGCCCTGTAGAGCTGTCCTGACGCAATGAGCCTTAAGGGCCTGGCAGGGGCAGTGAAAGGGTCCAGCTTACCAGGGGGAGTCAGGGGTCTGTTCTGCTGTTCACCAGCGTTGCAGGTCCAGCTGCTACTTTGTCATTTGTTTTTTGCTGCTAAGCAGCTGTCTTTTTGGAACTCAATGTTACAGGAATTGTTAGAGCATCTCCTTTTCTTTTTTACAGGCATTTGTCATTATTGTTTAAATCTGAGTGAATAAATAATACGTGCATCTGCTGAATGATTTACTCTCTGGGTTGCTGACCTTACTGCTTTGCCTTCCTTGGTTTTGTGGTCCTGAGTAGTCACAGAAACTGTGCCAAAAGGGCTGGCCAAACCAGCCCACCAGATCTCTGAAATGCCTGGGGCCACATCCCACACTGATCTGGGAGAGCCTGAGCTTGCCTATCCCTGCTGGCCGTGATTGTTGGGCCCACAGGGCCCTGGGGCTTCTCCTATGAGTCTTGTCACCCTTTTTAGAGCTGGCCAAATTGGTGCATGTCTGGCTTTTTTTGCTTACTAGTGACAATTCAACCAATGGAGAAAATGTCTGTGATGTCCAAGCTTTGGATCAACTGTCTTGCTCAGTGCAACCTCTCCACATTATATTTTGTTATTTCTAAATATTTATTTTTCTTGAGTTAGGATAGCTCAAGCATTGCAATAGCCATAGACATTTTTATTGCCAAAACTATGTTTGATGCCTTTTTGGCTGGTGGGGAGATAAGCTCAGGATAGGTGTGCATTAGCTGCTTTCAGTACTTCTGACCCCAAATCATGTCACTTCACTGAGGGATGACAGTCTGCTGTGGGCCACAGACGACTGCAGGCTGAGCTGCCCTGGAGGAACTGAAATCCCCAGTTCCAGCAGAATGTCTGTGACCAGCCCAGTCATGCACCTAGAGAGGGAAACAAGGCAAGTCTTTAATTTGTCTCTCCAGTAAATATTAGAATGGTTTGTGCCTTTATTTTGCTAATTCTGACAATTTTTTCTCAGAAGTCGGTTACAAGCATGAGCACAGACTAATTTCCATATAAGACAAGTCAGTTAAGAATGGGGATGTTTGAATGGTTTGCCTTTTAATAAAGTACCCAGTGCTCGTTTTTTTAACAGCCTTAAGAAGAGATAAGACCTCCATTTCTCCTGTCATGGCAACTCCAACAAACAGAACACCATTCGGAAGTCAAGAAAAAAACACAGGCACTTTAGGTCTCAGCCAAGAGAGCCACAAAGTAGCAAAACTCATTACTAATTCAGAGGAGCTGTATCCCTCAGAGCTCACCATTACTGGTCTTACTACTAATAATACTGGAGCACATCATTTTAGCAGTTGGCAGAGTTTGGCAGAAGGCAGAATGGTGTTGAAGTGCCACTCTCCCAATCAAACACCTCCATGAGGCCTTTCCTTGCTCTAGTCAGCCTAGAAAGAAGCCGTGCTGGGTTGTGGGGCAAGAGCTGAGGAGAGGAAGGTTCTGGTTTTATAGCCAGAGCAGTCTGGTAACATTAATCCTAGAGAGACAGTGAAAGAGGCCATAGGTATTTGTGATTTATTCATAAACAGCTATGCCATCATAAGAAACTTTCTAAAATAATATGTGATAGTTCTTTAAATATTTAAGAGTTTGTTGACCTATTTTCTCAGTTAATTAGGATTTTTTTTTTGGGCTGCATTAACAATGACTTGAATGCAGTCTGTTTAAGTCACTACACAGTTCAGCTACACTGGGTTACAGAAACATGATTTCTTTCTAAGGCACATGACATGGGAGAGGATTGCCATTGTATGTGTCTAGATGTGTGTTTAAAAACCTGGAGACTTACTAGTAGGTAGGGCATAAGCTCAATTAGTGAATATAAAACCATTCACCTGGCATCCTTCTGAGTCCTAAACCAAACTTTGTCTTTTCAATTATAGCACTACCCTTGTTTTTTCTGCAGCAAAGGGCTATGGTGCAGTTGCCCTTCTCTTCAAAGTGCAATGGTTAAGAGCACCAAGCTCATTTTTGCAGGCTGCATTTGCGAGTACATTTCTTTTCTTTTTCATTTATTTTGCCTAGGGCTCACTGGGCCTAGAAGTGAAGTTGATAAAAATTTGTCCAGGTGTGCAGCACGAATGTCACTGATCACAGTGCAGCAGTATGGTCAGAAACCAGCTCTTTCTGAATGCTAATGGAAGGCACTGTTAGCAAAAGCTGCACTCTGTGCATCATGCTGGAGCTGGAGCAGGAGAACTCATGTCCCACCTGTCTTCTCTGAAGTCAGTGGTGAAGTAGGGGAGGATGTGAGAGCAGGGCTTTGACTGACTATCCAGCATGGAGATAGGCAACTAGTTGGAGATGGCCACAGGGCCCTCCTGACAGAGGGGAAGTTGTCACCAGGAAGGCTGGGTGAACCATCGGGGTGCTGTCATTGTCTGCTTGGTTCAAGGGGATTGCTGAGGGCTGTGAATTAGGCTGCAGCACCAAAATATAAGTTTGTGCCCCACTACATGGCTTGGGAATGATCAGCTCAGAGCTGATCCGCTCTAGAAAAGGACACCAGAATGGTCAATTCCTGCTCTCTGAAAGGCTCTAAAAGGTACATCTCAAGAGGATCATTATCAGGTCTATTTCTGGTTCTTTTAAAGCTGCAGTAAAGTAAAACTTTACCCTTGCTGTTGTCACCTCTCCTTCTTAGGAGGTGTCCAGGATCCTGCTGTTTTCCAAGGGCTGCTTTAGGAGTCTTCTGCAGAAAACATAGGCTCAGAGAGAAGTTTGCACAAACTCAGAACACAAGGATGCTGTTAACCTCCCATGCAGCCTTTGCAGGGCATCTCCAAAGTGACCTGGGAAGGGTACTTCTCAGTCCATGTTTCTGCACAGTGTCACTGAGCTGACCCAAAGTAAAAGACTAAATAAATGTTGGCTGTCAGGCTTCAACAACAAGCTTCTTCATCAGGTGCAAATGGACAGGAAAGATTTTCTTCCATTTGCACCTGATGAGAAGGCATGTTTCTCCCCCAAAAGCTGGTGTCTGCCATCCTGTGTTTCACTCCATGGATCAATTCAGTGTTCTTGGGATCAATGTTCTCCACTAATAAGTTACTGCTTTTTATTTCCAAATTGAAACTTGAAATCTTGTGGCAAATATTTGTCATCCGAGGGATACCAAGTGCACAGAGTCAAACCTGTAAGCTCTTAAATGAGAATGGTTGGGTTTGTAGTTCCTAGAAAGAAATATAACACTAGAAACTTTTTTTCTGAGATTAAACAGGAGTCAATACCACAGTGCAGAGGAAGAATTTCTATTTTTGGCTACACCCTTAAGGCAACAGAGGAAGCGTATGTCATTGCCACAGTGACAGCTAATGAGTAGATATACAATATTAATTGCTGTAAGTGTAACACACTGAGCAATCTATCAGCTTCAATTTTCTCAGCAGCTGTAGTTTAGGTACTTTTGCCTAACACCTCTGTCTGAACTGGCTGCCTTGGGTTTGTTTGCCTATATGGCAGCACAGAGAAGCACTAAACCACCATATTCTTCTTCCCGCTGCTCGAGGGGCTGACCCAGTTGTACTCAGCTTGCACCACCACGAAGCTGTTGTCCCGGATCTTCCGGAAGCGCATCACCTCCCCGTTTTCCGTGATGGTGATGACGTCGGGGTCGGGCTCGCTGAAGGACACCTCGGCCCGCTTGTGGCAGTGCTGGGCACAGACACAGCGCATGGCAACCAGCACCAGGCCCAGCGCGGCCGTGCACACCAGGAGGATGCCAAGTTGGGCTGCAAGGAGTCGGGTTCCTCTGCCAGGGCCTTCCCCTATCCCGGGAACAGCAGATTCAGGAGCTGGTCCAGTCACCCATGGCAGAGTATTCCCAGCTGCCTCCTGCTCATCCTTGTCTTCCTCACCCCTGGTGCCTGCCTCCTCTGGCTGCGGTGCCAACTCTCTTTCTGCCATTTGCCTTGAAGCTGAGGAAAAATTGCCAGCAGCGTTGGCATCACCATGCCAGGCTGTGGTTGCAGCAGTGTTGCCCAGGTGAGTGCGTACGTGCAGGGCAGAGGGAGATGCTGTCACATGTAGGGAGGCTTTCAAGATGGTCCCACTCTCAGTACTGCCCTTTGAAAGCAAAAACATGCCAAAATGTGCAGTGAGGGAAGAGAAAAGGGGGCTGATTAAGTTCTCACTACCTACCTCATGGAACACTTCAACTCTGTTTCTGATGCCCATGTGTCCCTCTGGCTTTAGATTAACTCTTCTCTATTCTCTGTTTACTCAGTAGCTTTTAGAAAATGAAGCAGTTTCAACCCTACTCCATCCATACCAGAATTGCCGTGGGAGGAACAAGGCACTCGAGTTGGACCCAGGGGCAAAGGCAGTGTGGGTTGGAGGGGCAAATGTGAAGGGCACAGGTGGAGAGGAAGGTCACTGCTTTGTGTTAACTAAACATCTGCAATTCCTGTTGTGGTGGTGGTATTTTTCACAGGCATCGTTATCACAAAATAATATCACTTAATAAACAATTCCCACCTTGAGTGGCACCAGGGTCATGCTGAAAGGGCAGGTGTGATCTTCCCAGCCAAGCTACATGTGTAGGCTCACATGGACCCACTGGGATGCAGTATTGCCCTTCTGAGGCTATGGAGTGGACGGACACGGGAGACTTGTGATGCCTTTGCCATCAGCAATTTTGGGGCATTCACATACAACCTATAAACTCTCCCCTAAGCCTGTCTTGCTTTCTCAGTTTACACAGCCAGACTGAAATCTTCTGCCCCTCTGTGTTGCTTAACCACCCATTTTAGTGGGAATGACAGTTCCTGCCTGGGCCTGTTTCTGGGGACTCTCAGGTTCCACGCGCCTTATTTTAACTGTCACAAAATGCCAGCTGCTCCATGCCAGTTCTGCAACCCAGGCTTTGCTGCAGGTATCATCCAAGACTAACTGGGGAACAAGCATGCAATTTAGGAGGCCCCCAATGAATTTTTCCATTCCTACTATGCACCTGAGCCCCCATCCAAAACCTGCAAAATGTACTGGAGTTTTTAATTTGGCTCCACTGAGATTTGGATCTGGCCCTCAGTAGCTGGCACCTCTCCAGCCTGTCCAGCACAGCAGGCTTTTTCACACATCCATTAATTACACCAGAGAAACTCTCACCCTCTACCATCATTAGTGATTTCCAAAGCTTCCTGGGAAGACAGTGTGACAGGAGCACAAAGCTGAGATAGGAGCCCTGGCAAGCTGTGAAGCAAAGTAGTGGAGGGTCAGAGCATCCTTTGTGGAAGGGATGGTTTCTGAAGGTGCTGTTAAAATAGAGTTGTAAATAGAAGACTTTCAGTGGCTGAACTGCAAACTGTAAAGTAGCAGGCTGGCAAAGTTAGGATTGCATGTGTATGGATCACTTGCCCTCAAAATGCAAACACTGTACTGTAAGAATATACTGCACAATTTGGGACTTTGGGATAGAAAATGGAATTGTCTCTTAAGTCCTTGCCCTATCTCAACTCATTTCTCCTTTCTTTTCATAGTCCTCCCCATTCTCACCTAATTTCTCAGTGTTTTTGTTTTATTATGCTCTTCTAATCTTGTCTTGTGCAATAACTCATCCTTCTCTTTGGTTTCCGTCTACAGCCACTTCACTTCTCTCCATGGCTACGCCAGGCGCTCATGGTACACATCTCTCCTTTACTTGTTCTTTGTCCTCTGCTTCTTCCTAAATATTTCTGTCTCATTCTGTGCTGTATGTCCCCTTTCTCTTTTATTTTCTGTGAGATTATTTGTCTTTCTCCTTTGGCATTTTGGAGACTGGGTCTAGTTCTTTCTTCTCCTTGTACTTTTCTTCTCTCCATCACCTGCATAGTGGACTTACCCTGTTAACTCTGTATCCTGTATCTCTAAGCACACACATTTCCAGCAGCCTGTAGTCACATTTACATAAGGAAAAGCAATTGGTTTTGCAGTGGGCCTCTTAAAAACCCAGGCAGTGGGCTCAAAAGAAAAAAAAAAAACCAACAAAAAACTAGAAATATCTATAAACCCCAATTTCCAGTTAAGGAAAAAAATTTAAAACTTTCAACAGTCTCAATGTAGTTTTAGCCACTTATGACACCTACATGGGCTGCTAGGGTGTCCTCCCCACCCCTGGTGCTTACCTTCCTGTTGCCTGTACACAGCAAACACAAGTGTAGGGTGGCAGCACTGGCGATGCTTCCTGCTCTGAAATATGGACAGAGGAAAGGCAGGGTTAGCAAGTGACATCTGTGGCTCACACCACCAAGAAGTGCTGCTCCTTAGAGCAGTTTTGGGATGTATGCAGTCAATGTGGATCATACAACCTATACTTTGAATTATGCCCGATCATTGATTCCTATCCCCATCATTTTCACCCAGAGTATGAAATGTTGCGTGAAAGCTCATGCAGCCCAAACCTTCTAAAATTTCTGAGCAGACATCCTCAAGCCCAGATTTCATAATTGCTTTGCATTCTTTTTTTTCCCTTTTCCACACAGGTGGAAAAATAGGTCTGCTGACTTCACTGTTTCATGGAATTTTTGTATGCACTTTCAGAAAAATGTTATAACAGTCAATAGGTTTTATCACATCTCTCTGCCACCTGGCCAGTCCCCCAGTCTGCTGAGCAACGCAGCGTTGGGTTCTTAGGAGTTTTGGATTTTCTCCTTGTCACTGTCTGTCATGTGCAATATCCAAATTATTTCTCAAAATCTCAGTAAACAAACACCCTCTCACCTCCCCCAGACACCGTCCTAAATGCAGGCACCTTCCTACATTTTCCTTCTTCCCTTCTTCATCAGCAGGGAAACTATTACTATTTTCCTTCCCCACAAGGACTGGAGAAACAGCTCTTCCCACCACGCAGATTTACCCATTGAAGGTGCTGTAGCTGGAGGCATTGTCCTGGGAGAGGGAACCTTGCAGGGCATCCACCATCCCAACGTCTTGGGTGGGAAGGGACGGCTCCAGCCCCCGGCCTCTGGACCAGATACTCCTGCCAGACAGAGCCCGCAAAGTCCAGGCTGGCTGCTTTGGCTCAGCAAGGGGACGAGTGTCTGACCCCACACCAAGACCTGGCTCCAGTGCTGGTGTTGCCACGATGCCAGTAGGGCTGGCAGGCAGCGGGGAGCCAGTGACAGCTGCGGGAGAGATGGGACCTTGTCCAGCAGGGAGACAAAACAAAAATCAGGGACAGAGGAGCAGAAGTCTATTGTCTTTGGTTTGTTTATTTCAAATCCCACTTGGTGCCAGGGTTTGCCAGGAAGGTTTGTAACAGTGACTCTTTTATTTTCATGTCACTTATTTTTAAGAGGGAACCTACATGGAAACTAAAGCAGCAAAGCTCGCTGCCTATGTAACGGTCAAGGAAAATAATTAAAACTCAGTCTTGGTGCCATGCTAAAAAAGCTGAGAAATACATCTGATTTGGGTATAGGTAAATTTTTGGAGCATCTTACTGACCAGAGGCTGCATAAATACAACTAAATACATACCTGAAGGGCAATAATTACATTTAGAGGCAAATATATTCCTCTGTTTAGGCAACATTGCTAATTGCACTTCCTTCTCTTCAAGAGCTGAGATTTTAGGTAAAGTATTTTAAGATTTGCATTGAAATCATAAGATCTGGCAACCCCATTTAACTTCCTGGTGCCCTCCTTGGAACTGGCTCCTTAAATACTGACCCACACCTCAAATACTGACCCATACCTTCACTCCAAGGAGCTCACCATGGCCATCACTGATCTCCCCAACAGAAACAGGAGTTAAATGGGTCCTCCCAGCTTGTTTGGGCCACTTGTGTTGGACAGCTGCCCAGAACAAGCTGTAAAACTACTCTGCAGGGGGTGTTGGTAAGAAGCAACAAGGTTTGCTCACCATACCTGTGGGGTGAGGGTCAGCTGGTCCCTGTAGGGGTGCGGGGGCTACAGCTTCAGGCTTCTTGTCGGCAGAAGTCTTGTTTTTCCCTCCCTGAGCCACAACAGCAGATTCAATCTTTGCCCAGTAAACAAAGTATGACTGGACTATGGAGATGCTGTTAAAACATAATCAGGCAAGAATTTACTGGCTTTATAGCATTAATAAAACATCTGACTGTTTAGCTGATCACAAAGAATGCTTTAATCTGAAGAGAGAACCAATGCAAAAGTATTTTAAAGGATTAGCCTGTCGTACATTTTCTATTACAAATAAAAGATACCAGGTCCCATAAGAAAGATTTGGGGTGAAGAATCACCACTCAATAAATAATTAAGTACAGTCAAAAAATGTGTGGGAACTTAAACCAAAAAAAAAAAATTAAAAAGCTGTATTACATTCATCATGTTGATAGAAGTGCATTTGTAAAACTTGGACTAGCTCTGCTTATAATCTTCTGTAGGCAGGGAAACAACAGTGGTATTTATTAATTAAAACAAGCCAGTGTAACTTGTACAAACAGCAGAATAGGTAAGTGGAAGAAAAAGTCTCTCTTCTCAGCCCTCTGATATTTAAGCCTGCCTAATCCTCTGCTTTTTGTCAGGTGCCAAAACTGTGTTGGCCAACCTTTAACTTCATCCCAAGAGCCTTATTTAAGCTGAAGATTTTGGGAGAATTTCAGCTAAGATTGCTCAGCTGCTTCTGAGAATTATCTAAGGGGAAACGAGCCTGGGTTTTCCTGTGCCAGATGACACTTACAAGGCATTTTTAAGCCTAAAAAGGTGTTTTTCCAGATGCCGTGACAGGGTAAAAAGGGAGAGTCTATCAGATAGATAGCTTGGAGGGTCAAAAGCCAGACTTGAAGGAAGTATCAGAGTGGGTGGCTAGGACTAGGTCTTCTTGGGATTTGTTTGGGTTTATTTGGGGGGTTTTGTGAGTTTAATAGTATTTCTTTAAATTTTAATAGTATTTTCTGATATAAAGCAATGGCCAAAAATTGGAAATTCCAAGCAGCAATTTTTCTGTTTCAATGAATTTTTCTTGAATCACGATTAGATGCTAAAGCCACAACACTTAGGTTTTGGGAAGCAGCCAAAGATCTGGCCAGGCAGTTTCTAAGTGACTTTGTAAAGTTGAAATATAACAATTTAATATCTTTTGAAATGAAAAGCCATTGTGCTTCCTCTAAGGCAGTCAGTTAGAAGATGTTTAATTTCATTCCAAATCAGAACCAAGCTACTTGGACAGTTTGGGACTTTGGTGCAAAACAGAGATGTCAAGTTTTGACACAGTGCTCACTCTCTTTCTATTGTGGGTAATTCTTTTTACATTTAACTCTTTTTAAAACTACCTCTTTTTTTCTGTTTCTTTTTTGTCTTTTTTTTTTTTTTTTTAAGAAGTAATATACAAGATTATCCTGTAGGCAGGGAAGTCCTATGGGCTGTATTATTTACAAAGACAGGCAAGATGGTCACAGTTCTCTCTTTATGCTTTAATATTTCTGTTTCCTAAAATGCTTCCAGTGTATCTATTCTGAGAAAACAGTGACCATGTAAATAAAAAGCAGCACTATGCAGTAAATATTAATGGTGATTTATGTACCAGCTGGGATACTGTTGCAGCATTTGGTAAGTATTTAGCTATATTGGGTTCAAGATACGTAAACCACTGTGCTGGACAGCCTGTAACTGAGAAGACACAAATTCTGATTAGGAACCAGCACGTCCTTACAAAAACTTGATGTCTCCAATGGGTTGGTCTGGTGCTTTCCATACGAAGGACAGGTTTCTCTTCAGTGACTTGTCCGAGTGTGTGACAGTGTCACCATCTTCAAAACAAGTCAGCAGCTTGGAACCAGGAGGCAGGAAGATGAACGTACCAGCGATTTCATTGTTGGACACTTTGCGAGCTTGCAGCATGAAGCCCATGTAATCCCGGGTACTTCTTACTGTCACTTTTGGAAGACAAAACACGGGACACAAAGGGATTTGTCTTGCTGTTATGGAGTGAATTGCCTGCAGTGGAGTTCCCAGAAAAAACCTTCAGCAACACTACTGAAAACACCTTACTTTGTCCTCACAGTCTATCTTGGACATGCTAGATACAGAAGACCAGACTTTTACCTTTGGTTTTGCAGTGTGTAATTGCACACAGGATTTTCCTGAGTCTTTCTCCCCATCCATCCTTGATGATAAGCTGTTAACCACATTGGATCAGGTAGCATGCAGCCATTTTTACAGAAGGAGGTTTGGACACTGCTCTGTATGTAAGCAAAAGCTCGTGTTCTGCTCTCAGAGGGGTTTTGCTTTGCACAGGAATGAACAGGCAAGAGGCCAAGCTGGGGAATGGTGCCTCTCAACTCTGTCTGCATCTGCCTGAGGAGCAGCAATGCCAGGGATGGGGAATGCTGCCAACCATTCCCAAGAGTCAGGTGAGCCACCCAGACCCCTTCGAGTGGTGCAGAGGGGCTGGGAAGGTGACTTTACCCACTGGAGGTGCCTCTCATGGGCCATTGCATGTAATGAGGTCTGTCTGAGGTATGGTTGAGACACAGTTGAGATAAATGAATCCCACCCAAAGAACCTGTGCTGCAAACAGAATTCCTCTGTAAATATGTCCTCATGACAAGAAAGGTGTTGTAGCTCACTCAGAGCAGTTACCCCTCTTCCCAGACCTTGCAGAGATTAATTCCATCGCTTGAGATAAGTTACCATGTATCTTTCAGAGGCAGGAATGAGAAGCTGTTTCTTACCTGGCACCTTGTCTCCCGGGAAGTAGAAGGACATGTTGGTGTGGACAGTGATGTAGTTGTTGTTAGAGCTGTGCAGTTGCACCCTCAGGTGCCTGGGCATCATGTCGGTGCACGCGGACAGGCTCGCGCCCTGCGAGAAAGCGGCCGCATAGGAGACCAAGCACAGGGTCGCGCAGGCCCAGCCAACAATGGCAGTGTGGGCTCTCCCACCATCCTCCATCCTACAGCAGGAAACAACAGGCAGTTCACCTCAAAGAAGTGTCTTCCAAACGGTGCCTTATCTGATCTCCAGAACTGCCCTCCCCACTGTCTTTAAACAAAAGGAAATAAGTGATCTCTGTGGCACCTGGAGCCACTTTGGGAATCCACGGTGTTTACATTCTCAAGTGAACTGTTCAGGCTGGGAGAGGGAAGAGCCCCCCACAAGAGGATGTATTTCTTGTGAAGCTGCCCATGGAAAGAGCAGCCAGAAAAGATTTACTCTTAAAAGTCTTGTGGGTTTAGGAGGAGGAGCAGGCTCTGTACAGCCACACTCAGCACCCTCCACCACTCCCAGCCCAAATGTACAGGCTGATTAATAGGGGAAACCTCTGCCCCTTGGACCTGCAGAGCTGCTGCAGGCCTCATCACATATGAGGCTTGTGCCCAGGGCAGAGCCAGTCCCTGTCTGCCACCACAGAGCCACATCCCTGCCGTGACAGCACAATACACATTTCCAGATTGAACAGAGCCATTCTGCTTTTTCAAAATGCACTTTTCAAAGTGAAAATGAAGGATGAGTGTGTGGTATTTATTGTAATGGATATCACAAAGCAGGTGCTTCTGATTTTAATGTAGAGCTTTCTACAATCTTCTTTTCAAGATGCAGCCTTTCCTGCCTTAGATGTTATTACACTTAGTCAATGAGTAATCGTAAATAAATCAGAGGCAACAGAAGCTGAGGAGGTCTAGCTTACACCTCCCTCTCAAGCACTTCTGAAACTTGGCAGCAGACTAATGAGGCACCACTGCAAGCAGAACAGCTCATGCCAGCCTAAAGCAGCAAGCAGATGGATGCAGTTTAACCTTCCACAGCCAAGCATCCTGCCACTCCAACCAGTTGTGTGCCAGAAGATGCTCGTGAGAATCACAGGAGCCTTTGCTAACTTTCTCAGCTCTGCTGGACCAGCAGCAGGATGTCTCCTCTTCATGGAGCCAGCCTCCCTTCTGGGCACACCTAAACCATCCTTGCTGGATAAGATTTTTTGCAGGAGCTCATGGCAGTAGCCCCGAGCAGCAGCTCTTTCCCTTGGGTGCTGCCCCGGCTGTGCCGTTTCCCATCCCAGCCCCACCGCCCTCCTGTGCCCATCCCCGGGGCCGCCTGGGCTCAGGCTGGCGATGCCGCCGGCGCTTACCTTGCGACACGTTCGCTGCCGGGCTCACTGCCACCACTGCCCTGCCAGCCTGCCTAAGACCCATCCTTTCAGGGACCTTCCTCGCCTGCTCCTCTAATAGGAAGCGCCGCAGCTGTTACTGCTAATACCCCACCACCACGGCAGCTCTCTGCCAGTGCCCAAATCCTGCTTTAATCATACTCGGTGTTTTCTTCACATCCTACCCCTTTTTTTCTTTCTTTTCTTTTTTCCTTTCTCTCTTTTTTTTTTTTTTTTTTTTCTTTTTTTTTTTTTTTTTTTTTTTTTTGTTCG
>WEZZ01002917.1:0-12490 GCA_013400585.1 Chloropsis cyanopogon | reverse complement strand
CCCCTTTTTTTCTTTCTTTTGTTTTTTCCTTTCTCTCTTTTTTTTTTTTTTTTTCTGCGTGTGTATGTGTGTGTGTGTTAAGTCTCCAAGTTTCTTCAATGAAAACAAAGGCAACTAGCGGGGAAGTGAGGGGGAGACCGACAGCAAATCATAGGCTTTGTGTAGAACACCCTGAAACTCCTTTGTAGAGGTGCAGGATGATGGGACCGTTACCCTCCCCACACATACATCCCCTCTTCCATGCTGAAGCAAAGCAAAGCCAAGCCACATCAGCTCCCTCCCTCCCTCCCAGTGGTGTGCCCTGTCTCTCACGCTTACATGGGATTGATTTTGGCAGTAAAAGCAGAATTTTGCTACAAAGGCTGGGAAGGTTCATCTGATATGCCAGCCTTGCCAGAAGAAGCCATCAACACCCCACACATCCCCCGAAGCTGGCACAGGGGACCAAACATCTGATAAGTGTGTCTGTCCTCCGGCACATGAGCTGTATTCATGTCCAGGGTGTCAGCCCTGCTCCTTGCCTGAGCTTTACTGCAAGTGTGCTGGCAGTCGATGGCAGAGCTGATCCTGTTCCTCATCACTGCAGACTGCTCTGGTGATTAGGGCTCTCTGATGACCCTGGCCACTGTCACCTGGCCCATCCTGCTCCCTGCCAGTGGCTCATTTCTGCCAGTCGTGCCTTATCTCTAATCTTGCTTGGAATCTGACCATTGTGTGAGTCTGTACAGAGGGGGCATCCTGGTGACCTCTGCCTAGGGCAGCCCCCAAAAACTGACGGTAAGTTTGCAGATGCTTCACTTGTTAGCAAAGTTCCCATCAGCCTGCCCTGCTCTACGGCCTGTCTTTTGGAAGAGACACAAAATGCCAGGCTGGCACTGAGGTTCTGCTGCTGACAGCCCAGCTCTCAGCTGTTAATCTGGTTGGAAAGTATGGAAACTGGTGGTACTGGGCTCTCATCAGCCTGCTCTCCTCTGCATTTGAAAGATACCTTAAAATCACTGAATTTCAAGATATAATGTAAGTCTTGTAGTTTTCTTTCCTTTTCTCACTTGAAGCAGAGCATAGTTCAGGGGGAGGGAGGACAAATTTGCATTCTTGATTCTGTTCCAGCTTCCAATTGCCCATCCTTCATACACAAAAGAGAATACCTTTATGCTGTATTGATGACTAATCCTTTCCTGAAACCAGCCAGTCTCTTATAGTTTTTTCTTCCTAAATTATTCCTAAAATCAGTGAGGGCCATTTCTCAACCGAATCCCAACTGGAAAAGAGGGAAAAGCGGCCAAGTGCAGACCCTGAAACAGCAATGTTTGGTGTTCCCTGGAGCACTATGCAAAGCTGTGGGGAGAAGAGGCTCAAACAGAGGCTCTGACCCGTGTGTAACAGCAGAGGATGTAGGGCAGGACTGAACTGTCCATGCTCTCACTTCCAAGGCTGCAGCAGCCTCTGGCAGGGCAGGGCATGCTGGTGTTCACAGGTTCAGCAGCACCAGTCAGATGGCACTGCCGGGACAGTGTTAATTGCTGGGCTGATCTGAAATGCAGCCTTACACAGCATTCATCCTCACTGCCTGCTCTCAAGCACAGGAACTCAGTGACTTCAAAGTTGCACTGAAAGCAAATGTCACAACCATCTCCTCCTCAGAGATGGAAAAAGGCTGTCACAGTCATTACCATGACACAAGCACCTACCAGCAGCTTCGAACTGCTCATTCAAATGCCAAGTGACAGCCAGATGTTTCCAGTAAGAAATACAGCCCTCTCAGAGCCTTTGCTTGCATCACCCACCAGGACAGCATTGCCTCAGCCTTCTCTGGCCAGGGCTGTGACCTGCTGGAGTCACTTCAGCTCAGCCGGGCTCAGCTCTGACCACGGAGCCCAGACAGACCACGTGGCACTGCTGGAGCTGGAGAGAGGTTTGCTGCTTCTTGTCATAAACGGCTTCGATAGTAGGAAGCTGTCAGGAGAAGGGGACATAAAACAACTTACACCCTGCTTATTGTTTTCCCAGCAGCGTTTGTGGAGTGGATTTCTAGAAGAAATTTGAAGGAATTTGAAATAACACTAGGACAACCATGCATGCTCTGTTGATAATGAAGATAGAGTATAAGCCATATAAGTTGAAATGTCACTGATAAGTGCACAGAAGGATTATAAACTCCGTAACATTGCAGATTCTCTGGTACAGAAACTCTGTCTTTGCAGGCTGCTTCCTCATCTCCACATCACCAGGGCACAACAAGGGCAGCAGATGTGGAGCAGGTGCAGTGGGGATCCATATGTAATATGGGCATGGACATAGGAAACTCAGAGCTAACACTCCAGAGCAAGCTGGTTGCTTCATTGACAGGTTGGGAAATACTTTGCTGCTGCAAGATAATAAGGGTTTTAATGAGTTAGAAGTTTGTCCTGGTCCACTGGCAGCCACCTGAGTCCTGTGAACAAAGTTTGAGGGAGCTTAGGGAAGAGTGGGCAGGTTGATCAAGTAGAGAGCTTGAAGGTGGCAACTGTTGAGTTCAAATCACAAGGAACTAATCATTAAACCTGCAAAGCTGGCAGCACCACCTTATTTAAGAATATTTCAAGTCATCTTTAAAACAAAGAGCAGTGTCCAGCTGTGACATGAGTGGTTAAAAACCCATGGTAGTTCCACAGGGAGAATGGAGAACGATATGTAAACTGGCATCTCAGGGGTTGACCTATGCATGTCTGTGCCATGTCTATGCAAGTGTTTGGGGACACCAGGAAGTTTTTCTGATACTAGTTAGGCAGAGGGTTGGAAAAAGTACTGGCAGGCCCTTCCCCTTTTATCCAGTTGACTCTTCTTGCTGTTCTTCTGTCACTTACTGAAGTGTTACTGACTAAAATGTCACTGCTGGGAACAGACACATACACATGCATGCAACATACATTAAGGGCAGCCTCTTTCCCTTACAAATTCAAACCAAAATAACCCTTTATTTAGTAACTACTGCAACCTGGGCAGCTGTTCTGCTCTAGAGGAGGGGTTGAGGGGAGGGAAGAGAGAGAGAGGTTAAGGCCCAGCAACAAATAGCTTAATGATTGCTTTAATAAGACTGAGTAAGATGAGGAATACAGACAGCAGGTAAAATGAACATACCCTCAGATCCCGGGCTCTTCCCATGCACATAGCATCAGTCAGAGCCCACGTGGATTTTCCCACAGTGCGCTGTGCAGAGCAGATGCAAACCATCCATGGTGAGCTGCTCTCTCTTCTTGACACTTGAGCTATTTTATAATTTCCATACTCAAAACCAACCCTCTCTTCTAAAGGATGTTCTCTTGTTGCTGCTCTGTTAGATAAAGGCAAGGCCAGGCAGGTGGTGTGATCATGGCACTGAGTGGGAGCTGCCTGTGAGCTCCGTTAGGGTGACCTGGCACGGGGATCCTGTGGCCGAGGGTCCCTCGCTCAGGGTCAATACCGCAGCCCAGGAAATGCTCCCTCCCATCTGATTTCAGGCCTTGGAGAACAGTTTGGCACAGGAATCTATGAGAGTCTGAAGCTGCTGACTCCACAGCTTGCTTGTTTTCAAAACCAACACAGGGCTGGAGCTGGCCACGGGTGTGAGTTGGGATATGAAAGATCAGACATTGCTCTGGTACCATCAGTCACATGTTGCAAGGCTGTCACTTTGCAAATACTTTCATGCTTTCCTATCTCCCAGAACAACACAGCTGGGGGGCACAGCTGGTTTTCAGAGCTGTGAAAAAGCCTGAGGAACTATTGGCCAAGTCATACCCAGAAGGGCTCTCAGTAGCTGTTTTGTCATTGTAACATCACAAAAAAAGATAGAACTCAAATTAATGATGTTCAGTGTGGTTTGCATTAGATTCCCTTTGAACTAGGAACAAAGTGGAAACAAATTGTAAAAGTGAGTGGTCATCAGGGTATACACCTTTAAAACAAAACCTTCCTAGCATGCTCTGTTCCTTTATATAGGGCAACGCCAGGGCACTGCAGGCTTTAGTAGACACCTGGCTTTGGCTGCTCCACCACACAGTGAGTACTTGCCTCCTCCTTCTTCCAGGCTTTCTCTACTTCCCATGAGGTATGCTGCGCTGCTGCTCCCAGCAGGCTTTTGTTTAAGGAGATGTGGCTCAGTTTGGCTTCTCCAGTGCAAGAAACTTGTGCTGCATGTGGGCGTATAGCAAATTTACCGTTACTGCTCTTCATAGAGTGTCTGTGAACTGAATGTGTAGCTGAGGGTGGGTGTAGTGGTTGAATGGCCATGGTTTCACAGTGTGACCTCATTGCATAAAAGTACTGACTATCAACATGAGTGTAGCTTTAGTCTTTGAAACTCAGTAATTTTTGTTAGTTTTGGATTACTTAATTTTGAGTACATTCTTCTAAGAAAAGTGGTGGACAAATGCTTGTAGGCTGTTAAAGGTATAATGTTTCATGGTCACTTCTGATCTCAATGAGCTTGATCCGTAAGTGAAACTGTTTTATACACAGGTACTGGGGCAAGAGCATCAGGGACAGTAAATGATGTCACATGGAGAATTTGTAAAATAAACTGAAGTTAGTGATTGTGGGAAGTAAATGCTTCATTTCTTTTGCTACTTTTGAAATTTAAATATGAATTATAACAGCTGACCTTCAATGCAAATCTTCCTGTCTACCTCACATAGTAATAGTGACTTCATGACCTAGAATACATTAAAAAACCCCTTGGCATGTAAACTACATAGTGTTTATATAGAGTTTAGTATGTGATTAGACCACCAGAAGTAGCAGATTACAACTGAAAAACGTTCTATAACTGGACTTGTAGAAACTGAATCACAGTTAAAAAGTTAACATTGCAAACTCTTGACATTAAATCAAAGTCTGCAAAATGTGTTGCTATATGTGGGTAGGTGTGGAGAGGGGTAAAAAATTAACCCTATATAAAAACAACAACAACAAAAAAAACCAAACAACAATACCTAGACAGTCTCCAGGACTGAAAGCAGACAGTTACCTGCCAGCTACATAAAGATGCCAAGGCAAATGAAAAATTGCATGCCCCACTTGGAGGTACATCTTCATTTTTTAAAAAAAAAGTCATTTACAGAAGAGCAACTTGGTGATTTGTCTTATATCCTGGACCTTTTTCAACCCTTGTCAGAAAATGATAAATTATTGAAGCACATTGTAGAGTAGCAACTCTATTTGTATGTTCTGTCATGATTTCTGAAGTGCTTAATGTGGAAAGGTTAACTACTGACTGCAAAATAATTTAGAATTATTTCTTCATCTTAAAAAACAGTAAAATTAAAATTTGCAGTTCACATTCTCTCCCTTTGATAACTGAAATGTTACTATTCCCTGCTTTCATCAGAGCTACTGGTTCTTGGGAAGAATGGGACAATGCTATATTCACACAGTTGTCTTGTGTTAATCCATCCATAACTAGAAGTATTTTTGTTCCTGGAGGCATTATAAACTGTCCAAAGAATAAAGCCAGACTTCAGAAAGCTCATGTAAAAAATTGGCTCAATAACCTAACCACGAGGGACATTACCCTAACTTATAACTTCATCATGAAGAACAAAAGAACATTCTGAGTGTGTGATGTTAAGTGCAGGAACACTCAGGTGAACGAGTATTTGAATTTTCCGAGTTGGTGTGGGTTTTTTCCTTGGGTGACTGCATGTAAAAGGAGAAGATACACTTTATAAAATGGAATAAGTATCCATGTAAAACTGAGCTGCATTTATTCGCTGTGCTTTGATTATCTGTGAGCGTTATTGCAAAATACAAACAAGTTCTCTCTACTGCACTTGTTCTCATTTATGGCTAGACAGAGGGAATATAGAGATGGGATCAAGTTGTGGGGGAAGGGATGGGAGAAAGAAGGAACTGGCTCGAGAGGACACATGCGGCATGTTTATAAAAGCTTTCAGATTCCTAGTGTATTTGCAGTAGATTTAGGTATTATGCTTTTTACTGAAGGAGTCCATTGTGTTTGGTAGAAAAGCACAAGAAAAAGGTCACCCCAAGCAGAGGAAGGGTGGGGGGTACACAGGCAGGAGGTGAAGTAGCTACTAGGCTGTACTGACATACCAACTGAGAGCTCTTCACCTCTGACTGACTTCCTCAGCTGGCACAGAGCTTTCTTTTCACCCTTAAAGCTTTTCTTCCATTTGATTCAATTCTTTCCCCACCCCTAACTGTTGAAGTGTCACTGTTACATCACTTGATTCAATCCACAATTCAAGATTTTTTGGACAGCTGAACTTTTTAGCCGATGACTCTTCCTAGACTGGCATTTAAAGCTGACCCTGTGTTTTCCAAAAGGGACGGGTCATTGTCACCAAACCATTAACATTTCCCTTCCCACCATCAGTTAAACTGTTGTTTTGCCATCAATACAGGACTCTGATTTGCAATTACTCCATGCCTGCTTACCTTCCAATCAGTATTTTTGTAACTGTTAGCATAATTAAATGAGCTGTTGCTTCAAATTAGTCTTGCAGCACTATTACATGATGCTCTTTTATTTTTTTTCTGTACAATGGAACAAAGCAATGCTTTGAAACAAAAGCATTCAGGCAGTTTACACTCACATTTACATTTATTTAAAAAAAATACTTTAACCCTTTTGTATTTCACCTGCGGATTTTGAACTACAAATCAAATAGGGCTCATTACTTCAAAGATGTTCACAAGTACAAAAAAACAGCCTCCTTCTGGCATCTTCACATCCTCCTCTTCTGGGTGCTTATGTACAACACTGTGAAAAAGAGAAAGTGGCACACAGAAGACGGTCCTGGTAAATAACATCTTATTTCCATGGCATATAAATTGATACTGTAAGAGATCCCATTCAGCATGAACAAAGCCAGGCAACCTTTAAATCCAAGTTTCAAAAAATGCCATTAGCTCTAAACACCATGTTTTACTTTGGTTCAGTATTTATTTTATTCAGAGCCCAACTATGCTCCAGCAGATGTAGGCTGAACAGAGCAGGAACAAAGGCAGTGCCCTGCAGTATTATGAGTATTACTGAGGGGAGCATGAGAGAGTTCCTCAGCAGCAGAATTACAGGTGTCAGACAATAATGCTGTGATCTCTCAATAAAAGCTGGAAATCCCAAGCACTTAGGGCAAAGCTAATGAGGGAAGAGACATCTTCCTCCTGCTTGGCTGATGATATCCCCCAGAACAGATCCAGTCACAACAAAAAATGATACTGTGCTCCTAAACCTGCCACATGTCTTCAGCCTGTTCTTGAGCCTTCTGCCTCTCATCTACTTGGTTTAACTTTCGTAACAGATTATTTCCTTAATTGATTTTCCAGCTGAAACGTCACTCCAGTCGTTAGCATAACAGTCCAAATGCCTTGCAAAAAGCAAGGGTTGGCCTCATTTCAAGGATTATTTCTCCACCTAAAATGCTTTTTTACACTGGTGCCACATTCTCTTTGACTCTTTTTCTAACATGGGATTTGGTCCTTGTGTCTTTTTATTCCATCCCTCCTTGCTGAGCTCCATTTTCTTCACAAGCAACTTGGTCAAACTGTGCTTCATTTACCTCCTCTACAAGTCTCTTCACCTCCAACTTGTGAACCTTTTCTATTTTTAGATACTCTTCTCCCTGGCATGTCCTGCTATTACAGCCTGATACCAGAGAGTCATTTCAGGAGCCTGGGATTGTCCTTGAAGTTCACTAAAATCCACCTACTACACTCAGATACTCAAAGGCTCGATATTAAACCAAGAGTGATTTTTTTGACTGGTGGTAAAATCTTTACTCAAAAGATGAAAATAGCCTCCAGAAGGACAAGTACTCATTCAGTCCTGGAAAACTGCTTAATCAGAAAATATTTGTGTCACTGTAATATCTGCACTGCAGCATATATTTACACAGTAGCTTGCCTAAAAACACAAACTTTTATGGTGCAGAGGCCATCTAAGCAAGCAGTAAGTGCAAAAGAGTAAGCCTGTCAAACAGTAGAAAATAAGCTCCAAGAAGGCTAGAAAAGAGCATGATTCTCTAAATGAACCTAAAGTTCAGAGGAAAAAAGGACCACAGGAATGCAGAAAAGCACAGACCCTGGAAAGTGAAACTATAAAAAGCAAATATTGTAAAGGTTTTCAAGAAAGAATATTCATTTTAGGCTTACAGGCAGCTTACTCACACGTCAGCCACCCCTCAAATTCAGAATATCAAAACACAATTTTCTAATGTGCAATAACAGGAGTAGGAATTACCATTATTTCCTCGGATAAATGCATCCCCGTACTTGTTCTTTAACTGTCCATTTACATATTCCTCAGTCTGCTCCAGAGCTATGTTCATATATCCATCCAGGCAAGCCAGGACACCTGAGAACAGTAGCAGTTTAAAAGAGAATCAGCTTGAATTTATTTTAAAATAAACAAAAATGCATTGTGTTTGAATAGTACAGGGGAAAAAACCCACCCTGCATCCTTATAACAAACTAAAAACCCAAGCACAGACAGATGTCTTCAAAGAATTCAGCTGGAGAAAAAAATTCCAGGCACTCTGGTAGCAATCTTAACAGTTGGTGTAAGAGTTGTGGGAGTAAAAAAATTAAGGTATTATTTCAAAAGATGGAAAATTTCCATTTTGAAAGTTTAAGCTGTCCCTTCTCACTTGTGTTTTAAGCACACACCAAAAAAACACCTCTGGCATTAAGTGTAACTGGATAACCTAAGGACAAAGCTATGTAAACTGAGCTGTCAACAAAACTTGTGAAGGATATAGCTGAAAAACAACCCTTTTAATACAGGACAGCATACACATATTTGTCTTCATGCTTACAGAGCCAGAAGAACACTGACTGCAAGTCTCTGTTGTGATGTCAACAAAATTCTAAATATTTTTCAACAAAGGCCACTGAAATCTTCCCACAAAAATAAAATTAAACCATTTTGATAATGCAGTTAAAGAAAAAAAAAATATCTGTCATTTGTAATATTAGATGATTTTTCTGGATCAGGAAAATACACATTTTAGTAGCACAGAGGTAATACAGCTTTTTACAAGTTGTTTTATCTTCCTCTTGCATGTGACTTTATCCTTGCACAGACAATACTACTTAACTTTTTCCTCTGTTTGAAAAACACCTAGCTATTTACCTAGCAGTAAAACTTGAACTATAGTATATTGGCTGTACTTAGGAAAAGGGAGAAAACCCAGCACACATTCTCATTTTTCAGAAGTGTTACTGCAGGATCTTCTAGTTAATTATCAGGAATTCAACTTCTTCTGCCAACTCGTCATGGCTTAAAGATTATTATTTTCCTTTCTGTTTTTCTCTCCTCTGTTTCCACAGACATAGGAAAAACTGCTCACAAAGTGGCACTAAATGGACCAAAAGGACCCAAACCAAAGTCAGGATTCTTTTCACTCTAGTAATCCCAAGGGATCCACACAACAACAGGAAACAAAAATACATTTGTACAAAATTAAAATTAGACCATGTGGATTTACCTGAGCTATAACTCAGTAGGCCATAAATGCAGTATTTTCAAACTCTTTTGTTCCTAGACTGCATTCATGGTTGTTTCATTCTCTTCCTCCTTTTGTGTTTACTCTTGTACCACTAATGGCATCAAGTATTATCATTGTCCACCCTGGCTATCAATTTATCTGTTTTATCTGTATGTAGAGATGTTTTAATGTACATATCCATATTGACACACTATACATTAATGTACCCCTGATCATTCCCAGGGCTTCCTGACTGGGGCATTTGCAGCACTTGGCAATGGTTGAAGACAGTTCAGTTACACATCAACACTTGCATGAGGCCTCTTTGGTGCTGGTGTGTGTGGGGCCTCCGAGCGTGGAGGCAACAAAAAAATCAGCAACGCAGCACGGGGGAGAATCTGGACAGATCTGCAGCAACAGCCTCAGAGGCTGTTTTGTAAATGTTCAGCTTTTACAAATGGTGGTCACATTTCTGCAGAAAACAAACTAAGTGCATATTTTTCAAACTAAAACACTACACGGATTTTCTGTCACACGAGCAAAGATAAAGAGCAAAATAAGGAAGGGGAGCGGGGGGGGAAATTCAGTGACAAATAAGGGTGTTCAAGGAACTCTTGTTCAATTGATGTGGTGTCAGACTGTAGGCACGTTAAACTAGCTTTGCTGAGGGGTGAGTGGTTCATCTACAGCATTTACAAATGGATCTTACCAAGGGAGAGGTAGCAATGGTCTCAGTGAAAATAGGAAGTGCAGCAAAACCCAAATCTGGTTTGGCCCTGCTTTGTGTGTACCGTCAGGTAAATGAGGACTTGCTTTAATTGACTTTAATGAGCTCTCGCTACATTCTCGTGCACTAAAGAATTTACAGAGAGGCAGCAAACTTTTTAAGCCCCCAACCCCACCTGAAGTGCTCAAACAATGTGGTTCTCAAAGAAATGACAGACTGCGAGTTTTGTCAGCTGAGTGACACTGAAGAGAATCAGGAAGGAATAAGAAGCCACTGCTTCCTCTGTCAGTAAACAGCAACAATTTAGAACTGTCATAGCACAAAGATTCCTTATCACAGCACAAACAAGTCTCCTCTCACAAGTGCCAAGCTAAGCCACTTGAAGTAAACCTCTCTGAAGAAGGGGTCTGTTGCAGAACCATAATGTTTAAGTCATTACAGAATAAAATTTTTTAATTGAGCATAGCAGAAGAGACATGATTAGTTTTGACTGAGACTGGATACTACTCAAAAAAACCTGGTCAGGTTAATATTGTTATCTTAATGGGAGCAGGACCAGGACATTTCACTGCACAGAGAAGCTTAATTTACTGGTTAAAAAAAAATCTCTAATCCTATATACATGAAGGTATACTGATAGACTGAAGAAATCAAGAATAAAACTGATGGGCTGTGTTAAAATGAAGTTGACAAAACCTACACTTAAGTTTTTCCTGTACCTCTGTCAGTCTTGATCCAACACAGGTCTAGGCAGTTGTTTAACCAAGAATGTCAATAATGCTTTCATCCCTTGAGTAAGAATTCTATTATGACTGAAAGCACTGTTTGCTCTGAAGCTTTCCTGGATCAAGATCTGTATTACATCTAAATAGAGAAGAGAAAGGTGAAGGAAAGTCTAGTTCCAACAAGAGGTGTTTCGGGCCATTTCAGGAGTTGTAATTCTAGACAATCTTTGCAAGCATCAGTTTAGAAACTCTGAATCATCCAGTTTAATCACCCGTGATTAAGGACACTAATTATTTAGATCAGTAATTTTAATCTCTAATCTCACTGTAGTTACCCGCCTTTTTATCACTTTCCCCAGAGCTGATTTTCTATTTTTACTGTCACCATTCTAAGATCTACATTCTCATACTCCATGATTCTAAATCACAGCTTTTCTTTTCAAAATCAATGCATCTATTCCAGACTCCTCAATGAATTACTTTACTCACTGTGAGAGACAGATGGAGAACTTACCTCGATAATCAACTCCAGAATTTAATTTTACAACAACTGGCCTTCCAATGATTTGTTTTAGGAAGTCACTGGGGGTTTGCTTCCGTAAACTCATCTTGATCTTCTCTGGTAAGCTAAGAAGTGAAGAGAAAACATTAGGATAAGAGACGTGCTTACACATTGTTTTAAATACTCTGTACAGACAAGCAGACCCTTGAGTTGTAACACTTTCAGTAGAATCTTGAAGGAGATGAAAGCAAAACTTTAGGGGTTGAGGTGGGGAGACAGAGCTCCTAAAGCCATTGCATTAAACTTTCCCGTTGGCATTTTTATTCCTTCTGGAAGTATTACTAAGAATCCTTGTTTTCCACTGTGCATCTTTTAAATTTCCACAATGCTAAAGGCCTCATCGTCCCTAAAACCGTTTGCTAAAATGGTGTTAGAGGGCTAAGCCATAAATGTCATTTCATGTCTTTAGGGGCGGAGGGAGCAGCCCATCCATGCTCTGTACACGGAAGCTTGTGCGAGAACAGCAAGAGTAGTTTTGATCTCAGCTCACAAATAGAAGAACAGCAAAGCATGCCTTCAGATAATAAAACAGGCTAAGTTAAGGCTCGTGATTAAATTACAGACAAAAGATGCTGTGATTTAAAAACGCAGCAGGCGCACCCAGTTTGGTGCAAGACCCCCTCTCAGTATTCGCTTGACTTCTGCTCTAACATCGCTTTGTTCTGCGTTTTAAGCCAAAGGCGGAAAACACCCGCACGGTGCCGAATTCATTTCCATGCGTTCTGGGGCAAATCGCAAAGGGAAATTCCAGCCGCGAATCCAGGGATCCTCACTGTTTCCCTACTGTTTTACTATCAACACCCACCGCCACCAGCGATGCTGGGGCCCCCGGGCTGTGTCCCTTTCCCGCACCACACGCGCGTTCGGAGCTGCTCCCCGCGTGCGTAACCCCCGCGTTCCAGCCCGGCCCCAGCGCCCGGCGGGAGGTCCCGGCCGGAGGCTGTGGCTCCGTGACGAAGCAGCTCGGGGAGCAGACGCACGGCCCCGGGCCGGGCCCGCACTCACCGCC
>WEZZ01002914.1:2386-29925 GCA_013400585.1 Chloropsis cyanopogon | reverse complement strand
CTGCATCCACCAGGCGGGTCACCTGGTCATAAAAAAGAGATCGGGTTGGTCAAACACAACCTACCCCTCCTAAACCCATACTGGCAGGGTCTGATACCCTGGCCATCCTGTAGGTAATGCGTGATGACACTCAGTATAAACTGGCCTATAATTACCAGGATCCTCCTTCCTACCCTTTTTGTGAATGGGCTTCACATTGGCCAGCTTCCAGTCATCTGGAACCTCACCAGTGAACCAGGATTGTTTGGTAAATGAGGGTGAGTGGCTTTGCAAGCTCATCTGCCAGCTCCCTCATCACCCTGGGGTGGATCCCATCTGGTCCCATAGTTTTATGAACATAAACTGGAACATAACTGGAAGTGCTCAAGGCCAGGTTGGATAGGACTTGTGAAAGGTGTACCTGCCCATGGCATGGGGGCTGGAACTAGAAGATCTTTAAGGTCCCTCTCAATCCCAACCACTCTATGATTTTTTCAGCAACTCAGGTTAATATCTCTTGCCAAAAAAAGCTACCCCATATTTCATAAAAAGTAAGAAAACAAAATCTGCAACATACCATTAGGCTGCCTTTACTTGATATATGAAGAGTAGGAGAAGGAAAAAAATGCCAGTGTTTAGATCAATAATTTAAGTGGATGATATCTTCAAGAGGATCAGAGGATACTAAGTGCTCTGACAATTGAGACAGAAAAGCCCCAGCTTTAACCTCTAATTATGTGTTTTTCACTTAGAAAACTGGAGGTGTCTGCTAGTATTGGTTAGGGAAGATTAGTGCCTAGCAAGGAATCGTTAATAGCAAACTTTGGGTTGAGTGTCATTTTAAAAAATTATTATAGGGGGAAGGGGAAGGTTTCATTAGCAATAAGAGACTATTATAAGCAGCCAGTTTTGAGAAAAAGTGCTTCATTGAAGAGCAGAGTCTCAGCCTCTGCTATAATCACTCTATGTTTGTTTTCTAGTTCCACACTTCTGCTCCTTTGCCAATCTAAGCCCCCCTGAAACTTCCTGTGTGTGCTCTTTGTGCTATTATCACATATAAGAAAAGAGATACATGCTTCTAAAATTTTCTGTGCTATTTCAGGCTACTTCTCAAGGACTCACAGAAATCCAGTCAATCCTAATCAATAGCAATTGCTAATAAATCAGAAGATAGTTGTGATTACTGTCTGTATGCTAATACTTTTTTTTAAAATAAACTGGCAGAGCTGACTGCTGATTGATCAAACCTTTTGGTTTGCTGGGAAGACTGTAGTTGTGTGTGATGCTCTCTTGCAGATCCAGCAAGAATTAATACACCTTTGGAATTAATACACCTTTTTGAGCTGTAGTCTCACACATCTCTTTGGAGGCTTCTCCTTTTCCTTCATGTCCATTCTGGAACACTCACTGGAGTCTGATGAGTCCTGGTTCCTGATCTCCATTTCTGTTACGTGTCTGTTGAAGGTACTAGGATCACAAGTCTGGAGGGCACAGTAACACAGAAGTATTATATGACTAATTTGTAGCAAGTGGTAGTAGTATATGTCAGTTATATGCTGTCAAAGGATATACCTTGGGGGTGATGTGTTTTCACTCTTGTTGCTGTGTGATGTAAAGATATTAATTGCTGAGGCAGTTTCAGGTATCTGATTTCCTCCCTCCAGGAGAGCTTCAGCTGCTGTGGAGCTGGCTGGCTGGCCATGTCTGAAATTTCGCTTTGAATTACAGCTAAGGATAAATTTGCTGGGCTTTTTTTTTTTTTTTTTTCTTAAACATTTGAGATACAAGTTTTTAAGGTGAAAATAAGTATGCATGGTGGCTAGGTGAGTGTAATGACAAAAGCCATTATCATCTACTTCTGAAGCTTGGTTGCGAGTTTTTCCTCAGCCGACTAAACTTCAAAAGTAGGTTGCGTGTTTCTGCCACAGCACTTCTAATCATTTTGCTAGGAGGTAGTTTTACTAGTAGTCAAAGCAGTGTGCATTGTAGTGAGGGAGATAATTTATCTCCCCAAGATTTGTGAGTTTTGCTTTGGAGTATTTTTGGGGAATTTTTTTTCTTTTGTCTCTAAAGGGAAGATAGAAAGCAACTTGACTGTTACTGTAGGTCTGAGGAGAAAGAAGCACCACCTTTACTCATTTGAGAACAGTGGATCTGGAATGCTATTGCTGTGCAGTGATCAAAAGGAGAAGAGAGGCAGGAGCAGCAAGTGAAAAATGGCTTTTGGTTTTCAAAATGAGCTTATAGCAAATAGGAGGTTGGAGTGCTGAACTGAAGGATTTTCAAAATGGCAATGATCTTCAAGCTTCTATATTTTCCATTTCTGTGGTGTTGGCCTTGAGTGGTTGCTGCTGTCTGATAGCAGCTCAGAGCTCTGCATGGCTGGATCAATAAAACATATCCAATAATGTCTGAAACCTGCAAGCAAAGCACTTTCACCTTTTCTATACCGTGGTTTCTTTTCAGACATGTTATTGTCCACTACTACTGCATGTTCTGAAACTTCGGAGCACTTGGGGGTGTATTGAGACCGTAAGTTAGATCACGTTAAAACAACATATAAAAGCCTGGTGTGAAAACCTCAGGGATTTCTCTTAGGGAGAGAATTTACCAGAAACAGCTGGAAGAGGAGGGGACAGGAATCATAAAAGCAACCTTTTCTCTTTTTTTCTTTGTCTTTTCTTCCACATTCCATCATTTCCAGAAGGGAACAAGACAGTAGTTGCTGTTCTCTGGGTTTGTAGCTTGTTTCGCTCACATCTGTGTCCTGTATTAGATGTGAAGAAAAGTGTCACAGAACAGCCAGAAGTTGGTTTGGTTTGGGTATGTATGGGTTCAGGGGGAGGAGGATGAGAAGTAAAGTATTGCAGACTGTTGTCATTCAGGTGATGTGGGAATGGTAATGTGTGACATCTATTCCTGACTGTCTCAGACAAAATCCTGCACTCACCTGACAAGCAAACCCACAAATTCTCTATGCAGAGCACCAAAAGACGCATCATCCTTTTATATCTGAGGGAGTTAAGGGATGATGAGATTGAATATTGCAGTGATCCCTCAGTGACTATGCTTCTCACAATGAAGACAGGAGTAAGCAGGTGTGCAACTTACTTTCAGGATGACCTAACACTTTGGTTTAAGCAGCCGCCACTGCTTTCTTAGCAGCTTGGAGAATTTGTGACTGTGGCAGCACAGTCAGTGTTACGAGTAGCGTGCTATCACTCTAACACAGGAGCAACACTGAAGCTGTGGTGGCCAGCAGGTAGAAACCTCAAGTGTGAAAGAAGCATCTGAATCTCTTCCTGACAGTTGCCTTGGGATTCCACAGAATGAAATGAGAACTGGAATCTGTTCAGCCTCTGTGCTGCATTTGGTGCAGTGCTAGTCCTTCTCAAGTTTCCAGCCAATAAAAGCTTGTCTATGGCATGATATGTGTTAAGGTTTTTTGCATGTCATTTCAGGGATAATTATTGCTACATAACAGTGAATATTAAATAACAATAATTTGTTATTACTGCTTAGGATAGCTGCTTAAGTACTCTGAATTGGAAGGACAATAAAAGGTTGAGGTGTGAAATTAATTCCCTAGAGTCACACAGGCAATATAGCTGTAGAAGAGTAGCTAGTGGACAGTAGCTCAGTACTCCCGATTTTATCCCTTCAAGCTTGTTATTCTTTGCGTTCAGATATTTTTTAAACAGGTATGGTCTGTCTAGTAGGGCTTTGATGGAAATGTGTGTATTCCTGATATCCATGTGTTAATAGCATGATCAGTGTTCCAAGCTCATATGCACCGATTCTCCCAGTGTCACTTTGCTCATTTGTGGTTTCCTGCAGGGGTTCTTGGCCTGGCTACAAACTTAATTATTTTCCAGAAGGCAAAACTCCTGTTCTCTGAGGTCTTCCTCCTAATAACAACAAATCTTATTAATCTTATATTTATTGTACCCTTTGAGTCAAGGTATTTGATAAGCAGCCACACTTCTTTGAATATGTTCTGTACCAGTAGGGCTGCTTTTGAAGTACTTTTCTGAATGATTTCCTATCATCATCCTCCATTTACCTTTGTTTTGGTTGTGGCCTGTTAGTGACAAACAGATTTGGTGAAAGTTCATTACTAACTTAATTATCTTTTATTCAGTCCACTGGATTACTGCAATAAATGGTGAATGCTATACCAGTCTCTTTCTTACACTTTCTACATTTGCACTGCAGATTGTCTGCTAAAATTTGCCAAAGTTTTTTTTTTTAGTTTGCTCTGAATATATTGACTATAGTATTCATGATTGAGTCAATCCTTTAGAATTTACAATGTGGAGTTGCAATGTTGGTCTTAGAGTGAGAAAAGGGCTGCAGTCAGACAAATGTTTCTAACTGAGGTTGGATATCTTCTGTACTCCTTCTGCATGACCCTTATTACACGAAATGTTCACATATGCCTTCCAGCATTTTAAGCTGGAATCTCAAAAGGCTCTTGTTTAGAAGCTTAATTAAGATTTTGGTGCATAAGTGAATGGCAGTGTGATTCCTTCTCCCCATACTGTGTTGAGCACCAGTGTGTTACCTCTTTATCTCAGCTTTGACCTCTGTGAATGTATTACATCTAAAACTGGTAAAAAGGTACCTGTATTCCTTTGTGGAATAAAGCTGGTTTTACTTATTTTTGGATCTTAATTTTGCTGTTTTTTTAAATCCTACACGCTACGCAAAGCCAACGATCAGGTTTTCGTCCAAGTCATGCCATTTTCCCTTCCCACCTCAGCAACAAGAAGTGCTTTCCTTGACTCATGCTGTGATCTCTACTTGAGCTTCTGAGAACCCTGACCTGACTGTGCTGGAGTACTTCAGGCTAAAAGATTGACCCATGACTGAAAGTGGTTGAGAATCATGTATTTATTTATCCTCTTGTGCCATTGTCACAGTTGGCTTAATTTCTTACAGGAAAGCTAACCTGAAGTAAATTTTCTGGGTTGTACTGTCTGTGCCATAGCTTATGTTGTACTCAAAGAAAGAGCAGTTTTCATTCAAATCTGTTGATTTTGCATGTCCCTGATTTTCAGTGCTACGAGCAGCTATAAAAAAAACTGGCATGCCTATGCCATGAAATGACCTCCAAGACGGCTTTGGAAGTGGCAGCCTGACACTAAGTTTCTAAAGCTGTATTTAGGAACTTAACTACTTACACTTTGCTAGCAGAGGAGAACACTCTGTGGCTGTGTTAGGCTTAGCTGGTTCTCAGAGCAAGTCTCCTATGATAGGTTGTTTCAGGTGTGAAATTCAATGCTTTTAATTTGAGAGTGTTCCTTTAAAACAGTTTTTGTTACACCTGTACATTTTTTTAGTGTACAACTCTGAATGTTGCATGATCAACCTTTTTGCTTTTCAAGTGTCTTTTATAAATCATGGCACATTGATATACTGTCACATCAATAAATTAAGTTTAGGGACTAACCTAAATAAATGCCAAAATCATTAGCAGTTAATTAACCTTCTGTGTTTCTCTCTAAATTGACTTTGGTTTAATTGACGACATGGCTTCAGTTCACTTGCTCTGTGCTCATACAAACAAACGAAACATTCATGACACAGAATTGAATGATGTGGTGGGGGAAGTGTGAAAGTAAGGAAAAGAATGGAAAAGATGCATGACCACATCTCCATCAGAGAGTACCAGCAACCAAATATTAACTGTGTGGTTGGGGCAGCAGAGCTGGGAAGGAGTGGGTGATGTTTGGGTCTTAATTGTGCTTCCCTTGCCCCTTACTTACTCAGTAAGAATATCCTGTTGGGCTGGGTGGAAAAAATTTCAGCTTACTAGGGTTTGTTTTGGAGTTATGGTTGTATATTTATTTTTTCTAACAACAACAAACTCTGAGTTTCCTAAACAGGCATGACAGCTTGTAAAAAAATATTTGCTTTTAAGTCAGCAAGGTGCTCTTGCAGCTATGTTCATTCATGTGTTTTTATTGAACTTAATAATAGATGATCTTTTTTTTTTATTCTTGTTCCTTGCTTCCAAATGACAGATGGAGAGCATAGTTCATCTAAGCTTGCTAGAGAGCATGAAAATGACTTGGTGTTGCTTCTCTGGCATGACCTTAATTAAAGATGGCATTTGTTTGATGTGTACATATGGAAAAGTGTGAAATGACTGTGGTTGCTTAGGTACTGGAGTGTTTTGTGCCCTCATCCAGGAACATGTTGGGTGCTTCGCCTCTGTGCTGGTGTGCTCTGGGCAATGTGTTAGTTGCAAACCACAGCAGAGGTCTCTGCCTACATTGTCCCAAGGAGGATTCTGTGAGGTTCTGCACATGTGAAAGTGATACTGATGTGAATGATTTTCAAGATCTGACCTGAGTTTGACTTCATGGTGGTGGCAGTTTGTTAATGTTTTACTGCAAAATGAATCCTTTGGAGCTGTGCACCTTTAAGCCAGTTCTGCTCCGTTGCATCATGGGGCAATGTCTGTTGTAGGAAAACCCCAACACCTTGATTGTGACTGCTCTGTGTGGGATGCTCTTTGTACTGACGGCTTAAAGTATTTTTTTAATAACTTTTAATAAACAGAATCACAGAATCATTTAAGTTGGAAAAGACCTCTAAGATCATTGAGTCTATCCTTCTGCCAATCCTCACTTCGTCAATTAGACCATGGCAGGAAGTGCTGCTTCCAGTAGTTTCTTGAACAGCTCCAGGTGGTGACCTCACCACCTTCCTGAGCAGTCCATTTCAATGTTTAACAGACCTTTCCATGAAGAAGTTGTTCCTGATGTCCAGCCTGAACCTTCCCTGGCACAACTTGAGAGTTATGTCCTCTCATCCTGTCCTGTCATCCTGTTACCTGGGAGAAGAGACTGACCATCACCTGTCTACATCCTGCTTTCAGGTAGCTGTAGAGAGTGATGAGGTCTTCCCTGAGCCTTGTCTTCTCCAGGCTAAACTGCCTCAGCTCCTTCAACTGCTCCTAATGAGACTTACTCCCCAGACCCTTCACTAGCTTTTTTGCCTTTCTCTGGATATGCAACAGCGCCTCAATATCTTTCTTGTAGTGAGGTGCCCAAAACTGAACACAGGATTTGAGATGCAGCCTCACCAGTTCCAAGTACAGGGGAACAATCTGGTTCTGGCCCTGGTCCTGCTGGCCACACTATTGCTGATACAGGCCAGGGTGCCAGGGTGCCTGCTCGGCCTCCTGGGCACACTGCTGGTTCATGTCCAGCTGCTGTTGATTAACACCCCCTGGTCCTTCCCTAACAGGCAATTTTCCAGCTACTGTGTGCAGTCAACTTTTAGCTCTGCCTGGGGTTGTTGAGGCTGAAGTGTAGGCCCTGGCACTTGGCTGTGTTGAACCTCATACTGTTGGTCTTGGCCCATCAATCCAGTCTGTCCAAATCCCTCTGCAGATACCCTCCAGCAGATGAATTTATACTCAACCCCCTCATCCAGATCATTGGTAGAGATATTAAACAGGACTAGGCCCAACACAGATCCCTGGGGGACACCACTGGTGACCAGCCACCGACTGGATGCTGCACCATTTGCCATGACCCTCTGGACTGAGCCATCCAGATGGTTCTTAATCTGGCAAAGAGTGCACCCATCCAAGCCATGGTGTGCCACCTTCCCCAGGAGAATGTCATGGGAGACAGGATCAAAAGTTTCCTGATGTCTAGTTAGACAACATCCACAGCCTTCCTCTCATCCACCAGGCAGGTCACTTGGTCATAAGAGGAGATCAGGCTGCTCAGGCAAGACTTTCCTAAACCTGTGCTGGCTGGGTCTGATCCCCTGTTTGACCTGTAAGTGCCATGTGCTCGCACTCAAGATGATCTGTTCCTTAACCCTTCCCGGCACCAAGGTCAGGCTGACAGGATGGTAGTTTTCTGGATCCTTCTTCCAGTTGCTCTTGTGGATTGGTGTCACACTGGGGAGTTTAACCACCCTACTGAATATGTATGATTCAAAAATAATTGTCAGGAACACTGTTGAAAAAACAGATCTTTCACTTGAGAGCTTTGTTTTCCTTGTTTTGCTGCCTCATAAATAAATATTGCTATACTAATATTCTTCAAATAGTTCAGCATAATCAACTACCTTGAGTTTTACCACAGTTAATATCACGATCCATATGCCTAAAAGATTAATAAAAATATTTCTGAAAGAACATTTGCTGTTGAAAAAGATACTGTATTGACAATAAATATCTATCTCTGCTTCCACAAGAAGCTTACATAAATATAGGAAGGTTTTTCTCTTAGAAAGAATGCTAAAAGTATTTTAACTTATTGTATATGTATATACAATGTTGTTATGCATAGAATCAATTTGTATATACATGTGTAACTAAAAAATGTAGAACTTGGCTCGGTGTACTTTTTGTTTGTTTTTGTTGCTTTATTTAGCATACTCCCTAAGGATTCTAGTTGAGTCAAAAGTCTTACCCTCCCAAAGAACGGGATATCAGAATTATAGTAGAAGGTTCCAGGAGAGAGGACAGTAAAACATGCTGCTAGATCTACATGAGCTATGAAAGAATAATTTCCATTTTCTTTCACTTGGAAATTAATTCTTGACTGCTAAACTTGTCTGGATTATCCTGTTTCTTTTGGAATGGGTATTCAGTAAAGTTCTCACTGATCTAGTTTTTAATACATGTAGTTTTTATTTTCTTCCTTGAGATGCTTATATTAATGACTTGGAAGATGTGGTGAAATTCTACATTTAAAACTCACAAGAAGTAATATGTTAAAGCTGTATATTTAAATTCATAAGAATTTGCTTGCCCAGTGACTATGCTAATAATAAGTTATGTACATAAATGTACACACAGAGGCTCTCACCTTACTTATTTCTCCTCGCTTTTTCCCTTATCCCCTTTTCTAAGTTGAGCAGTCCTTGAGGGAATTGGCTTTGAGTGTACTGCAGGACTGCTGGGAAGTGGATTTGTGTGTTAATTTTAGATGGGTTTTAAGCTTGCTGATAACTTTCCCTTCTGTGAGGAGATTTCATTTTATTAGTTAATGCTGACTTTGCTGCATTTGGACTGCATTCTCTGTCGCTCTTTATGAATAGCAAAGTTACAACCACCATAAAAGCAAAGAGCATGGAGGAAGAAGAGGTGGAATAAAGAATTTATTTTCATGTATTTGGGATCACCACATAACTCTCAAATGGTAGATGAAAGTGGGTTTTATGGTCCCCCTTAAGTTGGAGGTAGGTAAAAAATCCCAAACAAAAATAAAATTATTTACCTAGACTTCCTCTGTGTCTGTGTTACTGTCATTCTTGTTTCAGGCTAATGATTAAATGGTGCCTTTTATTTATTCAGATCTGATTAGCAGGAGTGAGATTTAAATATTTATTTTCCTCTGTGTTAATAGTAGTTTGACAAGCTCTCTTGTCTTCAAGGTGAGCTGAATATTATAGAGTAGAAAGGGAGATTCGGGGGCATCCCTGTGAAAACTGGGAGTACTATAGGGTTCACATATGGGTAATTTGAGGCTTGCAATATATTTGTGTTGAATGGGGAGTAAGTGGAATTGGATTAATTCCTTTCCTCCTAATTTATCCAATCATATCCCACCACTTGATCCAAATAACAAACTCTGTGGTTTAGTTTCTCAGAAGAAATTGAGAATTTTGGTTAAAGTTTGATTCTGGCTGTTTCCCAGATACTACTGTTAAGTTTTGCATTCAAAAGATATGGAGTGTATCCTTCAGTCTGTTTTTCATTGCTCAGTTTTAAGCTGAAAAGCAGAGTTTCTACAAGAAAATTTATAGCACATACAATTTTATTTCCCAATCACTTTCACTTTTGTAATAATTTGCTTGTTTTTAAAGTATTTTATTTAGCCAACTCTCCTGAACCTGAGGTGTAGTATCATTATAATGCAGTTTAAAGACTGAAAAGAAATTGCTCAGTTTGTAGTATCTCAAATATAACAAGAAAAATGCTTGTTCTAAAGCAGTGCTTTCTGGTGCTTCTTGACTTCTGGCATTTATGTAGCCAAGTTATAGCACCAAATTTAACACTTATGTGAGAAAAGCATTTGATTTATGTTAAAACTGAGTAAAAGGAGAATATTTTTGCTGAGAAGACTAGTGAATGTGTGAAGGCACAGCTGAAGTAACTGATCTCAATTGAATGTAAATAACATAAAAACCTCACTAAAGAAAGATACCATGGATGATACTAAAGGCCACACATGCTCAGATCTTCATATGACAAAGGGCATAGCAGCTTTTTGATACAGATGATGTATATCCATAAATAGAGATGAATGGTTTTTTTCAATGGATATTTTAAGAGGATTTTGTGGGGAAAAGAAATTATGTTTTTGTAGCCTCTTTTACCTTACTTGTCCTTCTGAATTTTATTAACATGTCTTTTCAGGCTAGGCAGATATCTTGGAGATACATATTTATGGACTTTTCAGCTGTCTTTTCACTGTCGGTTTGAACATTCTGTCTTTGTTAAAACTCATTTGGACTTTGGTGCAATAACAGATGGCTTAAAAATGAGAGCGGAAGACGTGCAGTATGAGCAAACAGTGCACATGTGCCTCTTGGCAGTGGAATTTTAAATAGCTGTAGCTATATGGATTCATATGAGCTGAAGCTGAAACTTCTCTGTTCTAGCAGAGCCTTGGAAACTTCACACAACAAACTTGTAGGAGAATTACATTTAGCACAGCACTGCTCTCTTTATTATGGAGTTCCAGTTAGGTCAGGACATGGGCCAAGCTATGGACCATGTCACAAGAACATTAAAGGTCTCTTGGCCACCCACAAGGCATATTTCTGATATTATGGCAATTACAGTAACAAAGTCTAGTTTCGCTTTTAGGTATGCTTTACTCTTTGATCATGTAAAATTAACAGTTTCGGAAACAGTCCATGCTACTACATAAAAGGTGAGAAGAAAAATATTTTTAAATGACAAATCTACTAAAAAGACTAATTTAATATTGGCATGAAATAGTAAATAAAAACCCAGGTGGAAATTTAATATTCTTTAATACTTCAAGCAACAGTGTACTGAGCATATTGAACATCTTGAGTGATCCCTTCTTTCTCATTGCACACATTACAGTCTCCTTTTTTTTCTTACATTGTGATTACATTTCCATACATTACCACAAACACTTTTTTAAAAGTCATGCCTTTTAAAATGGAAGCATTCAGTTTGAAAACATTTTTTGATTCTACTACGAAATATGTTTTTGAAATAGATTTCCCTGAAACTTGTCTGTCAGAGGCACATTGCAAGCAATATGTGCCTGTTATGTATACAGAAGGCCATTTCTTAAGGCCAAGGAAAACCAAATTTTAACAGGCCATGCAGTTCTTTCATCATTAAAAAAAAAAAAAGACTGTAAAAATTCAATTTTCAAATAAAATTAGTGCCTATTTGGACTGTAATCACTAACTCGATGTTATGCTTTATGGGAAGTAAAACTTTTTGCAACTTTATTCTTCCCTGACTGCAGTCTACCGGGTTTTCTTTCCCCTTCTAAAGTTGCTTCACAGTGCAGGTTCATATAAGCTGCTGTTGTGACTCCCCTGGTTCAGGTTGTATTTTCAGAGTTCAGGGTTGACTTCTGCCTCCTAAGATGGATATAGCAGTCAAGTGTCCCATTCCCCACGCCTGAGCACTGTCTGCAGGGCTCTGCTGTGCCTGCTTTGCCTGCACCCACCCCTGCTGTAGCTGCACACCTTCCTTGGGTCACAGACCAAGTACTGCTGGTGAAAACAATTGCAGGACTAGAGCAATGAGCCTGTCATCTCCTGCCTCACTGGTCACAGTCTGGGTACAGTCCACAGCACAGTAAATAATTTTGGCACCTTTTTTTCTGGTCACAGCTCAGGATCTTTGCTGAACTGGTAAACAAGAGGTCTTGTTTGCACAGAGGAACAGAAGGAGATGATGAGTTTCTTTCCCAGAGGTTGAATTTTATTAGATATTGTACAGACATAAGAGAGTACTGCTGCATTAGGGATTGGCATTAGCAACCTACAAGTTGCTTCCAGTGGGTATTGTGTGTTTTATAGCTATTATGTTATCCATTTTCTCTCTGCTTTGTCTGTCTTGTTTTTATTAAGGTAGTGCCTGGAGAGGGTTGATGTGCCAGTCACTGTAAGCACAAAACGTCTTAGGCCAAGCTCCTGTTCATATTAAATTGGTGGGGTGGGGGTGGAAGAGAGAGAAGAGAGGAGTAAAAGATGTAGTAAGGTACTTTGCTTGCCTGATGCCCTGCAGTCTGGTTTGTCTTAGTGTCACTAACTACCACCATGGCGTGGTGGTATCAGCTCTGGTGGCAGTGTGAAATAGTACCTCAGTGCCTCATTGGAGGAGGAATGTTTTCACACTCCAAGTTCTTATACTTCTCCCTGCAGGAAAACTGTGAGTGTGCTTCAGAGTGGGCGGCATAAAACATTTGCTGTAGAACTGGTTCCTGTTTGTTAAAGAAACAAAACAAAAAAATCCCCAGTATGCTCTACATGCATTTTTAAGGGCATTCCTCAATGAAAAGCCATTTTACTGGCTTCTTCTAGGTAATGGCTGGAAACCCCTCCTTGCTCAGTTTGCTCAGCAGTTCTGCTGATCTGCACCTTCTGCCAGGCTGACAGTGCAGGTACTGAGCACATTCACGGTTTGCCCCAGTGCCCATTTCAGGTCTCTGCACAACCTTTGCTTACTATAGTGTATATCTGCTTTCTAAGTGTTCTTTTAAGACTGTTAGCACCTTTAGTAGTAGATTTTGGTAGTGGTGATAAGAGCACTGACTTTTATGTCTCTGGCTTTAAGCCATTTGGGGAAGTCAAGACCTTGTAGGATCTGTTCTTAGCAGCAAGAGCCCTCTTTTCAAAGTAAATCATGGCACTGTAGTTCTGGGAATCTCTGGACTATGAGTTAGTATTTTTCTTTCCTTGTCATTATTTAAATACTTCTCTTGCCTTGTTAGACCTGTAGTAAAAGACTAGCTCTTAATTTAGCTGGTAGTTTCTGTGTAAAATGGCTCAATGCTGTAGCAGAAAATGCCTTTTTTGTGTTAGTGGCAACTGAAGGCTAATATTTCAGGCATGAAAGAGTACAAGGGAGAGACTACTTGACAGCAGGCTGAAAACCCTTCTGGAAAAAGCTTTCTCCTCTCACAGAGACATCAGCCTCTGCAATTTCTCTGCAGTGTGAAGAGAAACACATTACAGAATCCTAAAGGACTTGAAGAGGGTCAAAAATGGTGATCCCTAATACCAGCCTGTGGCTGAAATGACACACAAGAGCTGAGCAGAGGTGTCTGCCTCTTGTTTTGTGCTGGGTGTAACCCAGCTGACACTGCTCCCTAGAAGATGAAATATCCATAACCTGGGATGGCTGGACAATAGTGACAGGAATTTATGCATTAATTCATCCTTAAAAGGCCCCTGCAAGAACTTAAAGGCACGATTTGGGTAGTTTGCCGCTGGTCTTGGAGGGTTAAACGACTAGGTGCTGCAGAGAGTTCTGTTTGTACTGAATAGCAGTAAACTCTTTAATGTGTCGAGAGGACTGAGCACTCAGTAAGTGGAAAACTAAACATAAAGAATGCTGCTATGCAAGCTGTTACCCTAATAGTAAGAGTTTCCATGCTTTTTTTTTAAGGCAGGTGTATACTAGCAATCTGCTGTTTGATCATGTTTGCAGCCAAAACACTTAGCAAAGAGGAGTGCACAGCTACCAGCTGTCAGGAATGTGCGTGTTCTTCCTGCGTACCGCGAAGCATCTTTGCCTGCTTCTGTTCTTGTCTGTGTCCCAATAATTTACTAATTGCTTTACCTTTGCCTTGCAGCGACACCTACTGCCAAGGGCAGGCTTCACAGAAAGGTTCTTTGTGGCTCAAAGGTGTCATTTGCTGCTCCTCAGGAGATTGTTAGTTGCTTTTCTAGAATATATTCAAGTTCCCGATCTTCTTCCAGATTCTGATGTTATTGCAAGAGAAAAAAAAAAATGCTTCTGAGGGCAGCAGTTTGAACCCACATGGTGTGCATGTACCAGTCCCAAACTTAATGCCCATGGCTGCTTTTCGTGCCAACTGTTTGAGATTTTAATTTCTTTTCATGGAATCTCCCCTACTGTGCAGATGTGATGGCATGTGTCACTTCAGCACGTGGAAGTGTGTTGGTGGGCTTCAGAACCAGTACAGAATGCACTGTAAATTATACATCATTCTGCAACAGCAAATTAGGGGATGTGTTTGGAAATGTACCCTGTGGAGTGAATTGAAGTAATTATGTGGCTAAAACCTGGATTTTGCTGAGGTACCAGTATTTGCTAACCACAGTCTTGATCCATTAGTAGGGGGATTGATCCATTAGTGAGGAGCATGATTTCTTGGCCTGTCTTTGATAACCTCCCTAATTCATATCTGGAACTGTTTGCAGCTCATAGCAGAAGGCAGATTTTATCAGATAAAGTGAGTCCTCTCTCTTCTCCTTTTAAATCCCTGTTAGAGCTCATTTCTTCCATACCCTGACAAGAAATTGGAGGGTTAGGTCGAGCTGGAGGATGTTCAAGGTGATTCAGCAGTGTGAAAGGTGAATGGAAACCAGTGATTCCACATCTTAAACTGAGAAACAAATGTTAGGATCAGATTGGGTGCTTTGGAAAATCATGTCAGTAAAGTACAGATATGTTTGAATATAAATATAACTCTAATTCCCCATTTCTTTTTCCCTCCAAGCTGCCATGGGACTCACTCTCAGGGTGCTGGTAGCCAAATGGAAAGACTGAATGGAGAGAGATCCTGGAAGGAGGCCGCTTGAGTTTTATTCAGAAGTACATAGGTCTGTTAGCTGCAATCTTTTGTTCTTCCCACAGGCAGATTTCCCAAAAGTTTGGGTAAAGACTGAGCAGAAATAATTGGACTGGACATGCTAACTCTAGTATAAGCGCTCACAGCTATGCTGCAAATCAAATGAGTTTGTGCAAACAAAAATTAGCAAAATGTCTGCTGGCTAGGAATTGAAAATACACCAGGAGGGAAACTTCAGTGATATCCTCTCAGATGAGAGATTTTGTTAGTTTATAGTTTAGTGAAATATATTTGCCAGCGTCAAAATAGAAAGAACATTGTTTTTTCAGCGTGAGTGTAATCCCAGCAGAGATACACACAGTACCACGCTAATAATACAATTCTACTTTAATACAAAGTAGAAATTTAATATCATTCCTGAGATGTTACTATTGCATTATCAAAAATTAATTTCAGCAAGAACAAAATGATTGATGTTCCAAACAATATTATCAAAATTTGCAGCATGTCTCTTATAGACTGCAATAGTTATTTAAAGGTTACCTTTAATAAGGTAACCTTTTAACAACCCATTTGTTGTGCGTTTTTTAAAATTTATTTTTCTGTGTGGTTAGTGTTAAATATTTCTTCTTATATAAGCATTTCTTTCTCAGTATTCTTATGTTTTCACAGACCAGTGGTTTGGTGGTTCTCTTATTTAGGTTTGGTGTTGGGGTTTTTTTTTCCCAAATGCATATTGCATCATTTTACTGTTGAATGGGTGTTCATTCCTCTTTAGAAGAGGAGAGACTGGGAATGCCCTGGTGAATTCAGCTGTGTTAGGGAGTAAATGTTTCTTTAAACATTGCTTGTTGTTTTCACTGTATGTGAGGAAATGCACCCCTCATGCCTGGGAAGAAAATAGCTATAATTTGATTTCCTACCTGTCCCATTCTTTACTCTCAGACCAAATGAATGCCTCCCTGGGGGCCAGTTGTTGTCTCCTCCCTCTGCAAAGGCTTTCCCATCAGTTTGCGGTGGCTGGGAGAGCAGCATCAGCGATGGCTTGGTGTAACCCTTGTCTGCTGCTGGAAGGAGGCAGCATCTTTGCACCAGGCATAGTGTAGTTTGCAATTCCCTTCTCTCCAGTGGCACGGGAGCCATTCAAATGGAGAGAGTGATAGCAGTGCTATGCCTACACCTCCCTGGGCACACACACTTTCTCCAAGGCCTGTTTGCCTCCACTCTGAACCTGCCCAGGGTATGATACGGTCTTTGACAAACTGCTGGCATGGGGACAGCTTGGCTTGGTGCTCTCATCTTTGGTAGTACGACAGGACAGTGCACGAGGTTATTGCATGGGGAGAGAAATAGCGTGACCCTTACCCCTTTTATTCTTGCTTATAGTATAAAACCTGTCTTCTTTGCTTTGTTTTCAGAATTTTTTTCTACAGAACCCCAGGAGGTCCATGCTCTTCTGCTTACACTTTTTACTTTTCTCTCACAATTGCTAAATTTTAAGTAAACTGATTATGTTGCTCATAAAGCAGATCCTGGAATAGGAGGCAGTGGGGATGAGGAGCAGCAGTGGGGGCAGAACAGATAGGGGTGAGGACCAGCTGCGTGCAGGAACCTCTCAAATTATGGTTTAAAGCAAATACTAATTCATGACCCTCTAGGTAAACCTCTTAAACTGTAGAAGTTAGGTTTTGGGTTGACTACAGCAGGAATTAATCACATAAATGAAACCTTCAGTTAGTCACAGCTATTGATTATGGTTTGCAAAAAGAGCATCAAATGTTTCTGAGACTGGGAAGCCAGCTGTAAAATCAAATTTTTGAGACTTCTTTTCTCTGCCAGGGGACTATTGATAGGCTGTGACTTGATAATACTCAGTTTTACCTGTGAACAAGATAAATCAAAGAACCAGAATCTCTTGTTCCCCTTTTTTAGTGTTATTTTAGTTTATAAAGGTGGCAGTTTGATCACCTTTTACTCTTTCAGAGAAATTATTGCATCTTTGAGCAAAAACCCCCTTCAAATTGCAAAATCCATTGGAAGCTCTGGTGACTGTACCAAGCAGGTGGTGAGGCATTATGCAAATCTTTTTCTACATTGGCCAAATCATGCTCGATGCCTTTATGGTACCTGTGTAGAATCTTGTAAACCAAAGATTCAGAAGTGTCTTTCCAGGTCTGTGTGAGAGTGAGTGCCATGTGTGAAATCAGGGCATTGCTGTTCCTGTTCCTTGCTAGGAAGCACAGTCCCCCAGTGCTGGATGTCCAACTCTGCACACACAGCCATCTGCTGTAAGGCCTTAGTCATGTATTATCACAAGAGTTAGAGCAATTCTTTCGTCAAATTTCTTACGAGAAAGGATCCTGCCTTAAACACATGGTGCTGAAGTGGGCTGGCTGGACTTGACCTTGAGTGTCTTAGCTAATGCATAAACAACAGAGACATTTGGAAGTAAACTAGTAAAAAGCAGTGAGAAAATAAATATTTTACATTGAAGTCCTTTCTTACACATACTAATATGTGTTTGTTGTAGGGTTGGATTTGGTTTGGGGTTTGGTTTTTTTGATGTAGAGTGGTTGGATGCTTGTTTATTTGTTTGTTTTTTAACTCTCTAATATTCAATATTTAAGGCTCAGGCCTGGGAATTCCCCTATATAGGGATGCTATCAGAGCCTCAGTCAAGAATGGGTGACCACAGAGAAAGAAAACTGGGTATCTGGAGAAGACAGGAGTTCTGTTCTTTTAAAACAGGGACATAAGTGCCAGGTGAAAAGACTGACTTCTGTATAATTCTTGTGCTTCAAAGCCCAGTAGGCAATGATACTGTAGGGNCAGGTTCGAACAGGTCCAAAGAAAAAAAAGGAACCACAGTCCAGGGAACTTCTCTGCCTCAGCTAGCTAAAAACTAACTAAAAATAAAGAAAACTCTGTCTCGCTGTCTGTTGTCTGTGCTGCAGACACCAAAGCAGAGCAGAATGTGGAGGAGTGCAAGCAGTCTCTCAAAACAAATTCTGCACTCTTTCTTCTCCCCCTTCACTCTCAAAACCAGTCTTAAAGGTACAGAACTCAATATCTAACATAAACAGAACAGACGATTTGGGGATACAAGCATCATAAAGTCACCCCAGGATAGTCATGAAAGATGAATCCAGATTAAGCAAGTAAAACAAAAATTCTATTAATAATTTTACCAGCTCTTCACTAATAATACTGATTTAAACAAGGCTGAGTGTAGGAACACACTACTTTGAATGAAAATATTGTGTACTTATCTGGAATCTCCAGCACATCTGGCAGATAAGGTAGCATGGGATTGGTACAGTAATTCAAATCACATTTGAACATCCTGTCTTCTAATATTTTCTGTTCCTGATAATGAAGTGTTTAGTATGGACAGAGCTTGTAAATTAAATAGAGTATTGATATTCTTGTTGGCCAACACTTGGCTGATTTAAATAAGGATATATTAGATATACTTAAGACATTTTTATAAGCCATATTTCTTGGGAAAATTTAACAGGGTGATAATTTGCAATTAAGTAGCATTATTGGAATGGAACACCTTTATAGTAGTGCTCACAGCTGCTATATAGTTCTCAGGGTTCCTTTTCACTGAACCATTTTGAGAACAAAGAGCAGCAGATACAACATGTAATGTATTACCATTTGAACAAGGCTGTGTCTCGAGGTTTTGCTTGTTTGTTTCACAGGGAAAACTGTGAAACTGTGCCACAGCCACTGTTCTAAAATCAGACTTTCAAAATAAGCTCAGGTGTGCTAAATCTAAGGTTTTGTTTATTGAATGCACAGGTTTCAACTACAAGGGGAAAATTGCCCCAAAGAAGAGGCCAATATTTCTGGTCAATAAAGATTAAGTGGTTTGGCTTATCCTCGGGGGATGGCAAAATGCTTCCGTATTAGCATTCACTTAAAAGGGGATCTAATACAGTTAGATAGGAGGTAATTTAAACAAAAAAAGAATTCATACCTGGTTTGCATGAATTCACTTCTGAACTGCAGACTTCAATATATGCTAAAGTCCAGTCTCTCTTCTTCAAAAGGAAAAATATTGACCAAAATGAGAGGAAAAAGTTCTTTGATTTGGCACTTTTAGGCCTCTTTGTCTTTGTAACACATTGAAATTGAAGGCCTGGAGTGGTAACTGTATCATTTTGGTAAAAGTCATGTACAATGTACTGATTATCTTTGTAACTGGAAAATAGACATGGACAAATCTGCTACTAAAATCAGGTTTTGAATAGTTTAGAACACTGAAGAGTCCCAAATTTGGGGTCTCGAACACCCCCTGAGCCTCTACTTTTCTGTTCACTCTTGACCCTTATCACTTTTTGAAGCCTTAGGGAACTGCCATAGGGCTGTTCCAGAGATAGAGGACAAGAGCTGTTTCTACTTAATGCAGAGATCTATAAATTAATTACCTGTTTGCAGCCTTGCTATGAGGAGAGTTGTAACACAGAAGTTTATTCCCTTTGAGAATATACACTCAGTTTTTTACAGTAAGCTCTAGATTGCCTCCTACAAATATTTTTACTTGGAAATTTTGTGTTAAAAGTTCTTTTATAGCCTTAATAAAGAGAGGTTTTGAAATCAATGCACTTGTTTCTTCATCACTTTTATGAGCTGGGACATTACTGCTATGCCATCTTCATTCATAGCCAGACTTTCCATATAGATGTTGATTATTCAGGAATTAGGATGACAGCATTGGTTTTGCATTTGTATTATGTAAGAGAATTCAGATGTGAAATCCCATTTAGCATTCAGAAATGCAGCTTCTAGTCTCGTTTGAAGCTGATTCTGACAGTCCAAATGAGCTTTCTTTGTGTCTTGTGATGATTTAACATATTATTTCATCAAGATAGCTAAAAACTTCCAAAAAATTATTGTTGGTGCTGATTATTTCTTTTGAAAATTCTAATTCACACCTTCTGTATTATTTTAAGAATGAAAATATCCTATTTTTTGCATCCTTTGGGTTTTTTCAACTATTTTATAAAATAAAAAATAATGAAAGAAACGTGTTTAAGAAAACTATACCATAGATCTGATCTTTTATATCAGTATGCTGGCTGACCTACTTTCTTGACTGTTGGAAAACTTGGCTAAAAGGAAGTGCCTAACAAGAATATTATTTTAATTTTAGGTCTATTTTGTGTGGGAAGACATCAAGATGAGTCTTGATGCAAGTAGCTAAAACTCCTCTTTTCCTAAGAGGAGCAATACATTGTAATATCCATGTTCATTCTCATCCTTTGAACTGTGTTAAACTGCCAGTACTAGAGTAAAAGCAATGCAAATCCACTGCTTCCATGAAGCCACTCTGGTTTAGATTAGTGCAAATGTTAGTGCATGTGTACTTGTAGTTATTCCAAATATGAAATAAAATAGGTAAGATCAGGTCCTCTTGTAATTTTACATTTCCAGTTTCTTCAAAGAAACTTCTATTGCAGCTTACCACTGTCCAAATCTGGGAGTTAAGACAACAGAAAAGATATGGGCGTCAGTCAGAAACGAGTGAAACTGTTAGAAGTTAAATAATAACAGTTTGGAGGAGGGGGGAGGCTTTGGCCATTTCTCTGGATGGTGTTGCAGTTGTTTGCTTGAAAATCTATTTAATCTATTGATCTGTTAAAAGTAGGAAGAATTACTAATACACAAGAGTATGTAGCATGAACATAGGTTATGTTAGCAAGACATTAGAAAATAAAGTATAAAGATCAGTTCCACTTGCATTAGGAAAATGTATCTACCATTCTAATATTTCATTGTCTGGTTTCTTGTTTGTCCCTTTTTCAGATACTTACTTCCAAACAACTTTTAGGCCAAGATTATTCTCCTGAATATTTTAAATAAGTTTTCAAGTAGATATCAAAGCATGCTTGATTCGTTGAGGAAATTATGCATTATAATAGTCTAGTTGTCTTTTAACAAAATTGGAGTTTCTGACTTTTATGAACCCTGAAATTTCCTTGGCACACAAAAGTTGTTAGACTATGATATAAAAATGGTTGTGCGGAAATCTGTTCTGCGCTCTAAAGAAAGATATGTGTTTTAGAAGCATGAGAATTAATATATTTGTGCAATTTAAATAAGTGTGTGATTAATTTTTTATGAGTTGCTGGCTACTGCAAATCCAATTTAGGCAAACAAAATTTGAAATATAAATGCATTAGCTGAAAATATTTAATCATAAACATGAATATGAACTTATCATGCTCATTGCTTTACACTTACAGGTTGGCTTGAATTATTAATGCATTTTGTTGAGGGGAAGCAGACGAGACAGTAGCACTGATCTGGCTGTGATGAAGAGCAAAGAGTTGCTGCCTGCCAGCGGCAGTTGGAAACTATTTCTTCTTCTTTGATGTTTTAGCACAGCTGACCACCCTTTTCCAAATATTGCCTCCCTGCCTGCCCCACATACTTCTCATTCTGGGGTAGGGAGCAGTGATTCAATGAAGTCTGTTGTTGCTGGTACAATCAATAAACAAAAAAAAAAGCTTCTTTTTTTTTCCTCTTTGCAGCAAATGTAGATGTATAATGCTAATAAAGGTGATTATTTCTTTTAGTCAGATTTTTTTTCCATATAGGAATAGAGTCAGCTTGTTACTAAAGTTTGTCTGATAACATCGCTGACCAGCAATTAAAATTGCAAGCAGTTGGAGTATTCCATCATTTTTGTAGCTGTTTGTTTTCCTTCTGTCAGAAATCAATGCTGCAGCAAAAAATGGAAAATAGGAAATGAAGAAATAAAAAGTTGCATTCAAAGCTTGAGGTCAATGGCAGTTGAAAAAAATTATTAAACAATATGATTTTAAAACTACAGAAATAAAATTAATGTTGAAGCTTCTCCATTTCACTTCATAACCAGGTAATGGATGCAGAAAAAGCTAGCTTCACATTCTTGCAGTTACTTCACCTTCAATTATGTTTGGATGTAGGTGTTTCCTGTAGGTATAGGACCCTGGTAGAAAGGCTATAGTAAAGATTTGTTAGTGAGGTGCATTGTACTTGTGTTGTTTAAAAAGCAGCCTGATGGGATGTATTGTGTCTGCAGCATTGTGTCTGTAGGGGTTTGATGTTTGAGACTCAGTTGATCCTTCATCAGCAATCGGGTTACAGAGGCCAGGTTTCTAACCTGGATGCAACCCAACCAAGGGGCCAATGTGTGGCACTACAGGAAGGGCTTGAGAATCTCTGGGGAATTCCTGGTATCAGACCAGAGTACAATAAAATGCAAATATATGGCTGTAGGGAGCTTGTATTCCTTCTCACTCTGGAAAATACAGATTTAAGGCCCAGGTAGGACTTCCTGCTTTTGTTTCGGCAGCTCGGTTTTTTTTGTGAGCCCTTTATATTTGACAAGTTATTCTTTAAATACATTCAAAACAAGTAGTGTATCAGGAAAAAAAGTCAGGATTAATATTATGCACTTCAGTGCATCTTTTCTTCTTTTTTTTTTGGTCTGTGCCCTAATCAGTGTTTTCTTACTGTTACCTAGTAATAATAGATGTGTGCTCAGGGCAAAAAGAAAAGCTGATTAAATGTTCTTTTATAGCTTTAGCTGTCATTTTTCAAACAGAAAGGAAAAAAAGGAGACAATAAAAAGAATAAATTTATTCCTGATTCTTTTTGCCCTAGTGGCATCAAGCCACATGGCCTTGTCATGAAAAGGTCACTTAGATTTTAATGGAAATGATTGCAGCAAGTACTTCATGTTTGAGCTCTTTCCTCCTGGTTTTCTCTGTGGCACATCACAGGGCTGCTTTGCTTGTAGAGCCTGTTACAGCAGTGGGTGTAACAGCAGTGGGTGTAACAGCAGCTCAGCGAGTACCAGAGCTCTTGGGTTTGACAGAATGGGAGAAGGACAGAAAAGAGAAGACAAAATCATATCTTAAGTAAGGCTTGTAGGAATATTAAATCTAACTCCTGACAAGAGATTACTCCAAACCCAGTAGCCTTGAATATGAATCACCATAATGAACTCTGCATCAAAGTGCTCCTGAAGACAGTCCAGAAGCTCATGTTTAGTAAAATTGCAGTTGCTCCCTTGCCTCTGTCTGTGACAGCACATTACTGCTACTGTGTTTACTGGTTTACTGGTACTTAAGGATTTTGCTTGAATTTGTGGGTTTTGGTACTTCGGAATTTATTTTTTAAAAGGTTGCTCTGGTTTTTTTTTTTTTTCCCCAAAGTGAGCATGAAGATATAAGCTTTCCAAGAATTTTCTTTTGAAGTAAGATTTTTTTTTTTTGTGACTGTAACATTTTTGGCTACAATTCACTGGTGGCTTTTGTCTGTGGGAAAAATGGTTTCCTTTTCCATGTGTTTAATTTCTGTGTGAACTTTTTAAAGAGAAGTGTTATCTGTGTGGCTTTAGCTCAATATTGAATCAATGCACTGAAAAAAGAACAGTCTTCCTAATTCATTCTCATATTGGTTTCTTCCTTGTCTTCTCGTATTTAATTGTTTAATGAATCTTGTCTCTGCTTGGCTGAGATCTCTATGACGTTTACAGCTCAAAGCAGAGTAATTAAAAAAGCACAGCAGCTTTAAAGGAAACATATAATTACCTTACCAAAAGTACAGTCATTTTACATCTGAGATCCAGTCTGGTCCATATGGGAGCAGACAGCTAGCTCCAGTGTGGGTGATCCATTTGCCTCAGGACTACCGGGTACCTATGTTCTTTAATATGGATAGTTTAGAAGTCATGGTTTAGGCACAAGAGATTTGTAGCTGGTGGATCTTTCTTGGATACACAAACAATTTTAGAATAGCAACCCTCTGAGTGTGACACCTCAGAGCTCGCAAGCCCTCAAGTCTGCGATACTCGAAGAACTGTCACTACCAATGAGGCCAGGGCTGATACCCCACCCCACCCCATTTCCACACTTACCAAGGTGCAGCCCTTGCCTGCTGGCAAACACAAAGGGATTTGATGTCAGCATTCCACTGAACTCGAGGGGAATTTATGATAGGTACCTTTGCACAAATGCAAAAGGGTGTACACATCATTTTATCTGTGTGCATATGAATTGATTATAGTATGAATGTTACAATCTCAAATCTATAGTTAATCATTGTTATAATCGTAGGGAACAAAAATCAAATTGCTCTGTAAATATTAATTACTCAATTACTAAGTGCTGCTAAGCCCTTTTGCACCCTCATCTTTGCATCTGGATCCTTTGCCCCCTCTAGTATTCCCAGATTGAATGTAAATAATTTCAAATTACTTCTAATTTGATCTTCTTTTGTATGCATTCATCTTTGTAGTAAATAGTAGAGTGAACCTTGTCATCAATCTAAATAAAGTTGTATTTTCAGGAATTCATATTAAACCCCGCTTTCACCAATGTCTTTGATGATGTTTCTTTAAGTAGCCAAACCACTTACTTGCAACATAAGGACAGACCTATTTAAAATAGTTAAAAAGCCTCACAGCAAGACCAGTGTCCAACCACAAAGCAGAAAACTATTATGGACTGGTGGTTGATTTACTAAAAAGAGCTGCAGCTGACAGAAGAGGGATATCTGCAGTGTCCTTTAATTGATATGGAATAGCAGTTGCAAACAGTCCTGATAACACAGGTGGACACACATGGGTGGGAGGCAATAGTTTGAGATGCAGTTAGATCCCCTTTCTAGCAATCTGCAGCTGTACAAAGCCATGGGTTTGTTAAATTTATTTTTGCAGGTTCTGCAAGACAAAGGAGAAAATGAGACAGCACATAAATATAGATTATGCATTTTGTTGTTGGTAACTGCTATTTTTTAGTAATACTGGGACAAAAATGTGTTTGGCCCTATGTATCAAGCCAACCAAGCAATTCTGTATGTATCTACCATTTATTTCACATATGTATTACTACCAGCACTCCAAGTCAATAATTAAGCAGAGTTCTCTTATGCGTAGATTTTGCTGGCAGGTTAATTATGGTTACCAGGCCACTGAATCAATAAAGGAATGAGGGAAAGAGATTGCATATCTAGAAGAAGTTTTGTGAAATTAGAAAAGGAACAGAGGGGCTATACTAAAGCAGTTTAAGGATAGTTGTCACAAATTTGAATTTAAGCAAAAAAAAAAAAGGATTTATTTCAAGATATGTTTGGAAAAGAATATATTTTAATTGCTAATTGGAAGGAATAATAGAATAGGAATAATAAGGTTATGCTTTTCTTTCCTAGGTATTGGTAATGTTTATAAATGTATTCCCTTTCTATGTACTCATCTTAGTCTGCAAGAATTGAATCTCTTCTGTGGAGTCTTTTGCCCCACCTGAATTTGCAGGGCTATTGAATACGATCATATAATTGCTCCTTTTCTGCAAAAAGTATCAGAACTAGTTAGCTCACAGCCAAGAGCTCCCTTTTTTGTGTTTCATATGCTGCTCATATGCAGTCTCATAGGGACAGGAAGTTTTTTATATTTGCCAAAGGGGTAAATATAAACTGTTTCCAGTATTTTTGTTGTGTTAGAATAATTTTTGTAAAAACTAATAACTAGCCCTAAAATTGGTGCCTCGAATTTAGTCACTAAAGGGGAATACTTCACTGGTTACTAGCAGAAGATGCACTATTTAAAAGGAAGGGCATTGCTCAGAAAGGCTTCTGTTTCTTCATTCATGTTGCCTGTGAGAAACTCTTAGATGGGATAGTATGCTCTTTATGTAACACTCTTCCTTGGCACAGGTGGAGCTGAGGGGTATTAACTCTGGCCATAATTTCAGACACTGCTGGACTGAACACGTGCTGCTCTCACTGAACACGTGCTGCTCTCAATAACTTGGGAAGCAGTAGTTGACAGTGGCACTGTGTTCCCTCTCTTGCACAATAAAACAGTTGATTTTTTGATTATGTCTCCATGCCCTAGTTCACTGACTGACACTGGAATTATACGAGAAAGGAATCTAGCAGATAGAAAAGGTGGTAATTTGGCAGACGGAGCTATTTCTGAGGAGTGAAGCTTAACACAATATTCAGATTGGAGAGGTGGTAATTTGTGGTAATGCCAAGGAGTGCAGATTCACATGCTAAGCTGGGGCTGCAGTGTACTTGTGTCCTTGTCCTCATAGCATCATCTCTTCTAATAACAGAAGCATAAAACAGTACCATGGGGCTCTGCAGCTGAGCTGGGTAGCCAAAATCACAGGCCTCCTCTGCTTCCAGTTGTGCTGGTTGAAAAAACTACAGCTACCAACTGCATATCACAACATTTTTTCTGGAGGCCTTGGTCCTCCTGACCCACCAGAGCTCAGTGAGCTACTTGGACAACCATTCCTTAGTAAAGCTCACTTCACAGAGGCAGGGTTAACTGCCTCTAGCCCTTAGATAATGTCTTTAGTGAACTTAGTTTTTTCTGACATACATAAGCAAAAGCATACTTCCATGTACAGCCCACCTGATTAATTTGAGGGGTCTGATGTAATGTGATGGTACCCTTTGGGGCAGAAGAGATGGTAAGAGTGAGACTTGGTGACTGGCCACTTAAGTTGTTCTTCACTTTATAAGCCCCACCATCCACTTTGGTCACCCTGGAAGATAACTTGCCTTTGACCCATTTGTGACCCTTAGCAGTTCATCCATTTGTGTCACTTTCCACCTTTTAATTTTTTTTTCATCTGTTTAAATTGAAAACATCTCAGAAGAAGGTGTTTCTGTTTTCAGACTGCCAAGCCAAGCAAAACAAAGCTGAAATCTTGTTCAGGTCCTTCAGTTTCTGCTGAAATAATTGATGAGGTTTTGTGTGAGCTGTTGCAAAGTGCCTAGAGATTGTTAGATTTGCCTACGCAGTTGCCACGGTGCACCTTGGCCAAATAGTTGTTTGTAAAGTAATTTTGTCTCTAACATAAAAGGCACTGTTAAAAATCAGTTCCTATTATTTTTCGTAGAGAATTTTCCATCCAAACTGTAAGCTTAGAATTGCTGACCATCTCCTTAAACACTTTCAGATAATAATGATACATATTCTTCCAACTAACATATATCATTACTTTTTGTCAAGCAAAGCTTAGTGCATAGCTGTAGAAATATTACGATTTACTGGCCTCCAGCCAATCTGTCAATTACCTGCTAGTTCCTTAATGCAACTGAAGCTTTGTTTGATTTCAGTGTAAATTATTAACTTGATAGTAAAGGATCAGTTACTTAGGCACCTTCCTTTCTTTGGAAGAATCTCAGTACTCCCACATGTACCAGAGTGATTGAAGACTGATTTGTTTTTGTCCTGGGTTGACTATATGATGCTTGTATCCCCAACTGTCTGTTCTGTTTATGCTGGATATTAAGTTTTGGGCCTTTAAGACTGGTTCTGAGAGCAAAGGGGGAGAGAAGAAGCAGAGAGTTTTTTATCAGAAACTGCACTTACTACCCTGCATCCTGCTCCTGGACTGTGTTGTCTGCAGGACAGACAGATGGCGGGACAGAGCTCTCTTTTGCTTTTTAGTAAGTTTTAGCTAGCTGAGGCAGAGAAGTTCCCTGGACTGTGGTTTTTTTGTTTTTCTTGGACCTGTTTAATCCTGCTTGGGACTGAAAACCCAGCAGAGCATTGGCAGCTCACACCTGTGGCCCACCAGGCCAGGCCTGGGCCATGGAATTTCCAGCACCGGAGGGACTGATAACAAACTGAGTGAGCCGAGCTACAGCCCACGAAGGGGACTTTCTGAGTTTGTCATCTCTTCAAAGCAGCAAGAGGTTGTATTGTTTAATAGTACTTCTTTTTTTTTTTTTTTTTTTTTTTTCTTTTTT
>WEZZ01002912.1:22596-41500 GCA_013400585.1 Chloropsis cyanopogon | reverse complement strand
CTCTATTGTATGAAATTAAGTATTATGTATTGCATATCAATTTCAGCTAACGAAAAATCTTTTTCCATCCTGGCACAGTAAAAAGACTTTGAACCACAGAACCATCTTTTTTCAGACACTTCACCATAAAATTTGGTCTTGTCAAAATCTTTTATATACACTGAAAAGCTACTGTCTGCTTCTACCTCCTGGGTTTTTATCTTCCCTCTCTGATCCTGTTTTGAAAGGGAAGGGGAGCACAGACATGAAGTCACTGGTGAGAGGATACCAGGAGACAAGTCATTGCTAGGAGTCAGATTAAAAAATTTAAATACTGCTCGAGGATAGTCTGTGCCCTGCTGGTCTGGAATGACACTGGGCAGTGTGTCACATAAGAGCAGGAGTCACAGGAAATAGAATCACTTTAACAAGCAAGTTTTGTTCCCCTCTGAATTGGGATAGAAGGAAGCACATTCTTGATAAAGTCATGCAAGTTCACCACTGGCACTGAGTTTTACAGCATTTTGGTCCCATTATTAGGACAGCAATAGGGGACAAAATGCCTCTTACAGAAGGTAGCCAAGCATTTCATTTTTTGTGTTACAGTGGAACAGTTAGAAATTACAGTGACCAAGTAGTACAAACTAGATTGCTTCCTCAAATATTTGAAAAATTGAATTAGTTCTGATCAATACTGGTGTCCAGTTTGTGCCCAATCACTCAAATGTGATCTTTATCCGCTTCCTCAACACATGTAATAAATTACAGATGAGATAACCAGCAAGCCATATGGTAAGTTATTCACTACTAGAGGCTACATTTAATACATTGTGTTTTAATGAATCTCAGAGGTTTTTGTGGCATTCCACTGCCACAAGAAGAGCTGTATCCTAAAGGATACTATAAAAGCTTTAAAACATCTGCCAGGAGTCCAGCCTTTTCCATGTATGGTACTGTAAACAGAAGCTCTCTTTGAGGAATTCGCTATGCTGGAGAGTGAGTTCCACACATTCCTCAGCAAGAACCTCATGCTGCACAGGAAGCCAAGAAGCACACATCAACATACCACACAACCATATGTGCACACTTTGATCTTTGTAAACAAGTTAACATAGGTTCAACTCCAGCTGTGCAAAACTTCAGGTGCTAAAAGTATTGCATGTAGCAGCATAACACAAAATGCTTCAACTGAATGTAACCATGACCTCCTTCCAAAGCAAAAGTAATTACAGAGACTTCTTTGAAGTTAACATTCACATTGCAAAATGTGTCTTGAGCACTGTGGAAGAAAGAAAACCCCGCCTTTTATTTTCTCCCAATTACAGAATATTGGCTTGGGAATGTGGACTCCCACAGAATGACAAAGCAAGAGGCCAGAAATTAGAACCTAAAGCAGCATTAATCAACTCAAAGTTGCTTCAGCATCTTCAGATGTGGCAAATGTTGGCAAAGCTCAGGATGTAAAACAGCAGTAATTCCCTCTCTCTACCCACAGGGCATAGAGGAGCTGTGCTGGCCTCCCTTCTGTAGCTGCCAGCCTCACACTAATTCCCAAATACCCTTAGAAACCTCTGCTGTAAGATTATTGTGTGAGGACAACTGAAACAATTACTTAAAAATCAAACAAATACAAGTCCTTACCAAAAAAAATGGGAAGCTCTCGGGAAAGTTTTGACTTGAATTCATTTGCTTCATGAAGCATTTTTATAAAAAGTGTGGATGACATTTATCAAATATCTTTACTAAGTATTATTTGCATGTGTTGTACATAATGCATCTAAAATTTCCACACAAAAGCAAGCACAAACTGAAACAGAAGCTGACAAACAGACTCTGCTCTTATGATTACTATATTAAATAAATTGTTTCATCAATATATGGGCTAGTACTCTGTATGTAAAGCATTTATTTCTAGTCCAAAAGTTTGAAAAGAAAACAAATGCATCCACAAGATAGAAATAGGCCAGAACAAATAGAGATACACTCTGCAGACATACAAGGAGGAAGCTTTAGAAAAATAAAGAAGAAAAGAATGCAGTGATAGGAAGTTTGAGGTAGGAAACACAAGAGTAGTATATGGTTACCAAAATTACTGTTCCTCTGCCTTGTTAGTGCATTAACATATATGGTTTTTAATGACACAATATCATACCTTAGCTGATGCTCTCTCAGATTAGACAATGCTTCCATTCCATGTAAATATGAATACACAATCTCCAAGTCCTACAAAAAGAAAGAAAACATTTTTAGTATTCTCAGTTTGGTACAAGCTGTTAAAATACTGGTTTTAAAAGCATCCAAAGCTCTCTTAACAGGGGTAGTAGGGACACTTCCAGGAGGTTAAAGGCAAACTGCAGGAACACCTTTGATTATAATCTGGAACCTCACACGATGAAGAATGACAGCATGTCCACGTCAAATACAGAAACCTTTCTGCTTTTGCTATCATTAGTCTATGTCTAGGAAACAAGTCTAGTCCAGAATTACAGTGAACTATTTTGCAACCATCCTGCTTTCCAAAGCCAACATCCCCAAAGTTTCATTTACTTTGTAAAGCAAAGTCATAAGAAATCGTTTTTTTCATGTTCAGGGGAAAAGAAAAAAAGTACAACACGGTCTAACAAAATACCCCATTGTACAGAGATATTTCTAAAATTGCATCCTCTTCAAACAGAAGATAATCCACAATCTTAGATGGGAAAAAAAGCTGGCATGAACAGAAAATTATTGACATGAGATAATAAGAAAAACCAAACATGATCCTAGTTATAATACGGTGAAATTTTACATTCAACCATTGTGGATCTCCAGTATCCAGCTGACAAAACATTAATAAAGATACGAAAACAACATCCAAGACTAAAACACCCTAAAATGCAACTGTGGAAACACTAATTCCAGGCAAGAGGCTTTGCCCAAGTTATAGTTAAAATAACTACAGCATTTAAAAGAAAGTTTCAGTGAAGCCAACAACCTCTATTTAGAGTGATTTAACTTTGGCTCATGGATTTCATGCTGTTTCATCATCCTTTTTCTTATTTTAAAACTTGCTAATTGAGAGACAAAGTATGATCTGTGAGAAATGGATTTATAGGGAGTTCTCAGGGCCTGACAGAAGCCCCACACAGTATATACCCATATGTAAACTTTGAGATAAGAAATACTGACTTAGAAATGCCATGGAATAGGACAGATATTCACATAGACTAGATACTTTGGAGAAATAGAACTATGAAAGATGCATTGTACTACGACCCACAAGGGGTAATTTTAGATGATTGATTGGCTTTAAGGCATCTACAGCATGGTGAGGCAAAAAGCTGTTAGGCCAAGAAACTCTTATAGTGTATCGTAATTAGGAAATAGTCAGTTTCTGATTGTGATGGCATGAATTATAACATCTGTATTGTCTCACCCTTCTCATGAGACTGAAAATGGAATAAAAGTTTTTAAAACACCTCTCCATTGCCCCATCTCTGGGACAGGAAAAGGGTTAATCCAACAATGCTCCATAATTCACTGAAAACCAGAGCAATAGTCCTCAACCACTAACTGAGGCAGACAAAGTTGAGAATTAACTAACACCAACACAACTCTTGTAACTTACTGTGAGAAGATGTTTTTCAAGTAATGGAATATATCAAAGCTAGAAATTTATGAAAGATTTGATCACTGTGAAATATCTGTGAATTTAAAATTACCTAAAAAATACAGAAATACTTGTTTTCAGACACAACAAAAAAATGTTCTTTGGGCAAAGACAAAGAATTGATGTCACAGAGAGAACTTGAATTTAAGAAAGAAAACGAAAATCCCTTTAAATACGTTAAGTGTAGAAACATGCTGTACTTGTTAAAACCATGGTAGAGATAAGAAAAGATACCAGGAGTTACACTCAGTGGCTAAGGCTAAATAGATGTCTCTCATTCTGTAACAAAAATAATGTCTTTTTCTCACAGTGGGAAAGGCTAATGTTCAGTTTGAAAAAGCAGAGGAAACACACAAGCCAAAGTGCCGCAATTTCACTTCAATTTTGGCCCTTCTATTCCCTCGCTCTTGAGAGGCTTTGGTCCTGTGAACAGCAGAGGGCACATCAAAGACAAAAGTAATTGGGATGGAGGGACATACAAGGTTCTGAAGAGAAAATACAGTAGTGGCTCGCCTTTTTACTTTTTTTCCATACAAATAAAAGTGACCTGCTCGCTCACCAGACAGGCTGCAGGTGAGCAGAGGCTCCCGGGAGCCCCGTGCTGGCAGCAGGGTAAGATGCAAGCCAGACAACCCCCGTGGCACCGCTGCTGCTCATCCAGACGTGCCGGGCTCCGCAGCAAAGCCAACAGCTGCTATGGGAAGCAGGGAGGGGACCACTGAGGAACAGATCCTCGTAGCAGCATCTTACATGGAAAAGAGCCTGGCCACAAAGTGCTGCTCTAACTCATTTCCAGCAAGTCTCTCTAACGACATGCAGAGAAAAAAGGAGAGTACCTTTCTGCCACCATCTTGCACGGAGGTTTGTCTGGAGTGGCAGAGACTATCTGCTGTAAGGTATTCACAGAAGAACAGAGAACCATTACGGATGCTAGCTTATAGACCCAGGAGTGGACTCATGGGCATGTGATTTCCAAAACTGATGGGTGACACAAACCTAGTCACCAACCCTACAGATTGGACAAAGGAGAGATGAACACAGGCTGTGTTCCGAGAGAAATGCAGCTGAAGTGACTCAGTGCAGGGGCAATGCTTTAAATCAGGGAAGGGAGTCACAGAACCACGGAATGGTTTGGGTCAAAAGGGATGTAGAAGATCATAATTCCAACGCCCCTGCCATGGGCAGGGTCTCCTTTCACTAGGTAAGGGGGTTCAAAGCCTCATCCAGCCCAGCCTTAGGTCATTCTGACCAATTTCACAAGCAACAAGGTATGTTTAGTGAACACGTTTTTTTAAAGTAAGTAATTCCCTTTCAAAATACAAGCATACTTGTCAAATATTTGCAAATACAACATCTCATAGGTCTCCAGATGAGGAACTGCAGATGGTGGAGGTCCTTGACTAAAAATACCTCATCACAGAAAGAACTAAGGTAAGGAGCTTTTTTTCAGTTTAGGAAAAAAAAAAAAGAAAAAAACAAAAAAAAAAACCCAAAAACAGAAAGGGGCAACAAGAAAACATTCTAACATCTCAGCTGCCGTGCACTGCATATTTCTGACAAGTGCCAAAGTGAGCTCCTGCCTGTTCCTCAAGCTTATCTTTCCAGAGACGTCTGGCAGGGAACAGCTCCCTCTAGCACCAAAAGCTTGACATTGAAATTGAAGTAATAAATATATATCAACACCCCTTTCAATCAACTTCTCCACAACACTTGCAAAGTACAAAAAAACTACAGTAGAGTCAAAAAAGCAAATATATATTTATACATGGTCAGTAGGATCTGCACACTTCCAGTCAGCCTACAGCACTAAAGAGGAGGAAAGCAATTTAAAAAAAATAAATTCAGAATGTCAAGTTATTGTTGTTAGGTCACATCAATTTTCCATTTATCTCAGGAAAAATTACGCTGCACTTACTTGGCAAAAATACTCCTTATCGAACACAAATAGCTGTTTCAACTTTTTGATTCAAAGTGAACTGAACGAATGCAAGAGTCCTTTGGAAACATCAGTGCCAAGTATTGTAATATCCTAAGCAGACTCCAAGTGCTTGAAATAAAACCATTCTACAAAAATAACACACACACACAAACTTAGGCATGTAAGCTATGAAAGTTTTTGATTTTCTCAATTTCTCAGGAAAAGAACTCTGTCTTTAAAGGACATGACATGCCTACATTATTTATGCCGACTAGTTAAGCAAAACCCTTAAAGCAGCAGCTAAACGTAAGCCCACTGTGATTTACACAAACATTTCTGCCAGCTCGCAGTGCCCCTGAAAGCTGCCTCCAGCTGAAGCACAGGATTTGTAGAAGTAGGCAAGTGATGCTTCCCTGGATGCTGTTTTTACAAGTCCTGTACCCAAATAACCACCGGAGGGCAGACCGAGCCACCAAAACTTCAGAGAACGTCATTCTCTCCAGTTTCTCCCTTCATTGTTTCGAATATAACTCTTCCAGAGTTTGAACACGCCAAGAGGAGCAACGCCAATCATCACCACTACAACTGCTTAAATATTCTGCTACGGGAAGGACTACTTACCCAAAAGTGCAGAGAAACTACCAGCTTTCTGCTTTCTAGTTTTATCTAGCCGGCAGAATTTAAAAAAATATAAATAAAAAAAAGGCAAAGCCTCAGCTGATCTTGCTACACAAAGGTTGTGGCAACAGCGTGAAAAAACATTTCAATTGAAACTCCAAACCCAAAAAGTAAATGCAAAGCACAAATTAGTGCAGCTTTTAAAGCATTTTTTATTTAAATGAAAGCTAAAAGACTGAAATCTAATCTACACTTAAATCTGTACTGCAGCCAAAGTCATATGCTTGGGTTGCTGCGTGGGAAGCAGCATGAAATTTGTTTAATTCAGTGTTATTTCTTAATTTACTTGTTTTTTACTTGTCAGATGGATCACTTAAAGTTCTGACTGTACTTTGAAACAAAACAGAACACTCAAAGTTTTAACACAGCTCAACTTCAATTAGATCTGCAGAAACATATTGGTCTGCAACCTTACCTCTGCTCTCCATTCTAATAAAAATCTGTCTATGTTTATGCCCAGACTTTCTATATATTCAGTTTGTGCTTCAAACATATTTGCCAGTTACACAAACCAGAGAAACCCAAACCAGAATGCTGGCCCCAAATTCATAATAGCTTAATGAAGACATTTTTACTTTATTAAGATAATAGAGATGTCAAAATTTGCTATTTTGGACTGAAAAGCTTAAACCTCTCTAAAAATTGCAAGCTTGCACTGGTTTCAGTCCTGGTTTGCATTAAGGTGTGAAACTACAGGCCAAACTCAACTATTCATCCTTGCCAGAGTTAAGCAAAATCCTGAGAAATTCATTGCTCTCCAACTAAGAAATTCAGTCATTTCTGTGATGTGGCAAACAAGAGAGCAGCTTTCATCTTATAATAGTTTGGTTTCTTTCAAATCAAAAGGAAAAATAGAAAACAAGCTAACTTCTTGATTCATGGTCTTGAAGAATAGGGGTAAAAAAAGCAACTTTTCAAAGCACCAAATATTCACCTGAGGCTCAAAAAGATCTGTATGCTGAGAGTACAATGTATTTTGAAAGGCTGATCTCTTAAAAATAACCTATCTTTAGTTCACACTCAGCCAACCACCAGGAGAACCAGGCTCCAAAGGGAGGGGGTGCACTCGCTCCCCATCACATGTGACCACTCCAGACCACACCCCAAGCCCGAGTTTCACTGCTGTGAAGACAGGAGGTCCTACCTGGTCCCTCCATGCTGATTCCTGCCACCTCCCTGGCCCCAGGATGAGCACCTGCTCGCAGGGACCCGAATTCAAGCCGCTCTCTTGGCAGCGTGACACCCATGAGCTCCAGTGCTGTCAAGGTCATGGAGGCAGCCCTCCTGCAGCCTGGAGGAGGTGGGACCTCAAAGTCTTTGATGGGTTTCAACAGACCATGAAGCTGCTGGCAGGAAGAGAGGCATTTCTATATGGCTGACTGAACAGTTATTTTAGCTCAGACTGGGACCTCCCCAGATTGTGATGTACTAACAAGAGCAGCAATGCCAAGTTTTTTCTTCTTATTGAGCAACGATGCCACAGTCCAAACCCAGGTTGTTGAAGTCCTGCCTCTCTTTCTTTGCAGTTGTAGGATGATCCTCTCTTTTTCCCTTTTCGTTCACAGACCCAGCATCTGAAATCATATGACTCTCAGCCACTAGGGTAGCTATACCAAGCACTTACATTCCTTTTTTTTTTTTTTTTCCCTCTACTGTTGATTTAGGACTGGCCTTGTATGGCTGCCTGTGCTGGCTCACCAAGGCCAAAGCAGTGCCAGCATCACCAAAAGAAAGAGACAGGACCCCAGCAAGACCAATCCCATATGGCCTACACAAAAACTTCCATGTGCACAGAAGAGCTGTGGCCACTCCTACGTAGGTTTGCTCACATCTGGTTCACACTGAAATGCCAGAGCAGCTCAGGAGATGACACAAGTCACTGCCTTCAGAGACAGCAAGGCGGGCAGGCAGGAAGGGCAGGTGGTGGGGGAGCACATCAGCTACCCCAGCCAAACCTCCCTCTGCAGGCAAGACCTGAGGGAGACTAAACACTCACCTAAGGGTGAGCTCACATCTTGCAAATACTGACCTGCCAAACACAGGAGCACACCACAAAAACTGACTTCCACGGTGACAGAAAAATCCAGCATTGCTGATACCAAAATCACTGCCATGCACACATGAAGATGAATATTTCATCTTCACCTCCAGTGTGCCAGCAGTGGAAAAAAACCTGAACACACTCGTAACTGCTGTGCAGGAGCATGCCCAGGTATGTACACACTTATCACTGAGCCATAAAGAGATTAAAAATAAGTATTTGTCTGCAAATTTTTAACATTCTTTTTCTTACACCAGGACCTTCACATTCAGGTGGGGGCGCTGCCACATGGGAAGCCTGCCAGTATCCAACCCATTATTTTACCAATTTAAGACAATTTTTTCTTTTTAACTTTACTGTAAGCTACAACAGCATTTCTCTGTAAGCCACTCTAAGTACATAAGTACATTCTTTGTACACAAAGATCTGTGGCTTAAAATAAACTAAAGCCTAAGTTATTGGAAATAATTTATTGATGCTGAACTGGCAGCTATACGAGAAGAAATTAAATACTTAAGTGAAATTCCATATGTTTAATGGTCCTCATTTCATTCATACATTAATGAAATTCCATGGGCCATGTTTTAAGGAAGAACATGAGTTTTGTAAATTTACCTGAAAGTTCTGAAAAATCTTACCATCTTAACCTGTATGCATTTTTCTCAACTAACATGCATTATATTCTGGGAAATTCATGAGAAAACATCACTCCACAGCAACTAAGGCATGAGTAAGCTTGGGAATCAGCCTTCACCAGAAGGCAGCTTACAGCTCATCCAACCCAAGCTTTCACTTCCTCCAGGTAGTGGAAAAGAGATACTGTATTGATCTTGTTAGGAGTTGTTGACACACAAAAATTGTTATTTTTAACTGCACCACGGGGAGGGTGGGGATATCTGTTCTGGGTTATGGGTGGAATTTTTAAACTGGATTAGAAACAGGAGGAGCAGACAATTTTAATCTGGAACTGAAGCACCCATGCATGAAGCTAATCAGGAGCAACTCCAAAACCCCATAAAGAAAAAGGAGAAATCCTATTTTCCTGGGAGTAGTCCCAGTACAGAACAGAAACATGCTTTTCCAAAGACTTAACTGAATTACTGCTTCAGTGTCAAATGCTGGAGAAACACCATAGGATCACAGTAAAACAACTCCAGAGAAATATGTTTCAGCAGGGTACTGAAATCAGCTTTGCTGTCTTTCAAAGCTACTTTATTTCTTTTGTGAATTATTTCTTTCTAAAGAGTTTCCCTCAATAGACAATTTCATTACATGCTCGTTTTTGCATTTTAGAATTTTTTTTTTCTAATTGAAAGTGTACAAAAATGAGTTGGAAGGTTCAATACCCACCCACACTAACAGACTTTTAACACTGTCTCAAGAGTAGTCCAATTGATTCAACATATCCTGCTGGTCATACAGCTTTCAGCAGAATAAAGTAAAAAAAAATTAAGACATTCATTATTATAATCATCCTATAAGATGGGGGGATGAACATGGAAAGGGTAGATGGCAAATTAAAGCCTGCCATGCCATAGAAGTCCATGAGCAAACTAATGAGCATAGGAAATTACAGGGTAGTGCAGTGCATTTCTATTCTGCTTTCCAGACTCTCAGAAGTCAGACAATTAAATGCTTAACACAAAAGCCCAAGTTCTGCAGTCAGAAATCCAAAGGTTGATTGCATGTGCAAATGCAAGAAAAGCAGTTCCACCATAAAAGATCGTTCCTACTGACAGCATAGTGCATAATTATAAAGGGTCCTTCAGGGTTATTCACCATTAAAAATATATGTAGTTGTCTTTTTGCATCTTTTCACTATTTATTGCCAGTAGTTGGGGGTTTGTATTAAGGCTGTTAAATCCATTTTCACATTCACTGCACAAATATTCACATCTTTTGTTGCAGAGGGGTTTTTCTAATGCTAAGGAGAGTTTCAAAATGTTTTGAGATAGGGTTATTTACCCCATATTTTTCATTAGCTGTATAGAATAACACCTAGAATCCTACTAAACAAAAATCCATCTTGCACAAACAAATAGATCAGCTACTAAACATGATGGTACTTATTTTTAAACAACTACTTGTAGCAAAGACCAATTTCATCTAACTTTACTCAAATATATAGTACTATAATGATTGGCAGCTTTCAATTTTAAAAAAAATCCTTTTAAAAAAAAGTCAGGAACTGAAAAGGGAAAAACGAAGTGATACACAAATGTCCTGGAGTTAATAGTCAAAAAGCAACTCCTAGTTGGCACCAAGTTGTGATGGCAGAAGCACTTTAAAGGACATCAGCCTAGAGATCACAAAGAACAACCAAGGTGACCAGGAGAAGAAGACCATGGTGTATCACCTAAGGTTGCCTTCCAAAAATAGGATCAGTAGTTAGCTGTGCTTAGAGGATTCCCCAAGAACTGTGAGAGCAAGATTAAGATATGACAACTCTCAGATACTTTTAGTTTGGGGGGCTTTTTAAGAGTGCTTAATTAGTCTACAGGTTTCAAAGCAGGCATGTTAATATCCGTGCTACCAGGTTGCTCACAAGGACTACAGTTCACCAGTTCACACAACCTAGGAATAACTGAGCCAGTCAAACAACTTGCCATGAAGGAAGCACATCACTACAAACTTGACCTAGACAAGACCATCATACGAACTCCCCTACAGTGAGCAAGAGCAATCTATTTTCTGAAAAAAATTAAGTTTCTGTAAAGCCTAGGTCCTGGTTCTTCACAGCCACAGCTACACAGTATTCCTTCTTCAAATGCATCATTAAAAGTGTTGTGATCATTACAAAAATCCCAACAACGTACACTTGTGCAGCATACTGGTGCTCATGGTGGATGAACACATGGTGGACCAGAAGTGTAAAACGGGGCAGGTATTCCAAATCATGAGCAAAATGTCACAGTGACACAGACGAGGTGCCTTTCATCAACTGATATGTGGTAATTGCTCCTGTGACTACTTTAAGCTTTCCATTGTGAACAAACTGTAAATTCAGTACCAGGATAAGGCAGAAATGTGCCTGAGCTGATGGAAGGGTAACCCAGTAAACCACCTCTGCACAATCACCTGTCTGCATCTGAAGCTCTGACAGTCCCAACTGCTCACATTTATCCATCTTCTCAGACATAACTGCATTATACCTTGCTTTCAAAACAAGACCTTGGAACAAACCTTCTTGTGCTGTTGGGAATGAGCAGCCCAGCAACGAAATGGGGGTTTCAGCACTGTCCCGAGTGCTGAATGCCATCACACTCCACCCTCTGGTTTGTGCATTTTCTCCTTTGCCAACCAAAACCAAACAAACACCAAAACTACCCAGAAACACAAGTTCCACCCTCGTCTAGAAAAATCAGTTCCCAGGCACAATTCAATTCCAACCCAGCCAGGAATACACTCCTTTTGGAACTACCCAGAGCAGAAGGGCCACCTGCACTTTCTAAACTGGAGTTTTCCAGAAGCCCATGATGCCAGGGGAGATCCTGACCACTCCTCCAGAGGTCACTTGTCACAAACCGTGACAACCACTGAGCTGGGCTTAAGCAATGAGGAGCTCCAGGCTGCAGCTCCTGGCTTATCACCATGACAACTCACATCCAGAAACAAAAGGAACCAGCACACGTTGAGAACTGCGCTCTGCCAGAATTTACTACAAAAATATCTCAGTAGTACTATAATCAACAGAAAATACAGTGACTTGTTTTCTGTGGCTGGCTTACAATCATTTTATATTGCTGGCTTACAACCAACCAAAGCAAAAACACAAAACAAACTAAACAAAAATAAAGTTCCCCTTTCCAACCACAAAGGCAACAGCGGGTATTTGCTGAAGTAAAATTGCACTATTTCTTTTTGCTTTTGAGAGTTTGGGGGTTTTTTAATGGGAAATAATGTTGCTTAGTTTCTTCCTATTTATGAATTTAAAAAGAAAGCAGATACAATAAAATCTTAAGGAAGAGGGAGAAAATATTACACCACAACTAATTTCAAAAGTTTTTATCCCAATATACATCCTTTATATTCATGTTTTTAAAGAAAGCATTAAAATTAATTTAGACAGATAGAATTTTCCCAGAAGTTAAACACACAAGATACCCAAGAGTCATGTTCTTTTTCTTTGTTAGCAGATACATTTCTAGCATATTTCAGAGCATTGCTTCCAAGAGATATAAATCTTACTTGAAGCATCAACAGTAGGTCACATGAAAATTATTCCCAGGCTATCAGGCAAATGATCATACTGAAGTACATACTTGCATGTCAAATCATTCTTCACCCAAAAATTAATCTCAAAAGCTACCGGTGGTCACATCCTTCCAGAGCTGGCATTACTCCTCTGTGTAAAGAAAGCAAACAGACAACTAATTAAAGTCCTAAAGTACTTTATACAGAATATACATCAAGCCTGAATTTATTTCTTCTCTCAGGTATTTTCTGAAACAGACACTGCATTGAATAACTCCAAATTATTATCTTTTGAGATATTTTTGAGGGCTTTTTTTTCTTCCTATAAGCAATGGTAGAATTCTGAGAGAGAAGTAAGTTTCAGGTTTGTTTTTTTTAAGTATTACTCGGGGTTGAATCAATTTCCGTATTTCAGATGGGTTTACTGGGGACACTGCTCTGATGTGACTTCGGCACACGTTTTCACCCTTAGAGCAGAACACCAATCACCTAAGAAATCTGCACTTCAAATGGGCAAACATCCACAGAGGTTAAGCTTCTGTAGGATCATGGTGGTGGTGAAGTACAGCCCCTCTCAGGCCACCGCACTGCAATGTAAACGCAGCTCCACGTACCACAAAACCAGCTGGAAAACACGAGCTAATGCCCTTCCATTGCTGCATGGGTCGGACCTTCAGAAATTCAGGCTTGATGATTATTCTGTGGAAAGCACTTTAGGACTTTAGTTGTTTGTTTGCCTCCTGTACTCAGTGGAGTAATGTGAGCACCGCTGTTGAGATGGAGATGCTCTCTCGGGCACTGGGAGAGCATCGGATACCTCCGTGAGCAAACCCCACTCGGCACAGCTGCCTGCTCTGTCTCGGGCTTATGCTGTGACCCTTCAATGGTCAAGTCCAACAAGCAGAAGTCATGCAAGCACCCACAGACAGCCCTCACGACACTGCACCAGCACACGTGGGACCACCCTGGCTGGGTGGCAAAGCAGGAGGATGAGCTGGGTTCAGCCCGTCTGCTCTGCCTCTGCCTGTTAAGAGCATCTGCAGCTAAAGTAACTCATCACTGCTCTTAGAGGGCAAGAAGGACTTGAGTGTCTTGGTTCAGTCTTACCTGGCACAGCAGCCACAAGGGAAAACCATCAGGAACCGCACGGAAGTTTAAAGAATACAAGAGAAATCACACAGTGAAACTTCACTCTGCCAGCCCCTCAAAAAAATCCATTCTGGAGGGAACAAATCATTCAGCTGGTTTGGCTATGCTGTTAAACTATAGGAGAGAATCTGGAATCGCCCTTCTCAAATATCCCCCATTAACAGCTCTAGATAGCTCTTTCTCAGCTCTTTGAAATCCTTTTCATCTTATCACACTTGCTGAAGGCATCCATCAGATCCAGTCCACTTCCATGCATCAGACAGCTCAACACCAAGACCTAACACCTATGCCATTTGCCAAATAGCCAGCTCCACGGTTTAAACACTGCATTTGTACCACAGATTACAGAGTTGGTCACACGGACTTGATTTTCACTATCACAAACAGAGGAGATTCTGAAAAGGCTGGAAGCTGTGAATTAAGCTGATTTGCCACATACTCTGTTCCTTGACTTGGCTGGCTCTGTATGTGTTTTTCAAGAACTCTATCAACAACCATAAAAAGACAGAGATATTGCCAGATATTTTTTTGTGACCAGGGACTTCCTAGTTAAGAACACAAGGCATCACAATAGCAGTGACTGCTCTAGGCTGGCCTACAAACCATCTATTGAACTCCAGTTTAATTTCTATGAACTGCTAGTGAGATATGTGGCTGTCATGTCACAGATTATTTTTATTTTTTTTTTTACTGAAGTTCAAAAACGTCCCTGTGGATGCTATACTCGTTTCTCTCCACAAGCCCCAACAAAGATGGAAATTTACAAGTCAGCAGGAGGTGCACCCTCCAACGGACCAACAGCAAGTGTTGCAGTATTGAGAAACCAAATACACCTACACATGAAAACCCTGTCCACGGGACAACAGCAGGCAGCCTCTCAGAATCTTAATCCAACCCATATTAAAGGGAAAGAGGTTTTTCCAAAGTCTTTCCAGAGCAGGACCATATGTCACATGCATTGCTCAGTGCACGTTAAACACGTGTTAGAGATATAACACGGAATTCCTCTTGAATAATAAAATACACACCCTTGGTTTCATAACAGAGTATTTTGGCCTAGTTCCTGAGCATCATTTTTTATTAACTTTTAAACCAGTCCTTGATATATAAAAACTTATCGGTTGATTTGCAAACTAATTTAGACTGAGCATATGACAGCCATCCATTTACCCATACTTAACAAGATACTGCTTATCAACTCCTGAGCAAAGGACATTTGTTCTTAAACCAAGTGCATACCTTCACAGCAGCTTAAAATCATGTGTTGTCTCCAAAATCAGACATTTAAGGTATGCACATTCCTCATCAGAGATTACTGCTTATCTCCTGAGTCTGGACGACTCACTCTTAACATTAAAAACAACTCCAAACAGAGCTCAGGTAAGGCAGGCAGTGAAATATCACACCCCTCCTAAAAGCACTCAGATGGACAATAGGTACAATCTCTGCCATCGGAACACCACATTCAGTGGCAAGAAGCCCTTGCAATTAGGAACCCGACTGTAAGCAGGTTTGGGCACCATATCACTAGCTAAGCATTCCTAAGACTGTACTAATAAATATGACCAAAGTTAACTAGCTGCTTGCACAGCCCTCGAATGCCCTAAAACATGGAAGAGACAAACACCTTTCCACGTTTTCTCCCCGAGTTTGCCACAAGAACATAGGAGTGACAACCACGATTTCAAACAGCAGTGAACCTTTCCTGAAGTTACAGTGGCCTATGGTGATGCTGGATGACAAAAAACATGGGAGACCCATGCAGAAACACTGCCATCTCCTCCAGGAGCCAGGTGGTAGCCAGGAGCCTTATTCCAGGAGCATCTGTTGGGATAGGTGGATGCACCACGCTCACCAGTGATTCTGAGCTTTAGGCAGAGCAAGAGGGATGATTAGTGACAGTGACTAACAGCAGAGGACTCCTGCAGAGGCTGGCCATGGTGACTGAGGTAAATGGCTGCAGAGGGATGGGAGGGCGAGGCACAAGGACACCACAACCGTGGTGTTCAGCACGAGGAACTGAGATCCAGGCAGGTTCATTATTAGCTCCGGCCTCCATGGCTGTCTGTTGGTACCAATAGAGCTAATTACTGTTTCTGCTCTCTGCTCCCCAACCCCACTTGGAAGGGTTCATTAAGTCAGGAGTCAGGCAATACCCACAACAGCCTCCACTACATTTAGACAGCACGTCTCAGCTGGAGAAGTAAGCCACAGAAACCCCAGAGAGTGAGATGCAGAAGGCAGATCCACACGGAGTCTCTCAGGAGCAACAGAGCTGGATCAAAACTAGCTCTGTGGAAATCCAAGGTGCTTTCTGCATCCTGTTCACTACCACCAAATCCAAAAATAAAGCCCAGTAGTTACATCATCCTTGCATAATCACAAGTTTTCCTCAGTGTGCCTGCTGCCTCTCAACTAAAGCATCCTGCAGGACCTGACCTCTCTTTGAAAAATCATCACAGCACGTGTAAACACTTACAGGCTTCCTTGGCAGTTAAGACTTCTTCCTTTGAAGACAACATTCTCAGTTACATTTAACACAGATCATGATTATTATTTCTAGTGTCACACATCATGGAGTTGCTTGTCTGTCAGATTTTATCTATTTAATCTGCAAGTGGCCAGCAGTCAGACAAATTATCTAGTTTTAGAAACAGTAGTCAGACTGCAAACTTTTCATCCACAACACAATACAAACAAGTGCTTTCACATGATAAAGCCATTGTTTCTATGTACAAGACCCATGCACTACAGCTGAGAGCTTCTGACAAAATAAGGTTTTACCTTGTCACATCAGCCCCTGTCCCTTACCTCCCTCACCAGCATTCTTAACCCATTCAAAAGTTTGATTTTTTTCAGAAAGACATGAGGTTTTTGGCTCCTTTGCGAAACTATCAATTGCTGTAGACTGGCAAATACATCTACCACTTGCTTTTTCCTCATACTTAATTCAAAGAAATTAATTTCTTATATTTCTAGTGCGTTCCCTTCTGTACTTTCAGTAATACTGAAAGCATTTAGCCCTAACAGGCAGACACAGAGCTGATGGTCAGCACAGAAATGAATTAGAGGTTTCAAAGCAGCTGCTAGAGGGAAAACAGCCTTAAAGAAATTACCAGGGGAGGAAAGAACTTGTCACCTCTCTTGGCAGTCTCAGATACTAGAAAAAGTCTGAATGAATCCAGCAGCAGCTCCAAGACCCCACACATTTAATGGCAAGCCAAATCCTGCAAAATCTGGTAAAAGTTCTACGGAGTTTCCAGCTGTACTTTTAACTAAAGCTTCTTGGCACTTCTGAAGGTACAAAGAGCAGCCAGGAGCTGTAGAACAAGCTCATAAGCTGGATGTGTCCATGAAAACAACCAGCAATGCAATCATTTTCTTGTAAATTTTACAAATACTTTATGTCTGTTCTCAAATAAGGGACCCTGCAGCTTCAGTTAGCTCAGCTGGTTAGAGCATGGTGCTAATAGTGCCAAGGTTATGAGCTTGATCCCCATATGGGCCATTCACTTAAGAGCTGGACTCGATGATCCTTGTGAGTCCCTTCCAACTCAAAACACTCCGTGATTCCTTCCCTTCTGTACTTTGAGTGCACCAAGACTGCACTGCTTATGCTTTATATTTATCTTCCCACAGCTGAATGGACTAAAAATAAGGCAAGATTCGGCTGTGGGTCTCTGTCACAAGTAACAAATTTAAGCAATCTGCAGTCTGACTCCACTTTGGCCAAATACTATTTGCTCACCTACATTTAGTGCACACGGTGGCACAAAACCTGCCTTGCACGCAGTTTGGGGGAGCCTGCACTCAGCAATGCCCTGCTAAATTAAAATTCTTCCCTGAAGGATTGGGAAGACCTTTTTGCAACCTCCCAGAGACTGCCAGATGATTGCAAGCTATGTACTGATACAGCACATGTACTAAGTGCTGTCTTCTGCCAGCTCTGCTCGGGTGGGTACTGTACAGATGAAAGACCACGCTGACAGACAGACACAGTTGTTCCTCCAGTTTCAACAGCAAGTTTTGCCAAAGGAGATTCCCCAGAGTTACAGTCATGATTTAGCTGGCTCTGCACAGTTGTCTAACCCAGGGGTCAAGGTCTGCACTTTTTTTACCATTGACTTGCACTTCCCCTTCTGCTTCTTTTTTTCTTGTTTTGTTTTTTTTTTAAGAATTAAGAGTTAACTTACAAATCAAGAACAGCAAATGCCTTGGTTTGTGTTTTGGAAGTTTTTTGGGGAGGGGGTTAATTATTGAAATACTACATTTTCATTTTAGTATATGAAGAAGTCATAGATTTCTAACCTTAAATTACAGAGCGCTTTCCTTCCAAGGATATTTTGATTTTCTTTCCCACGGCACATGACAAGACTCTAAGGTCAAGCTTTAATGCAAGAACACATATTCTCTGAAATTATTAACCTGCACTGTGAGCTTACTTCTTACTCAGCTGGTACCTTCTGTAAGAGGGTGGCTATTTGAGGTTAGCTATTTACTAGGTTAAGGTTACAGTCACACACAGGGCACTTATGGAGCACAGTTAACCACAAAAGTATATGAAAAGACCATATGCCCTTTAGGGAACCAGCTGATAATTCCAATCATTTCAGGCTCAACATGATATCCTTTACTGTATCATGGGGCTGGTGGAGGTGTCAGGCAGGGTGCTCCTTTGGCATTTGGGGGAATGGTCACAACTGTGAGGGCGCAGGGAGGTGACAGGACAATGCTACTGTAAGAAAGCCAACAGCTTTCTTCATTCTGTGCTTTCTGGAATTAGTTTTCTGGAGTTACTCCAAAGATATGAAGTGTTTGGGGAATTAACTACATCATTTTGATGTTTTAAACAGTGGTATAAAGGACTTTCTGAGAAGCAGGGTTGTACAACAGATCCTCAGGCATTTCTCCATTTGAAGCTTTGGCAATAGGTAATCACCTTGCGGCATTGGTATGGTCTCACCTGGTAACTGGGAATTTATCTAAGGCCAACTGGTCTTAGCTTTGCTGTAAGTGATTTAGAATTCCCAAGGGACAGGGGAAGAGAAGCGAATATTGCATTCAATACTGATCCAAAGAAATAAGCACAAGTCACAGTAATAAACTAATGGAGTTGCAGCACATCTGATTTCAGAAACTTTTCAAAAGTTTTTTATAATTATCTTCTTCATTCACTTATACCTATGAAGTCTTGAAAAAAAAAAAAACCTTTTGCAGAAGAAATTTGACAAGAATTGTAGACGTTTATCAGCAAAGAAAACCAGAGCTTAAGCTGAATTTTAGATACTGTCAAGAA
>WEZZ01002912.1:0-22555 GCA_013400585.1 Chloropsis cyanopogon | reverse complement strand
AAAAAAAAAAAAAAAGAGTAAAAATATGCTAACACCCTTACAGGAACTGATGAAACTAGCAAACCTGATCCAAAAAAGTCAATATAATTCAGAGAAATGAGATAGTAAGAGCTGAAGTTCCTAACAAACCAGTCTTTCAAAGGTACATATAAAAAAAGTGAATCAAGTGAATCTTTTATTACAACATATTTATTCTTTTGATTGAAGAAGGAAGACTTTTGTACACATCCTGTATGTATCTCAATTTTTGTCACTTATGAGTCCACTAGCTAGTCTCAAACTTTTTTGACAGCATGGAAGATTTACAACAAAGAGAAATAATGAAGAAATTCAAATAAACTGGAAGCAACAACCTTAGAGGATGAGAATCACAAGGAAGGCAAAAGTTGAGAACATCAAACACTTGAAAACACAAATATTTACACAGATTCTTAAACTCACAGACTAACTCTTTAAGTATTAATAAAACCCAAACCTGTAAAGTACTTCATACCAACACAAATGACCTGAAACAAAAGATCAGCTCTTCCAGGCTTTCTAAATTAAAGTTAATATTTAATACAGAGTTTTCCTTAGTCCAGTAACTAAAAGTGAGTTCTATGTTAGCAAATCAGAGCATCCTACTTGTTTTCAAGTTATGCATATACTTCTGTACCTCACAAATAAAAGGTGACCTTATGAAAAATGGAGCTTTGCTAGTTTTTAAGTAAACACAGCTTATCCAAATTCTCCGATCGTATTTAAAAAAAGCAATGCTTAGATCTCTGACAGGTAACATTTTGCCCAACAAATAAGGAAAGGACTAGCCTGAGCTCCCACTGCGGGCTCTCATGGCAAGCTGGCAGAGGGTTCAGGCAGAGAGGAGCTGGAGAAGCTGGAGCAGTTGGCAATGGAAGACCAGGAAGTCAGTATCTGGCTGTCTGACAAGACAATTTTCTGGCTGTAATCTCATTCTCTTAAGCAAATTAAAATAACAAAAAATGCTCTCATTGCCCTTCTGGTTAACAGCATTTCATTCACTTGAACAGCCTGCCGTTTGAATCCTTAATGCGACTATTACCAATAATAAGTTTTATTTCTGACCTCAAGCCAGCAGAAGAAAGTCTCAGAATTCCCTCACAACACTGAGATGGCCCACGTAAGTCCAACTTAATTCCCAGAAAGTGCTTTGTTGGTGAGTGCATGCTTTACTGAAATCAACAACATGCATCACATATGGAAAAAGGTTTATGGGTGGATCATTTACACAATGAACACAAAAATAACACAGAACTTTTCTTCTATTCTCTATTCAGTTGATATTAAAAAGCACCCTAAAGTAGTCTGAAGCAATGGTAAAATGTTGAAAATTCAGTACTTGGAAGCAATAGTCTTGCAACAAAACATACACAAGATTTCCAAACAGGAAGTATTCTAGTGCCCCTGGTGTCAACACTTTTCTCCAAACTGCTGTATTAATAAAGGGCATGAAGAGGCAAATCGAAAAAGCCCTTTTGATAAGTATAAGCTCTCAGCAAAAAGAGACCATGTGATTGTCTGAACTCCTAGGTGCCGTTCAACAAGAATCACGTTACTGTAGAAATACATTTTGACATTATTAAAGTCCTTGATTTAGCTTCGCTGTACCCTACAGTTTACAAGGAACCACAGTGAAGTGTCAGAAGATGCAGTGAAGTGCCTTCACTTTTTAGGAGAAGTCTGTATTTTTTTCTTTTAATATCTCCTACATGAACGTTTCAACACCAAATCTCACAGTTAATATGGTTTTAGAAGGTTCTGCCTCAGGTCAGTATCTTGAAAAAACAACTTAGATATTTATAAGCTTTTTATGCAACATGAAAAGCAAAAGTAACCAAATAATAAATCTGGTTGTTTCCTACTTCACCATTACAACACCAGAAAAAACAGTAACTGTTTTGAGACCAAGCACAAAGATGTCCTAATTACTGGAAATCCCTCAACAAACCTAAGCAGCAGAGTGAGATTAATAGTCACAAGACTCAGAGATTAATCTATTTACCAAAGAATCTGTGCAACAAAGCAGTCTAATACTAAGATTATTGAAGCTAGATTTTCAACAAGGTAAGGGTCAAGAGACCTAAACACTACAAAACATCTCCCTAATAATGACTTTGTATAAAACTAAAAATACATTCCAGAAGAAAAAGATATTACCTTGATGATTTTCAATTAAAACATCTAACTCAACAAGCAAAACTCTCTAGATGAATTAAATCAAGAGCCAAAATTACTATAAACACATTACAATGTAGGCCAAGTAACAAGCTGACCAGTGAAATAAGTCTTTTGTTTTTAATTACCTTTAAAGTACAAGAATGGATGCCAAAGGCAAAAAAAAAAAAAAAATTTAAAAAAAGGCCTTACCCAACTCCCAACCCTCCTCCCCATAAAAAAAAAAATCCTCTGTGTTGGAACAGCATGATGATCAGTACTAAACAGCATAACCAATCAGTAAAATAAAGCCAAAATTTAACTTCTAATAGGAAAAAAAGGATCTAAAACGCTAATTGTAAGAAATTATCTATTCAATATATTCCACAATTCAGACATGGGATTCCCTTCCAAAAACATTTATAACTGCTGAGGTACCCAGACTGGATGATTGCCTGCAAGCAAGCATCACCTATCAGTCTTCCAAATCCCAGTTCAATGAAAGGTGGTACAGTGAAATTCAATAACCCAGAACCTGGAACAAGACAATTCAAACTAGAAATTTCAAGGGCTATTGGAGCCTTTGTTGTAGATTGTTTAAAAACATTCAGTCATCTTACCAAAGAATTCATCAAATTTTCTTGCTTACACTAGGACAGATGGCTTTCAAAAGACAAACTGGCTATATGTATGCTACAGAAGACACCAGAGTTCCTGTATGGTGGTTGATCTTTCCACAATTATTTAGTCAGAGACTGCCACTTGCACAGATTTCAAAGGTATGTGCCTTAAAAAAAGAATATTTCACAAAAAAGACCTTAAAGTGACACTGATGTCACTTGGGTTTGCACTAAAGAAATAAATGCTCACTCCTAATGCTCCTATCATCCTATAGTTACATTTCCCAATTTATATTTTTTTAATTTGCACAGCATGAACTATATGAGAAACACCTTACAGCCCCTAAGAGCATGTGCTACACGAGGGGGAAACACTGCACTGAGCTGCATTCTGGGCTTCACAGGCTGTGGTGACACCACTGAACACCTGACTGAAATGGGACAGAAAAAGATCTCCTGGCTGCTCATCCACAGACTTCCAGAGACCTGTAATGAAGCTCAGACACTTTCCTCAGCCTGGAAGAGCTCTCCCATGAAGACAGAAATCATTCCTTCCATCTAGGGCATCCAACTGAGGGGAAAAATGAGGATGACAACAGAAGGTTTAACAATCTAATACAGCTCCCAAATTCCATGCTGCAGATTCAGAGATTAGCCAGCTGGTCTCAGAGGAGCATTTCCTAGCTGAAAACTACCACCAGACAGTGCCAGGCACTCCCCAGTGTGATCTTGACATGTGCCTGCCCCAATGACCCGGTGAGGATTGGACAGAGGCACCTGCTGACGCACAGCAGGGCAGCCCCGGCACAGAACCCACCTGGGGGAGTGTGGAAGGAAGAACGGGTTCAGTGGTGGCAAAGGAATGTAACAAGGCAAGGAGTTTTCCCTACAAACTGAACTTACTCAATGTCCAGGTCTCAGTCATCAGAAATTGCAGGCCTGTGGAAATTGGTATTTTTAAGGAGCCAAATGCTAAATACGATACAAGAATCCATGAGTAAACTCAAGGCTATCCTATAACTGTAAGCATTGATCATTTCTTCATTTACACAGCTCAAGAGCCTGTTGCACCAGCCACATCTTCCATTTTATTTTGTGTTAAATAATTATCTTTAATAGTGCTTTTACGGTAGGCCTTCATTTTCCCACAGTCTCATTAACCAGGATACTTGAAAACAATAGGTCTTCTTGCATGCAAAGACAGAGGATGCAGCTGCTTCCACCTATAAATAAGACGTTGTTGTATCAGATGTGACTGCTATTGTTTCAGCAGTCCATCAGTTACATGAGAAGATTATAAGTAAGGGTCAAGGTGTATTTTTTCCTTTCTTTGAATTGACAGAACCACCATTAAAAAAAAAAAAAAAAAAAAAACACCAAAACAAAAAGGTGAACAGAAGAGAAATGAAATAGTTAATACAAGTCTCATATTTTCCAGGTTCTTGACATAAGACAAATCTGAACTGCAATGACAGAAAACACTGAACAGTGGAATATTTGTATTCTAGTAATAATTTATGAGACTACAGAGCTGTCACATACTGTACCATCCAGTGATACTTTAAAAACACCTGTTTAAAAACACCTTGGATGTAAATTCAAGCTTTCATTAAGATTTTTGTAGCTAATGGCCTATCTTGTATTACTCATCAACTGAGATAGTAGTTTAGGAACATTCTATTAGGAACATGAATATAGGATGAGTTTAACATATATCACACCAATCCAATGCACAGGTACCCAGTACTTTAGGCTCACTCCTGAGTGATGAAAAGAACAGGGGAGACAAGAGTAGTGAAGTACAAGAAAATCAAAGTGTTTTCAATACCATTGTATGAAACTGCATCTCAAGAAGAGAAGGATGGATCCTGAGGGTCATGAATAGTAGAAGATTCACAAAGAAAAGGAAAGACAAAAAACAAACAAAACAAAACACTTCCTACCCTTATCAGATAATAGAACTTCATTGATCCATTGTCAAAGACTTCCTCTCTGATGTACCTTTTTCTTGTGATGACATCAATTATGTTAAGCCATACCACCCCCTAATCCAAATTAGCACAATCATAAATTAAATTGCATTAGAAATACTCAGACATTTCATCAGTACCTTTAGTTTACAAAAGCATAATTGAAGTTTTTCCTGAGAGAAGTGTATTAAGGCAACAGTACTGCACTGGCTATAGAACACTCACTATCGGGATTTGGCTGCTCTATGTGTTACCCTGAAGCTGTTGGTGACAGAAGACAGCTCTGCTTTGGAAGAGCAGCAACACTCCTTAAAAAGCTCATACACCTTGCCAAGATGTCTTCTAGCTCCCTCCTCCCAGCAGCTCCCACCAGCCAGGCTACCATAGTAGGGGGCCACCCCAAACCTACAGAGAAACCTTGCCCCTCAGACAAAAATGTTTCCATCTTTCATAATGCACCTAGAACACACACTCACAGGCAAATTCCAATCTGGCTCCAAATTCAGGGACACCTGAGCTGAAAAATACTGCACCTTCCCACACAGCCTCAATTTCAGATATATATGATGTATCTTCCTATATGTATATAAGGAAGACAGATAAACAGATATTCCTCACAAGCCACATACAACCTTTGGTGGTTTTTCTGTACTAAGCTTCATACCACTGTGGCAAATTTGAATTAGGTTTTGGGTTTTCTTCATGGATTTAAAAGGCAGGCAAGCCCTCAGACATATGGTGGGGGCAGCAAGAAGAAAAAATTAGCTAAAAATAGGGTTAGGGAGAAGAATCTTCAGAAGCACTTGAGGAAGAAACAAGCGTTGCAGTCAGAATGAAAACTGTAAGCAATTCTGAGTAAAAAGCACAACTCAACAGACCCAGAATGTGCTCATAATTTAGTGGATTCATTATAAATATAGGAAAAACAGCTCTGAGCACAATTGTGTTTTGCTTTTTAATCTCAAAAGTTTACATGTATTATGTTGGAAGAAACTTTCTCTTTTATGCTTGCTAGCAGGAAACCCCTAGTTTTACCCTCAATCATGCCAGAAGCCTCCAGCATCAATTAGCGACTGTGTTTAGCAGAAAGTGTGACTTCCATCAACAGCAACAAAGTGACATCGGTATTCACCAAGTGCTTTACACTGTTCTTTAGATAACTGACTTGCTCTTTTTTATTAAAGAAAAGCATTAAAGGCTGCTAACAGCAAGTTGTGCTGCCTGCACACATACTCATGCCTCCGACAAAAGTTCAAACAGAGGAAGAAGCCTACACTCAAAATTGAAGTCTGAACCAATTCACACAGCCACAGATTACTGATGATCTACTGCCCTTTTAGTCACGACTAAAACCCTTTGAAAAACCCTTTTAGTGCTGAATCACACAATCTACAAGCATCTGGAACTATCATAAAAAAATCCCATTTGAAAACAGGCTAAGTCACTCACTGGCTTTTAAGGGCAAACTATATGTACATCATACAACTCAGAATTATTTCTCATATCATTTTTCAGAAAGAAGTATATTTTTCCAATTCTTCTCGAAAAAAAGTAACATTGGAGTATCAAAGGATTTCAATGGCTTTCACAGCTTGCAGATATATCAATAGTATACAGTAGCTATACAAGCTCATCAGCTAGACTGTTTGTTGTCAAACATTAATTTTTACAACAAGAGTCTTTACACCAGAAAGTTATTTTAACACAATACTTACTTGCCACTAATCTTTTTCCTGAAAAAAAAGCATTGGACAACACCTTGGACAAGGCTTCAAAAGTGCATTTTTTAATANATCAATAGTATACAGTAGCTATACAAGCTCATCAGCTAGACTGTTTGTTGTCAAACATTAATTTTTACAACAAGAGTCTTTACACCAGAAAGTTATTTTAACACAATACTTACTTGCCACTAATCTTTTTCCTGAAAAAAAAGCATTGGACAACACCTTGGACAAGGCTTCAAAAGTGCATTTTTTAATAATGTTGTTTGCTTGTTTTCCCAACTACCCATCACACACATTTCACCATTTAAAAAAAGATGCTATGGCAAACAAAGAACACTACAACACTCATGAAGCATCATCCACCACAAAACAACAGAGGTATTTTTCTGGTTTCAGACCAAGTTGACAGAAGTTATATAAGACCAAAGGAAAAAAAAAAAATAACTGCTTTAGCATATACTCAAAGCACAGCAATAGTATGTTGGGTCTACTTTAACTGAATACCAGAGAAGGTATTGCAGCACCAAATTCATAATCTGAATTAGGTACCATACACAGCATGACTGCACTAAGTATCTTGTAAGACTGCTCCCTGATACAAGGCCATGCAACATTCTCATTAGAAATAAATATTTCAGGCTGTCCAAATCTATAGCTGCCAGGTGACTTCTGGGCAAATTTTAATGTAGGTATTTCTTGTGTTCCAGTACAAAGCAACTCCTCCTCCTCCAGTTGTTTGGGTTTTTCTTCCTATTCCAACCACTATAAGCATAAAATAGGCAAAACCATATATTGTACACACTGAGGTTGCTTTGTCATGTATGAGCTACTGCCAAAAGAAAGCAGCGCTGTAATAGCCACTTAAAATAGAGAGCATAATTGCAGCAAGTCAGCTGCAGCACAAACACAAAGGCATGGGGGTAAAAGGAAGCACCTTCCTTACTGCATAAGGAAATATCACCTTCTTCCCAGCAAAACAAATTCCATGGAAGAACAGCTACAGCAGTACCACCCCTCTGAGCACTTCCGCCACAGGAAAGACAGGATTATGAAAGATCACGAACTACACTGTTCTCCCTACGTTTTTATTTCCCAAAGGTATTACAGCACCAGCAAATTAAAGGAGCATTCCTTCCTCCTCTCCTCTGCACGGCTCCCAAACCCCATGGACTTGCTACACAAATGTTTATGTAGCCTTTTGCATTTATATATTTTGATTGATTCTGCTTTAGAAAAAGTCCCACACTACTTCATTGTCTCACAAATAGCACAAACATTTAAGGCCAAATTTACTTTGTAGTTGTATCTGGGATTTGAATACTGAAATGGTGCAGAGAATATGCAGATCATTACTAGCCCTGCAACCTTTCACTGGATTTGTGGTCAATGAATAAGCATTTGCAATTTCTATATTTTCTGTACAGTTATCATGCTGCACACTGAACAGTTATTGTGTTTTAAGATGAAAATGAAAACTTAGTATTCCAGAAGGAGAACAAAAAAATGCATCTTTCTTTTCTTGTCTATGATTTTTTTTTTTTTTAAATTTTTTTTTTTTCTTGAGCTGAATAGGCAGTATCTCCTGAAGGGACTTTTGTAGATCTTCAAATTTAACTTTTCCCACTCATCTTCTGGAATGCAGACTTGCAAGGGCAAAATGTTGGGATTTAAGACTTACTGTTACTTTGCAGGAGCTCCCTCTGAGAAATGGTTTGACAGAGATGTTTAATAGCCTCCATAAAAAGGAAATCTTGCTCAACTAATTCAAGGTTTTGCACTCAACCCAGAATTCCAAGAATTACAGAGATGCTACATTCATTTTACTAAATGAAATTAGGTTCATTATCTTCAATATTAAGTGTGTGAACATTCCTCAGTTTCTTTCAGAATAACCATAATTTTAACAAGCCACTCTTATATTGTTGTTCTTTTCACAATTACCAGATGAATTGGGAAGAAAGTTACTAAGTCATTTTACACAAAATTGAATACTTGTATGAACAAGTCTACGCTTTTCTCCTTATCTGGCATTACCAATACTTAGCCTACAGCATTTGCTATATGACAGCTTCCCTATATATTCCAGATAACGATAGTTCTGATAAAAACCATGATAGAATCAATGCAGCCTGCTCAAAAATTTGATCTACAAACACCCAAGGCATACATAGATGCAATTTGGTCATTTATTCATCCCTCAGAAGAAAGGAAGGAGTATACTGGAGACCAAGAACAAAATGAGACACATGGCTTTCACATCCCTATTTTGGCAAAACCTCTCTATTTTCACCCAGCACATGTTTACATCCATTTGCAGATGTTTCAGTGCTCAGACATTACCAATGCAGTTTCAGAACTCATTCTGCTACACTGGTGTCTTAAAAGAGTGACGACAAATCTTGACAGGTATTTTTGAAAAATGTATCTTTACTACGTTCCCACACTCCCAAGAATTCATCTCCTCTCTTTCTTTGCACAAACAGGTCCGTAACAGCAGCCACAGTTTGTCATCTGGATGTGACAGAAAGTAGCATCATCATAAATCAAATCGAGCTGAAAATTGCAAAGCAAACTGAACATCCAAAGCTTCTTGAAGCACCTTAGTAGACAGTAAAGAAAGAATCATAGAATCATAGAATGGTTTGCAGATGAAAGGGACCTTAACATCTAGTTCCAACACTTCCAGGGATGGAGCACCCGTAACTTCTCTGGCAGCCTGTTTCAGTGCCTCACCACCCGCAAACCTAAACCTACTCTCAGTTTGAAGCCAATCCCCCTTGTCTTGTACATGCTGTTGCAAGTACTCTCTCTCCCCATCTTTTTTGGTAGGCTCCCTTCAAGTACTGGAAGGCAGCAATTAGGTCACTCTGAAGTCCTCTTTTTCAAGCTGAACAGTCTCAATTTTCTCGGCCCTTCCTCAGAGAAGAGGTGCACCATCCCTCTAATCAACTTGGTGGCCTCTTCTGGACTTGCTCCAACAGTTCCATGTCCTTCCCATGCTGGGGGCCCCAGAGCTGGATGCAGGGTTCCAGATGGGGATCTCAACAGAGCAGAGGAGAAGAGCAGGATCCCCTCCCTCCCCTCCTGCCCACGCTGCTTTGGATGGAGCCCAGGACATGTTTGGCTTTCTGGGTTGTGAGTTCACATGGCTGGGTCATGTCCAGCCTCTCATCCACCAGCATCCCCAAGTCCCTCTCAGCAAGTCTGCTCCTGACCTGGTTATCCTCAGCCTGTGTTGATATTGGGGATTTCCCCAACCCAGGTGCAGCACCCTGGTCCTGTTAAACCTCACAATGTTCCCATGGGCCCACTTCTGGAGCTGGTCTGGGTCCCTCTGGATGGCATCCCATCCTTTAGGTGTGTCAACTGCACCACTCAGCTCAATGTCATCTGCAAATCTGCTGACGGTGCAACAGGGCTGTTCCAAAATGTTTAATGGGAGATTAGATATCATCTTATTTATATCTTCACTAATAGCCATGAACAAAACACAACACTGGATGATATGAGAGGTAAAACAACAGTCATTAGGAGAAAAAAAAAAAAGGATACAGAAGTGTAAACTACCAGATGCAAAACAGAAGCAAAAGGCAAAGGGCAAAGGCTGATGTTCTAAATCTGAGCTGGGCTGATCAAGCCCAAGTTCACCCATGCTTGGGCTTCCAGTGGGTCTGTCAAGTGATGGGCACATACACACAGGGTACAGAGCCCCTGCAGTAACTTCACTGAAATATGGCACATAAGAGAACAGTCTTGTCAACTATTATTATCATATGCAAGAATACAGGGGTTTTGGCCCAATGAAGAGGCCACAGGGAAAAATAAAAGTCATTACAACACATAGGCAACAATATACCCAAACCCACATTTTTAGTTACATTTGGTTATGGTTTTTTGTTGCTTTCTTTGACAGGATACAGAAAGACAGATGGTTCTGACAAACACCACATAGAACACCACTACTACTGTAGTGCCACATGGAACATTTGTAAATATGGAGAACATAGCAAGTCACAAAGAAACACGAAATCCAAATATTTAGTTAAAAGGGAATACAGCAAAGTAGTACAGAAAGGTATCACTGTAATCTTTTCATTACTAAACTTTTTTTCCAAATGATGCCTATGACAAATGAAAGCATTTTAAAAAAGTCATACATGATGAAAAAGCATTTATGAGCTAATAAAAAAATACTTGCTTACTATTTGATAACATGAGTTTTGAGAGCTCGTAATGTAGCCATGAGCAAAGTAAACACAACGATAACAGCAAGCCTTTCTTTCCTGAGCCTTTCTACAAATTGCTCTCAAGATCCAATCTAGTAATTTCCTTCAGACTAATTCAAAACCAGGAGAGCTGCAGAAAAGAGTCTGTTCCACAAGAGAGTATTCCCAAAACACAGAAGAGATCACAGGCGATTGCAGCTCTCTAGAAATAAAGTTAACTAGAATATACACAAGGCTATTAAAAGACAAAGCTGACCTAGTAACACAAGCACCACTGCAATGGGAATTTGGAAAGGAATACAAACAGTTTAGGAAATACTCTGCTGCACAGCAGTCTGGCATGGCAAAAGATGGATTCAGTCACCCAGTGGCCTCTTCTATTTCAGCCCTAAAAAAAGGATCAAATGTATCATGTAGAAAAATAAATAAAACCTCTCTTCTCATTTTGTTAATAAACCAGTTTATTAGTTGAAGTCCACCACATGGTTTTTGATTACTTAGATTTGGTAATACTTATACTACAAATTCTATATACAAACCCTTATAATTTATACATGCTCACCCACATAAACAATTCCTAAATGCTGGTAACTTGAATAGCAAGAGCAAAATTCTGTATTTTTTCTTCATTGTGGTTTTAATAAAACTTACATAAACCTTTCTGTCAAGGACAGACACAAGGAGAAACCTTTAAAAGAATGAAATTGCATAGAGTTAAATTTGTTTTCTAGAAGTAGTAAATACATCTGCCTTCTCCTAATTTGCTGTCCGTGAGGAGTCAGTAACATATCAGCCATCTGCTCTTTATGAGAAAACACCTGTAGGAGATGGTACAATGGCTTGCATCATTGGGCTGCAGCTACTTTAGCTATTTATTACCTCAATAATTAGAATGGCTGGCTTTTAAGATTATGGTTATCCTTGCCATAAAATAAAAAGGAACAAAGAGAGCATGTGACCAAGCACAAGCATTTTACCAAGCCAAAGAGTAGGAAGCACGGTGTATTCAACTATTTGTAGTATAGGGAAGATTTACTTAAAAGTTTAAAAAACAAAAAGGGAAAAGAAAAAAAAAAGTCACAAAAACCACCATGACTGAAATACTAGCAAGGGTGTTTTTCATTCCATCTCAATTTCCCAGCCCACTTTAGAAGAGCAATTTGTCAGCAGAATAGAGGGAAATTAAGTCATTCATTTCCTGCTATTAGTACTATTAGCAGGCAGAATGGTGCCCTGCCTTGCTCAGGGGAATGTAATAGGTAAAGGTTTATACTGCATACCTTACTGTTTGGAATGGTAGCATAGTTTAACAGATTAGGAAGGAAGTTTGTACAACTCACCGAGGGTAATGCTGCCTGCTGCTGAGTGGTATCACTCACTCCTCTCCAGTCCCTGCCCCGTGTCTGTCCCAAGCTAAGCTGCTTGTTTTCAGATTAAGAAAGATGTAGATGAGCAAGTAACAGACACTTGGGATTACACTCAGGTGTCAATTTGACAATTATGAAGTCAATACTACTAAGGAGAGAGGTATCCCCAGTTCCTCATTCTTTAGTCCCGGCCCAGGCATGGTAATTGGTTTCAGGATTCTCAAACCAGTAAGTTGAGTTCCCTTGGATCTATCTTTGCCATCTCAGCTCTGGCACACATCCTTCCCTATTATCCTTCCTACCTTTCGGCACCATAATGAGGAGGAAGGCAACATCATTAACCATAGATCATTTTCTTCCATGAGGTGAAACAGAGAAATTGTAGTTCTTGCATACCTCTGCGACAGAGTCCTTTTTCAGCCTTCACCCACACCCTGAATCCCATGAGCAACAAATAGGTGAACGAACTCTTCTTGCCATTAAAGCTTTCAAAACACCTCACCATAATAAACATGCCTACCTGATGTTGTCAGCAAGAACAGAGTTGCACAGACTGCAGCAACTACTGAATTAAAACAGTTGAAACAGAAGCAAAACTTCAATGCATTAAGTAGAGCAATCAATGCTGAACCCAATGTAAGTGGGGTTTTTCTACTTCCACTTAATAATTTCTATTACAAGATTTTTCTTATAAGCATATTTTAAGTTTGAAATGCCCTTTTTTCCCCCACTGTTCATCAGCTGCCTGTGTCAAGATTCACTCTGTGTGCCAAGCAAATTTTTCTCCTTCTGCAACTCTGAACTGACACCAATTCTGTAAGACATTTAATATAAAAGTCCACTTGCATTTGTGAAAGGAGTTCAAAAGCTGGAATAAAATTGGACAAGAAAACCTTGACCAGAATTTTGAGAAAATAAAGAAGGGCAAGCAGCATTTCAGAGATATAATTAAAGCTTCATCTTCAGGAGACCAACCATTTTGGATTTCTCAGAAACCCCATGCAGCAATAACTTATTGCTCAATTTGGGTGGCACAAAGTATTGTTTCTCCCACTTTCCCTCCTCCTCCCATCAGCTCTGGGCTATTCAAAGTGACTCAGAAGAATTTAGAATGGTCGCAGTTGTGTTAAACTCATGTTTCCTAGCTGAGCATCTTCAGTGTATTAGGCATTAAGCCACGTTAAAAAGATGAGAGAGGAATGGATCAGGAGAAGTATCTATGCTGGCCTCCACTATTGAGAAAAAAATAAGCTGCCCACATAACAACTTTCTGAACAAGTCAAAGAAATATCAATTTGTACAAAAACCTGAGTTAAAATATTACTTAGAAACATTTGCTCAACCACAACAAAACCAAAACCAACTCCATATACTTGTATTCCTTTTGATAAACACCTAAGATCACAGAGAAGCAGCGTTGCCTCACAAGTAACTCCAGCACCATTCAGCACTCAATAAGCCCATCACAATCAACAAGACAGGAAAATCCTCAATATTTTCTTTGAAGATGAAAGAACTACTTCCCCAATTTATCCTTTCATTTCTTTTCTATTGAATATATTTGCTGTCAATTAAGCTTTCAATTTCGTCCTCTTATTCATAAGAAATGTGTGAAGGGGAAAATCAATTAATGTTAGGAAAATAGCAACTTTTTTCCCTCAGCTCTCTAGTTCTCATGCTGCACAGCAGTTATGTTTGAAAAACATTGCTAAGATGTTGGCTCTGTTGAGCTATAAATAGGTTCCTTTGAAAGAAGAAAGGAGAGATGGATCTGTAAATTCCAAGTTCAGTGCCCACAAATGAGACTAGGCACACAATTACAAACTTAGAACAGCTAGTATACATAGAGTTATATTTTAAATACTAAGCTGCTAATAAAAGCCAGGATTTGTTATAAGCAGAGTTCATAGATCCAAAGTGAGAAATGTTGAAGGAATATACTTCAGAGTCATTCACTAAGTCCAAATACCAGCTGATCCCAACAAATATAGAGATATTACTAGCTTGAGAATTTTTTTTTTAAACTAGAGAACCAAAAAACCAAAACCAAAGCCTGACAGTCAGAGCTATCCATATCTGTCAAATGAGACTCAAAAACAGCTGTTGGTTCTGCCAAAGTTTGTTTCTGATATACATTCTTTTGCCATCTTCCCAGCAGCACCCAAACAGTATTTCCTGTATTAAATTAATTTTTCAGCATTAAATATCATGCACAGTGAACCCAGCTCTAAAAATACTGACATTAAGAACACAGAGCTTATCCTTTGCATAACTACTGAGCGATGAGTCCCATTACCTGGAATTAGTACTTCTAAAAGAAAAATATTCCCCCTCTTTTTCCCCAGGTTTCACTATGATTGGAAAAATCCCAAATGTTTTTGTTCAGTCCCTTTAAACATAACTCCTGCTACAGGCAAAAGCTCTAAGAGGTACAGGAGGGGAGAAACCTGCACTGTTGCACTTTCTGGGAGGCTACTGTTTGGTGGTATCACAACTCCCCAGCTCCACCAGCTGCTGCTTTAGGCGTAAGGACAGAATCTATTCAGGGAACTGAACGAGATCATACTTGAACATATTGATTTGGTATTAGGATGCTTTCTGTACACCATCATTTTCTGTTGCGTAAAAGTTGTCATTTGCCGTAGCAAACAAAAGACTACAATTGCTTTTAAGGAAAGCATAGCTTAAGCTGATTTGGGAAGTGACACCTCTCTCATTACCAAACAATTACCATTTATTATCTATAACCTTCCTTGCCACAGTCAAAGATGAATCCCATGCATTTGCACTTCATAAATATAGCAACAGTTGCACCCAGGAGCTGGTCCCACACAGCAGCTGTGCTGTAAAACTGAATCAGAGAAATTAAGCGCCAAAAAGCTTGCCCACAGCATCAGCTGGCACATCCTCCACAAGCACATGCACACCGGCTGCCTCTGCAGCACAGCCCCGGCCACCTCGTGCCACCAAGCAGCTGGTGAGTCACCTGCTTTATCATGTCCTCTGCAGCAAACTCGCCCTGCGCAGCATGTCATTCCAAAAACGGTCTCTGAACATCCTGATTCCATCGGTCTCCCTTCCCCTTTTTCATTAATTCTGTAAGCACTTCTTTGTCCACCACTCACCTCTCTAGGGTTTTCCAAATTCCAGGCCAGAAAACTCACAAGTCATCACAACCATCTTTCCCTCCTTTCCCTCCCTCCATTAAATTATGCAAATAAAACAGATAAGCATCCAGCAAAGTCAATCCTCACTCTAGTCCTTTAATTTCAAACTCAGAATGAGGAGGTTTAGGGACACCTTTAGGTCCACCAGCTAGGTTACAACAAGCATTAAAAGTTAGAGGGTGAAAGCATGTAAAGGGTTACGACGAGAAGGTGAGAAGCAAAACAGTTCTACGTGAGACTGAGCAGGAGCTGGACAAGCCCTTGAAGGCTGCCATCAGGAAGGGTTACAGACCAGCAGAACTATCTTTGGCAGCAACTCATTCAAGGGAGACAGGAATTTGTGGTCATTTTTGGTTTATTCTGTAGAAATTAATTTTCCTTCATCCATGCTCTTCCAACAGCCCTGCCAGAAACTCGCACAGTGTAAAACACACATTTGATACACTGAAATGTATTCTTACAAGTGTTTGTGTCACCTTCCTTACTACACTACAACACAAACCAACAATTTTCCAACACTCTGAGATTCCAGGGCGATCCTAATACCCCATAACAAACCTGTGTCCATCTCGATGCTACAATCAGCTTTCCAGTTTCAGGTTTACATCTTTTGCCAGCACTCATACCACCCCAGTCTTCCTCAACCATGATGGATATTCGGTAATCATCTTTGGTAATTATTTGAGAATAATTTGGAAATTATTTGAGAATTTGGGAAAAAGCAAAGTTTTGTTGTTTGAAAAAATTACATGGTTTGAGCAAAGATGAAGTCGTAAGACTGAACATAAACATACCCTAAATGAAGTTATAGCTTCTATAATATCCATACTCCTGTAATGAGTTGCATTTTGTCTGAGCACACAGAAGTCCTCAACTGTTGGGTTTCTCCATCAGATAGGACAAGCGTGCATCATTTTTATTTGTTTTCAGAGAGAAAACACTATAGGAAAATGTCTTCCATTAAATTATTCTCCATTTGGCATTTAGATTGTATAGCATTCTGAGGCTTAAAGAACTAAACTGAAAGAACAAAATAAAAGACAGGTCTTTACCACTAAAAAATGAAAGAGCTCCCATCTGCAAACATCTCTCTTCCTGCTCAGAGAACCTCCCCTAAATCTTCAAGAAAACAGAACTGGTTTTTTTTTAAAGTAGATATCCATTGGATATTTTTAATATGATCAACAGGATGCATTTTTATTTAGAACTGCACAAAAATATGGGGATGTAGTCACTATTTTTAGACATGCCACAGCAACATGGAAATATTTTCATGACAACAAAAGCCAAGAAGTTAAGATATCTGACTAATGACATTTAATGAACTCTTAAGTTCCCTTAGACAGTGTGCATTACACACATTATTTTTTGGGGGGTAAAATATCTCACTTTCTCTCTCAGTAAAAATCAAGTATTTATTTTTACAACATTTTGTATAAAACAAGCCCATGAAATCAAGCTACAGACTTGACACACCTTATTATAAACCCCTGCAGGTCATTGCCCACAATATCCACAATAGACTACGGAAGCAGAGGGGAAAAAAACTCCTTAAAGGACAGGTTTTGGGAAAAGAGAAGCTCAGAGGTTAAGGAGATAGATGGCAGATGCCAACAAATACATGTAAAATTTATATAGTCAAGAACCACTATAGTACTGGAAAGCATCTGAGAAAGGTATATAGCTCCTATCACCAAGTTCAAGCATTACAAGATCTCGACTAAAATAATTGCAAGCTAAATGAATTCACAAGGTCAGGACCAAAGAGGGCTATCTTTTTATGCCTCATTTAATTATCCAACAAAAACTGTACACACATCCTTTTTCCTAATACTATTGTGTTTAATGCAGTGGCATAACCACACCACACGGCTCAAGAAGCCTTACAACAAGTACTTAGTAAAAATTCTTGTCTATTTTTTCCAATTAATTAGCCAGTTAAGGTTTTAAGTCAACCTGAAGCTTGTCTACAGAGAAATTGCAAGGGAGTTTATGCACTTCAATGTATTTAAAATATTTCCAAACATGCATATAAGGAGTATCAAGGTTGTAACATCAAAAATGCACTTGTAGGATGCAGCATAGCCTTTCCAGTAGAGAAAGACACTGGCATTTCAAGAGCTCTGTTTACCAGGATGGTTCTGCTTAGAAGGCGCTGCATCTGGGAAAATGACAGAAGTGAGAAACACATGCAACAAAATATTTCAGCATTATAAAAATCTCAGCTAAAGCTCCTAAACTATCAAGTATAGGGAAGGTACCACAAGAAAGGCCTTTTTCATCAGGTCAGTATCAACAAGGACAGAGCTAAGTCTTTCACTTTTACAGGTTAAGAGTTCTTTGTCTGCAAGAGACTTGTTAACTTGATATTTAATTACACTCTNTTCCACAGTATTGCTTCTTTAAGAGTTGAGACAATGGAAGCATCACAAAAAAATCCATCTCAAAGAGATTTCTAGGATTGATAACTTTGCCATTACTAGGCAGTACCATAAAGATATTATAAAAGGTTAATAAGCCCAGAGCACAAGAATATATTTGCATACTCATTTTACAGTGTTTATTTCCTTCCTATTTGCTACAGAAGTGAGCTGGCATTACTTCTTGCAATTAAATCCTGCATTTTAAATGACAGCATAAAATTGCATGTATTCCACCCAACACAAACCAGGCCTCTCCCGAAGCCACAAAGACTGCTTTTCTTCTGTCATTCACTTGTCCAATATGCAAAGCATAGCTGTCAATCAGTTACCATCCCTGACAGCATAATTGCTGAAGAGAACGTGAAAAACATGAGGAGGGTTGGGACCAAAAGAGATACCAGCAACATTCCTCCTTGCACACTTTAGTACTAATTTAGGATTCTGCTTCATCAAGATTCCTTTCCAGTCACTATTGGAGCAAAACAAGGAATCCATAGAGGAAGGCTGAGAAGGCCTCTAAAGCCAGCACTGCCAAATAAGTTTGGGTTGCACCACTCCTATTCATTTCAAAAGCAAGCAGTGGCATCATTCACCAACAGATGCCTCATCTTTGAGGAGCTGGTTTGCCTTTACCAAATGCTCCAAGATTCCCCTTTCTAACTTCTTACCTGGTCCTCACTCCCCTCTCTCAGCCTGAGCACACAAGCAAGCTTTCCTCTGTGAATGTCTAACAAAACTACATCTCACTGACTGAATGGCATCTTTCTTCTCATTTCCCTGCTGCCAATGTAGTATTCTATCCACAAAATTTGGTAGGAAAATTTTCAGATGTCTGTCTCATGTGAAATAATGCCACCCCTCGTAGCACTCGAGTAAATATTTAAGTTCATGGAAGTTATTTAACAGCTATGCAGCATAGAGGAACAGGAATTTTTCTGGAGTCATGATCTGCCCAGAAATTTCTGCAAATCAGGATGCAACAGAAGTGATATTTTTGACTACTGGGAGGCAACCATTCCTTACAGGAGTCAAAAATATATTTTCTTTTCAGTCTATGCTGACTGAAACTCCAGTTTTTACCAATGCAAGCATAAATAAGGAATACTGGTGCAAACTAAGGGATTTATTATGTTTTTTTAATAACTCAAACCCCTGTTCCAAAACCCTAATTCAAAATTTTAAAGAAGGAAATAAAAACAGAGACTCTCTACAGCCATATCCAGCTCCAAGCTTTGCAATTATTTTAGTATCTGTGATCTAAAAAAACACTGAACATGTTAAAAAAAAATTTTTGAAAATTTTACAAATATCACTGACTTGCACCTGATTATTCTCAGCCTTGAAAATATCAGCCATTTATTATCTACTATTAAAATGTTCTATTATGCAAAGAATTTCTGGTCTTCTTACATGTTATTTATATTCCACTTCCTGAAATGGAAATTCAAATTTTCCTGAGATAAAAATGTTCATGACTCAGTGCAGGGGTTTTGCAAGACACATCCCTTTAAATCTGAGCAAGTCAGGCGGTCTGGGTAGCTTATATAAATCTGAAGAAAAACATTTTCTTCAGGTTCCACCAACACACCCATTTCTAGAGTTCTATTTTCAATCCAGCACAACTCATGCTTTGACAGCGACAGCACACAAGCTAAGGATGTTGTCTGAGTAATTTTAAGTGTTGCAAAAATTTATAGTTTAGAAATACTACAGAGCTTTCTTCTAGATATAAGGAAGATTTTTTTTTCTAGTGATGAGGCCAGTGAGTGACTGGCACAGGTTGTCCAAAGCAGTGATAGATGCCCCTTCCCTGGACACATTCCAGGTCAGGTTGGCCAACCTGACCTAGATGAAGATGGCCTTGCTCTTCGCCTGGCTGGACTACATGTTCAGGTGGCAACAGAGAGAAAGTGAACTTGCAACACCTGAAAGAAGCAACAGAAGCAATTTTGGTTCATGTCCTCCCTTTCTCCTCTCTAGAAACACAGAAAGACAAATTAATAGATAAAATTTTTGCAGCTTTGTTTAAAAGACAATTAATTAATTCTGAGGGCATCAGTTGCATTTTCAGAAAAACCTTTTGCTAGTATATTTGCAACAAATGAAACTTACAAAAGTGAAACATCTCATAAGCAAACTCCACTAGTTCAGACAACTTAAGAAGCTGCTGTATGACTAAATAAAGTATATTTCTCTGCTTAGCAGAGGGAAGGAATTTCCCCTCCCAACGCCCTAAAGGCTTTTGATGCATTTTTTTCCTTTTCACAGAAGAAATGATTAATAGTTATGGCTTAAATCCAATGTACAGTTTTGGCAGCTGCTGATGGACTGCTCCATCTACTTGCTGCTCCCTCTTTGCTACACTCAACACGTGCTGTTAAATGCATGCTGTCAAAAGTGCTAAAATGATTCACACTTAAATGTGGTAAATCTAGATAGTGACTACTTGAAGAAGTTGCAGGTGTAGAAAACAAACATTTTTCCTATCAAATATGGCATGTCAGCTTTCAAAGTATATAAAAAGAACCATCAGGTAAAAAAAAAAAGTTGTAACTTTTTCCATTGTCTACAGAGCAAGCTGTAATTAAACCAATTGCAAACCTTCTTATGAGCAACAACACAGCCAAGAAAAACAAGCTCTTATGACTACTGGAAGTCTATTTTTTGCGTCCACAGTTTACACAAGTACCATTGTCTCTAAAATTACTGTTTAGCCATGATGGAAAAAGATCTGTTTTCAGATTACCAAAATAAAACTTCTCTCTCGAGTACAGTCTAGAACCAAGAATTAGGAAAAACTTTTCTTAAGAGACTTACGTATTTAAGAACATTATGCCATGATTTTTGTTTCAATCCCTTGCAGAGAACAAGAGCATCCCAAACACAAATACAGATGCTACTCCTAACACTTCTAGATCATTTAAAGTCAAATAAATGCTTGGCTGTCTTAAGATACCAAGGAGTAAATACATTTCATTTCCAATAGCAGCCAAAGTTTGAGACTTTGTCAGGTTTTAGAATATGTTCCTGTACAGAAATAAAAGAGCCTACAAGCTTTATGGTAAAGAACAAATTGGAGATAATGGGCATCTTGAAGTGTTATTTATTTTCACCATACTTTCAAAGTTTTATTTGATGAATTAATTTTTAATGTTGCTCATGTTTTGAAGCAGTACAAGCAGTGTATCCAATGCCAGCATCAATAATTTCCTTCTGTTTTCTTTTGGTTTGCCTGGTTTAAAGTGAAGAATTAAAAATGTAATTATTCCATGTAAGGACATTTCATCGAAATTGGAAACTCTTGCTTGTTTTAATTGACATTAGCAATGTTAATTTCAATTTCAAATTGGCATAACCAGCTTTCAAGCAACAAAAAAATTAGGTATTTAAATACTTTAAACCTGTATTTGCAGGTCATATATTTTCAATGAAAGTGGGACAAAAACATTAACTAGCTCTCAATTTTCTCTCTATAAGCACTGTTTGGTAGCCAAGCAGAAATGTGTAGAAAGGTTGCATTTCTTATTAATTCACTAAAAGTATGTCTGGTCTCCCTACAGAAAAATTTTATCCTCCTCCACAAACCATACAATCATGGAGCTATGGATTCCCCTCTCTCCCCTTACAACAGCAGCATTTCTTTTTGAAAGACATGCCAGACTAGTAAAATCAGAAATAATACTACAAAAGGCCCAGTCAATCCATCCTCCTGAAATACAGTCATTATTCCAAGCTTTCCTTTGAAGTCAGCCTGCCTAATGGTTTCATACAGCAATATTTACCGCCTTAGCATTCTTCCCTCACCCTTTTTGTCCTCCAAACATGGTTTGTAGCAAGTCGCACCATGTTTTTGTAATCAATCAGAAAGTTTTAGGACTTCTTCCTGCATGAATAGCAGCATAGTGAGATGAGACATACCTACTGACACCATAGACGTCCCAAAATTAGCTTAACTAGTTAACAGTCATTTAATTAGTCATTAATTAGCTTAAGAGTTGCTTAATTAATTGGTGAAGTAATACTTGTACAGAAAGAGAGGAAGGAGACTACAAACACTTCACTACATTTTATTAAAATGAAAGCTGTTATTATCACACCTACACTCTCTCTCCAGGCAGGTCTATAAAGCAGTCAAACCTAACTGACACAAGTGGAGACATTTGCAAAAGCTGCTTTGCCAGTACAGTTATGTCTCTTCTCAGAACAAAATGAGTATCTGGTGATATGACATGATCAGAAGAGTTTTTGTTTGTGTGAAAACTGATCAGAGCATAAGCTAGACTGGTGCCATTGTACAGGAGAGCATCACTGACATTTCTCTTCCTTCTGAGCATCTCAGTCCAGACAAGAGAAACTCCCACAACCTACTGCAGGCAATTTATATATGACATTAGAGCCTATTAAATGAGTGCATGAACAGCTTTGCCAGTACAGTTAATTTAAATCATGAAGATGCTCAAATCCAATTACAGTTAAAGCATATTTCCACCTGAATCTGAATGAAAACAACAAATAGTGGAGAGAAGAAAAAAGTTGAAATAAGTTAAAAACCTGGTCATACTGAAAAAGCTCTTCACACAGTTTTTTGCAATAAAAGATACTCACACACTTCCTTCTGTAAATGAAAATTAATAAGGCTAACTTAAAATTTATCTCAGCTGTATTTAAGCAAAAACATGGGATGAATTGCTATAAATTGAAGTCTACTTCTTTCTCCTTATACAACCTCCCTCTGAGAGTTAGTTTCTTCTGCCACTGCAGTAAATGAAACAGTATGTCTTTCTAAAGAAGCACAGATCAAGTGCCAAGTGCTGGAGGGGACGGTTAACAGAGGCAGAAAAAGAAGCTACCTGGAAACATGCACCACGTACTCTGACCTCCTA
>WEZZ01002910.1:775-39209 GCA_013400585.1 Chloropsis cyanopogon | reverse complement strand
TATTCATGGTAGTTTCATGGATATCATATCCATTGCTGGCACACAGAAATTAACTTTAAATACAGTTCAAAGCTCAGTTAAATAAATCTGAATTTTGTGGTGTTTCTCTTCAAGAGTATTCAGGGTTGGTACTAAAATTATGCCATGCCAACACTGATACATGCTTGAAATGATTGAATTTGAGCTTCATGTGACATCCAGCACCATTAATCAACACCCAAAACTTGCATTTTTTGCCATGTTGAACCCTTTTTAGATTTTATTTATTCATTTTCACTACTTTTTCTTCATCCAGAACTATGAAACAACACTGAAGACTATTTTTTTTTCCTTTTCACAAGATCACTAGGCAGCCTTGACATCCACTTGCTGCAAAACAGATATGAATTTGAATGTGTAGGTTCTAAATCACATTTTAAAAGGGTTTAGGCATGTAGCTCTATGCCATGTTAAATATTTCCAGAGCACTTAGAACTTGATATTTTCATGTGATTATAATTTTTGAAGACATCTTCTGGAGTTTGGCCTATGTATAAATGATAATTATTATTAGGAGAAGCAGTTTGATGTAGAAAATTTAGGAAATAATACAATGGTTAATGGAAGGTTGACAAACCTTTTCAGTAAAGTCATTACATTGAAATGTAATTATTGTGGAGGACCTCACATGCAGATTCCCAGTCTTAAGACAGAAATATTTCATTTAACAACTAAGGATGTACTTTAGGATTAGTTTATCAACTCCACCATTTAGGATATTCATCTTTTTAGATTAGTTTCTGGAAGAGAAGTTTGTAATTACAATAGCAGTTATCTGGTCTTTACCTATGCACAAAGGCACAGAGCACATAGGATAAATACATCTTAAAAGATTGAAACCATTGTTTTTCAGCTCACACACAGAGTAAAGTTATGGATATACAAAAGAAAAGTAGGATTAATGCAAGAAAGTTTATGGAACTGAAAAAAAAACCCCTAGACAAAAGAAGAGACAGATGATTACAGCTCTAGCCATATTCACAGGGATTGACCTTTTCTCCATAGAAAATCAGTATATGTAGTAAATTTTATCTATACTATATATCTATACTTCTCCAGGGATTCATCATCATCCACATCCAGTCTTTCACTGTCTGGTCTGTCCTCAACTCTTCCTACACAAAGATAGCAATGTTAAGGCAATAACTGGCTTTATTGCCTGATGTAAATTCCTGAAACTAATCTTAAGCCAATTATTCCTATGAAAATTGAGGTAACTTGAAACTTTGGGAAAAAAAATCTCCTATGTAATAGTAGGAAATTTTCAAAACAACTTGCAATTTTTTTTTAAAAGAATAAAAAAAAGGTACTAAACAATGTCCTTAATGAAAAAAGGCTGATTAGATGAGAAATTCCACAAGAATCTTTTTGGGGTCCTATTCTGAATCACAAGTTATTGAGAATTGGAATAGTGAGGATCACAGAATGGTTTAGGTTGGGAGGGACCTTAGAGGTTGTGTAGTTATGATCTCCCCTGCCATGGGCATGGACACCTTCCACTAAGCCAGGTAACACAGAGCCCCATTCAGCCTGACCTTGAACACTTCTGTGGGGCAACCACAACTTTTCCAGGCAGTTTTCTAATATTGACTCAGTATATATGCACAGTTTTCTCAAAGTGTCCACTGTTGGTGTGTGTGTAAAAATGTACCAATCTCAGTGTCCTGTGATATAGTTTGTTTATGTGTATTACATTTAATGTAAGATGGTATGTTGTTTTTTCATCAGTAGCCAAATGCAAATTTTCAGCAAATTAGTTCTTTAAATGGATGCTTTTAATATAATTGAAATACATAAAAATCAAAATAAAGCCCCATTCATGCGATATTATTTTATTTAATATCCAGAGTATTTATCTCTTTAAGAATGGAACAAAAATGCATAATCTTATACTACAGGCAACTGCCAGTTATTTTGTTCCTATATTCAGAAAATAAAGTGCAGTATTGAGTTGAAATGAGCCTACAGTGACTTGTCTACAATGACAACTTTTATGAATGGTTTACCTTCACGTGATTGATAACTACCTAGTGCTATCATTCTATTTATCTTTACTTTGTGCAATAAATTTATTCTGCCTATAACTGTACAAATACTTAGGCATGCAACATTTTGCACTCCAGAGAGAAGGTGTAAATCAAGACCAACTATTTAATTAATGGCTAGTGCTTTTCTGAACAGCTGAATAGCCTATTGTTACTTGGCAGTCGCAATTCACTCACTTCATTCTCTTATTGCTTTATGTCTCAGTCCTTCACAGTAGAGAAAAGTTCCCCTGGTCAAATCAGAAATGGAATTGGCATAATGAGAGAGTAGTTTCTTGATAAGAAGATTAGTATGGGGAGATGTAAGCAGAATCATTAATGTATTACAATTGGAAGTTTGTAGCAAACTATTGAAAATTTCTGCTACAAGTTTTCATCTTGTGTTGTTGTATCACTGTTACGTTGGGGAAAATAAAAATTATGCATCTGAAACTTTCAAATTACTGTGTCAGTTTAGCTGTTTAAAGTGTCCTAAGAACTTCAGCAATTAAGAATTTTAATTACAATTTCTGACATCATTGCTAACCAAAACAGTGGCATAATTTTCCCAGGTCTACAATTTTTCACACAGTTGTAGTCATTTTTATCCTGTGATCATCCAAAAGCCGCAGTGATAGCTTTGGCATGCATAACATAATGTATATACAAATATAAATAGCTATTAAATATATATATATAAATAGACCTTAATGTAGTGATGATGAATTATAAAAAGTTATCTTAATAATTTTCTGAAACCACATCAGCCATACAGCCTCGGGCTGAGACGACACTGTTTTCAATTCCCTATAGCCTTATTGCCTATGGATTCTAGTGAACATACAAGTCCAGCACTCTCAACTACTCTATTGATTGTGGATTTAAATACTCTTAGCAGTCACAAAGTAGATGCATTTGGAGTCTTTGTATTCTGGCATGGCCTCATTTTACTTGTGATCACCTCGACGTGTATAGTTGCAGCTAAATTTTTATAGCCCTGATTGACTCATGCAAGGCAACCAAAGGAATAAACTTCATATACAAAGTCAAGAATTACTTACTAGTCAATCGAAATCTTAATTAGCTATTTTTGTATATTTATGTAAAAAATTAATGTAGATAAAATTATCACAGAAAAAGAAGGAAAATACAAAATATTATAACAGGAAGAGGATAGTCTCAATAGCAGTAATGTTACAATAATTGTACACAAAACTTCTAGTATTTATCTAGTACATTTATTTTCACTGCTGCACTCACTCTTCCAAAATCCTTCCATGTACTTAGGTCAACACTTGAGTCTTCAAGAAGATGCAATGAGTTGTAATAAACCACCAAGCATATGGAGTCCTTCTCAGAGCAGATGCAATATATACAGTGAGATTTTCCTTTTCCTTATTATATCATCTTTTGGGACTATTTTTATATATATTTTTAACATGCTCTGCCTGTTGCTTGCTCCTCACTGGGTTCCACTTCCCCCTAACATGCATATAAATTATGAATGGTGTGCTTCTACATATATTGGAATCTTTTTTCTGTTTGTTACCACTAAAATCTCTGTTACCAATCTCCCCAGGTTGGATTCCTTTAGTGACCTGTAATTGACCCTTGGTATGTTGTTCAATAATACAAGAGCCCTGAGGCCTCTCGTATTATTCCATGCCCGTGCTTTGAAGGCCTTTGTTGTCATCATATGCCTGCACTCTTTAAGTTGCAATTTTATTCTGTCATTGTAGGCCATTCATACTACAGAGAATAAACACATTGTATTGGTGTTATTTTGAAACCTATGATTAAATTACTATATGTTTGTAACACAACAATAAAAAGTAAACAAAAAGAAATAATGCAATATTCAGTTCCTAAACAGGCTAAAGCAAAGTTCCAGGCAAGCCCAGGCCAGCCCAGGTTCAGACAAAGCAAGTCTGGCAGGTCTTAATCTTGACGCTTCCCAGAGTTAGCATATTCTGCTTATCACAGAAAATGGATACAGTCTGAAACTTCTGTGACTAATATGTGTAATCATTAACAAATTCAAGCGTGCTATGCAGACATTATTTTAAGTTTTATGCTACATGAAGTTCACCTTGTGTCACCACTACTTAGATACCAGAAGCTCTCAGGTTGACGAAACAGATGATAGAGACCAACACCAATAAAGTACTGCTCGCCTAGATGTCTATCACCCCACAGCCCTATTTAAAGAAGACATTCTTGTTCAGATTGCCTGATCATTTTGTCCATCTGATTTTCACTGGAGAGTAACAAATGATTCAGGAAAATGATTCCAGAAATGTCACGCTACTGTGGTGAAATCTCTGGTGATTTTTTTTTTTTTAGACAATTTTCACTTCTCAGTGATTCCGAGTCTTCTCTCAAAGAATTTCACTTTCACTTCTCAGAAAATTTACTCTCTTGGATTCATTTCACTGTAAACCTTAAGTGTTTTCTCTGGACTTATTAAAATTATTATACTTTTCACTGATTTCAAAAGCTGACTCCAGCTTTCGCTTGTACACATCCCATCACAGGTGCATTCCTAATATGAAGTTACTCAGAAATAGAGCAGTATAATAAGGTGATTTTATTATAATAAGGAATTATATTTTTTGTTTTGAATCCAGTGGTCTTATTTCTTTCTTATATTTACTTTTAAATATAAAATGATTTGATTCATGCCCTTCCAAATCTTCAGGAAGCACTGTAAAATATGTTGAGATAATTAAGGAAGTCTAGTGGCACCTAAAACAAATAAAGCTGAGGAGAGACTAGAGACTAGAGTATATTGAAGTGTATTTATACATTGCAAAATATATATATGTTTGTATATTTATATACATATATTTTTATATTTCTATATTTATATTGTGAAATTTTAAGTATGGGCTCTGAGTAACACTGTGAATTTAACTTTTCTTACTACACCTCTGAGCACAGAAACACCCAGAAGGATTAATCTGTCATTAAACTGAGACCTTGCAAGTGAAGATATTGGCCTTAGCCTTTTCTTGTCCCTCTCAGTCATTGTGAAGGAACTTAAAGCATTTTTTCTTGTGGCAGTTTGTTTATTTATTTATTGTATTTTATTTTATTATGTATTGATTTAAAATGGTTTCATCCCCCGGTTCGTTTTCCCCCTCCTCTTCCTCTGTTCCCAAGTGGGTTTTCCCCAGCAGCCTCCAACCCCTCCCACCAGCCAATAGGTGAGAGGAGTTTCACCAAACCCCACACCCCCTGCCCTTGAATCCCTTCCCAGGGAGACCCTGTAGATTTCCCCTGGTTGGCTGGAAACCTGGAAAACCCCACCATTAGGGAAGTGATTGGTCTGTTGGCATGTCAGGTCTCCTTTTGGGCTCTCTGACTGGACCGGACGGGGCCACGCCCCAGGGGACAGGCTATTGCCGAGCCACGAGGCTTAGTTGGAATTTTACCACCATGAAGTAAAGACCTTTCTCCACCTCGCTCTTGTATTCTGGTTTCTTTGGTGGAAAAACCTGAAAGCTCCAGCACGCGGTCAAACCCCGCCTGGTACCCTCCTCAGCTAAGCTAGTTTAGAAGGAATAGGGAAAATCTAAGGACAGTGCCTGCGGGCGGAGGTCCCCCCAAGAGAGCTAGCTGGGGACACAGGGGACCTCGGATTTCCACATTTTCTCTGTCATCTGAAAAGTTGAAGATGTAGAGTATGGGATGGAATAGCACAATCTTAATTTTCCCTGGTTATTGAATTGTGTATCCTTCCTTGGTCTTCTCCATTTTTGGTCCTACTTTGTTCAGGGTGAGTGTTCTACACGGAATGTACAGACAATAAATAACAACTGTAGGATTTTGAAGTTCACTGAAGGATCCAGATACTAAAGATTACCTAACTAAATGAAGCATTTACCCTTCTATAGTTCTATATGCTGAAGAAACAATTTTCTATATATTTCAGCATAGTCCTTCTCAGCTTTGCTGAAGGTTATCTTTTTATAGTGTCTCTTGAAAGAAAACTGCTTCCTATAAAGTCCTATCCATCCTTAGAATATTTTCTTCCATAAAAAAACTACATGCTTCTACAAGTAATGGTATAAAAATATAATTTTCAGTTAAAAAAAATATAAAATGTATTATTAGTATTATTAAAAAGAATAAGTTTGGGTTTAAAGAAACCATTTTACAAGACTCAGCTCAGTAGACGAGATTGGAAAAACTGTCGTTTTCTATTAGAAATTTGTTTAAAATGTCTATAACTTTTAAAAGCTTTTTTTTTCTCAAAGATTATTTGGAAAATTAAAATCAGGTTTTTGTCACTTTTAATTTGGCAAAATAAGTTAGCTGGAAGTCATGGAATATTTATAAGTTTCACTTCTTCAAAGAGAGGAAAAACGGATGAGAAAGCAGCAAATTAAATAATATGTAAGTAATAAATATTAATGTATACCTATATTAATAAATACACAGATATTAAATATATTATAATTTTTTTTAATAATATTGCTTAGACTAATAGTGTGCATTTTTGTTTTAATCATTATTACAACATCATTAATCATGACAATTAATGATTTTCAACCTACTAAATAATTTTTTTAAAATGGTATCCACTCCTTCTTATTTTATTAATATTTTTAAGAAATTTAGTCAAACAACTTATTTTTATATGACTAATAAAAATAGAAATACTTTTAAAATATTTTAGAATACCTTATTCAATATCCTATTGCGTGTTAAAAGAAAAAAAAATTGTAAATTTATTTAAGTCCACATATCATGCTTTGAGATTTGGTTACCTGTCTATCTAAGCTGTATAAATGAAGAATTCATTGCCAGGATAGTGTAAAAAAGCCTTCTCTTCATTTGAAAGCAGGTCAGAATTTCTAATGAGCATTAATTATCAGCAGCCTCCAGAGTAAATCTTAACATGCCATAAAAAAACCTGAACCAAAGTAAAATTCTCTATATCAAGGCTATTTTAATGGTATTACTGAGTCGATTTATTTTGAAACTGATAATGCAGTTAATGAAAATAATGATTACAAAGGATTGAGGTAGCAAAGAATTTCAACCTTGAAAATAAATTAAACAATACAAAATTTGCATATTTTGAGTGTGTGGGAGGAAGGGAAAGAAAAAGTACTGGATTTAAAGAATAGAGTAAAGAAGAAGTAGGAAGAGATAAATGTAGAACGAGTCCCAGTTATGCAATGTTTTCTTTAAACATGTTTTATTCAAAAGGAGATGCAGCGGCAAAGTAATAACAAAAACCTCTCTAGGAGCTGAGGGGAGTATTAGCAAACAGAGTTGTTGATACCGCTGAAGCCCTTAGCTAGGAAAAAAGGATATCCTGGAATGACTCAATAACATACATAGGAACAGAGGCAAATAAAAAAGAACATTAAGCTCAGCCTGTTTAATCAATCTTAACAGAAACTTGCATGAACATAAATTTGAAACAGTGTAAAGGATGTCATCTCTTAAAAGAATGCTATATATTGAAATTAGATTATGCATCTGAAACTACACTTTTCATTTCAAAACCAAAGCAATCTAAAGTGTTCTACTATGGTCTTCTCAAGTCTTTCTGGAAAAGGTCATAAAATATATGATGAATCTGGCAAATAAAAAGAATTAAAAGCAACAGAAAACCAAAAAGTATACTTTCACTTCTGAATAACTCAATTACTCACTTGATGAAAATAAATTGTAAACAAGCACTGGTGAGGTCTCACCTCAAATACTGTGTTCAGTTGTCTATATTAATACTAAATTCTTTGTTTTTTTGTTTTTTTGTTTTTTTTTTCACGTAAAATACTTTATCGTTTGCACTAGCTAGGTACAGAGATAAGCAAAATTAATGACCTTTTAACTAATTTTTCATTCTGTGCATACAAAAGTGAATTGTTTTTTTCTTAATTATGTTTTAGATTCTTTTTAAATGGAAGTATTCCATAAATTCTATGCTTTACAAACACACAGCTTTGTGTATCCATCTAAATTTAACTTTTGCCACTCCCACAAAGGCCCCAAAAAAAACTGCTCTACAGTTAATAAAGTACTTCTAATATTTGTTTTGGTCTTTCCAAAATTTAGTTATTTTAAAAGAAAAACTGATCAGATTATTATTAACAGCAACACTATGAACAATTATTTAAAAACATATATATTTTTAAATAATTGTAAATACCTACATTTTTTCTTGAGAAAATGAGAATCATGTTACTGGAAACAATGAAATGCAAAAGATAGGGAAGAGAACAGAAGTAATCTAATATAAAGAACACAACAGTATAGGGAGGATGATCTATGAATATCAGTTTAGGGAGTTTTTGTTTAGTTCTGTTGTTGTTTTGGTTTATGAAAGATCTAAACTTCCATTACCTTCAGGTAAGTGGGCTTCGTTTGCTTTTTTGTTGTTGTTTTTAAATCAAGGTTGGACAGTGGTGACCCCAAAACACCTGGGATGTTGGTCATAGTTTCTGCTTAGATTTGGCCATTTGACTTTATTAAAAGTTGAACTTAACAGAATCAAAACTGACTTCTACTATCTAAATCTCTTGTTGCTACAAATTTCCAGTCGTTCAAACTGGAATTGTAAAATCATGAAAATAACATTGAAAAAGTGGAAAAAAAATAGCAAAAGTATCTAATACATGAAGATAGGAAAATGCAAGTGACCTGAAGAAAAGTAAAACAAAATCACACTATGCATTAATTCTAACAAAAATATCTATGTTTTATTAGAATTAGATAGTTCTGGTTTTTTGTGTTTGGTTTTTTTTTTATTTTTTTAGTGACATATGAAGACTTATTAGGAAATCTGTCCTTATATAAAGAGCTTATCCTGAATTTAATTTCATCAGTGTTGCAAGAACTTTAATGCATTATAATTCTAATTTGCATTAATATTATTCCCCTTAGGATTTTGAACACTAAAGTGTATATTGTTTTTCTATTAATTACTAAATCCCATGAACAAACTCAATTTCAAATAAATAACTCTTTCCTTATAGTATTCCACATTAAAATGCTTAGTTGCATCTTTTATTGCAAATTAACTTTTTTAAAAATAGGGGTTCTTATAAAAATAAGTATCCCTGAGATTAAATATGATTGGTAATTGGTTCATTATCTAGAATGATTTTTAAAATATTTTAAAATGTATAATTCCTTTTGAAAAGATTGAAAATATTGCACATATAGTGCTAACAAATTTTTATTGTATAATTATTGAGTTTTTTCCCTTATGAATGTTTAGTTTTTAAAAATCATTGCAGTTAAAGAGGGAATAATTTGTGCTATGCGATACTTCAGAAAGCATATTCAAACCTAAACATTTCTGCTTTTTTTGGAAGTATTCAGAAGTATGGCTCAGAAAGGCTTCCTAAGTGGCAGACACCATGTGGAAAATTTGAAGTTTCAGATCAGATGAAAAAGAGCTATTTCTTATAGACATTATCATCAAGTTTAGTTTAAAGGAAAAAAAAACTATATTTTATCTACCCCATATTCTTATCTTTCTTAACAAAGGCACTTTTAGAAAAGTATCTATAGCGTATGTTTGTTCATACTGTTACACGGGGGTCATAGTGTTATATGGTGCCTCACTGAATTTGGGGGTAAGAGCATGACAATAACTCAAGTAAATATTGCAATAGATTTTGGTAAATGCAAGTTTGAAATGCATGCATATTGTAAAAATAGGATTTCATTGTCCCACCAGCTATTTCTAAGAACAGCTGCTCCACAATATATATACTTGATTGTACTGCACAGTGCAGTTCAGTCACTTGAAAACGTTATCAACAGATTTTCTCAACATACTGGGTTTTTTTAATGTACATTGCTAATTGCTTTTGTTCAACAGGAAAGTTTAAAATTCCAGCAAACATTTGAAACTATTTCTTGAAATCATCTAGTCTTTCACTTTGCTCAAACAAGGGTTAAATTTCCCTCTCCTTCCCATTATATCTCTTGTGTAAGACCCCAGCTGTCTCAGTATATGCATCTCCTTCAAAGCAAGATGAGTATCTTAAGACTGGTTTTCCAAAGGCTATAGCAAGACCTTGTATTCTCTGATCTCTATGTCACTTCAACTGCATGACATTTTAATTATGAGCCTGTATCCTTGCCTGGATCATGAGCAAAAGACAAAAACCAAGAAACAAAGCAAATTATGAATACTGGCAATAATATTCTTTATGTAATCCCACATGTAAAAAATCCACTGGTTAATTATGTTGCATTTAAGGAACACCCAGACTTAGGTACAGAGTTTTTGAAAATTTGCAAGAACTGCAGCAGGCTGGCTCAGTGTTCATTCTTTCCTCAGTCAACACAGGCTCTCTGGAAATTAAAACATGAGTTTCACTTTTCCTTAAATTATATCTGCTTTATATTCTATCAGATATTTATGTAAATTATTTGCATAATCTTTTCAATTTTATACAAACTGAGGACTTAAAGAGGTGTCTCCAATGGCAGAATATATTCTCACACATTAATCACAATTATTGTGTACCTTGAAACAAATGAGCAAAATTCTGTGATGGTTGACAGTATAGTGGGGGAAAGAATTGTTGTAACTTGTGCAATTGCATTTTAGAAAGAGATTTCTTTTTTTGGCTATAGTCCCTAAAATGAAGATCCTGTTTTATAGCATAGCACAATAATCATGATCAGATTCAGTATTTATCTTTTTTTTTAAGGCAGAAGAGTTACTAGTGACAAGAGCTACAAAATGGCCCATAACTGGACAACTGTACCAGCATAAAAACTGAGGATGGCTATATAAGGACATATCTGAATTTGCTTTCAAATCCATCATCTTCCTCTTGGCAGAAACCCATGGGAACACATGGGCACCTGAAAACCTTATGGGATTCAACAAGTCCAAGTGCAAGGTGCTGCTGTTGGAAATGTGCTTTAGAATATATGTTATTCCCTAAGTTCTGTACACATGTTGGGCAACTCTGACACTTCCTCTGAAAACACTGCTGCTCTGGAAGGAAGCTCTTTCGCTTTGTTTCTTTTCTTAGTCTTTATTCTGGTCTGCTGACAACATAGTTGCTATCCTACGTTAACATTTTATCAGGCTTCTGACTTTAAGATGGAACTCCTCTGCCCTTTTCCTCATGATACTTAGAGTTTCTCAGACAAGGGTCATCTTTTTTTTTTTTTAAGGAATGGATTAATAATTTGCATGCTAACTGTGCCAGTTTTCTTTCTTTTCTGATATCGAAGGTTAGTAATAAAATGCAAAGAGTCATATTTGAACTGACGGTAGTGTACGGAAGTCAGAGGTAGGTGGTATTTTTCTTTTTTTTATTTCTCATATACCAGAACAGTTGATAAAATTAAAAAACTATTTTTTAAGGTTTCCCTCATGCAATATCCTTCATGCTGTACGTGGCCATAATGTCTATCACCTATTAGTGAAAACACATATTCTCCTTTCAGCTAGAAATGGAATCCTATGTTTTGCCATTCCAAAAACTGTATTTCTAGGGAAAATAAGTAACAATAGATGTCCTGCAGTTGAAAAATATTAAATTTTAATCCATACTTACACTCTGGGGACTAATGTAGAGGATCATGTCATCACAGAAAAAAAGATGTTTTGCAACTTTTGCAGATAATTCCCTCAAAAGACAGCTCCTTCCTGAGGCATACTTAAGGGAATTATACAGCTTATTTCCAACTTTTTAATTCCATAAAATTTCTATGATCATTCCTAGAAGTTTGTATCAACTTACTGGATCTTTTGTGATTAAATTTTCACTCTCAATGAATTTGTTTTTCTGAAAGCCAAACTGCTTTTATTGAAGAAGAATAGAGGCAGCAACACTCATTTTATCTAGCAGATGAGATAATTCAGCTCTTATCATTTGCACAAAGGCTGTTTCACCACTGTGATAGAGGAGACAGAGAACTAAGGACTAAAGTTAAGTCCAGGATGAAGGAGGGGTGGAGCAAGATGTTTTTAAGATGTAGTTTTATTTCTCTTTATCCTACCCTTGTTTGGTGGTAATAAATTAAACTAATTTCCTTGAGGTCTCTCTGTTTGACTGGGACAGTAACTGCTGAGGGATCTTCTTGCCCTCATCTCAACCCCAGAGTTGTGCATTATATTTTCTCTCCCTGTTCAGGTGAAAAGAGGGAGTGGTAGGGCAGCTTTGGTAGACTCCTGGCATCCAGACAGAGTCAATCACAGAGACATATTTCAGAGGTTTAATATAATTGAACTGCAAGGGGTAATCTATGGCTTTGTCAAGAGTGAGCTGTGTGACCGGGTTCAACTTGTATGAATAAATTTTATATCACACTGTGACAAAATGTACCTAATTTGTATTACAAGCCTATTAGAAACTATATTGCTTTTGCTGCTATTGTACATGTCTTACTTACAGCTTAGTGTTATGAAACCTTAACATTAATATGGACAATATTTAGGCTTTTGAACTGCCATATATCTTGAAAGAGCATTACACAAAAGGACAACTTGTTTTCTTTTTAAGAAATGCTGACCAAGCATGTCAACACGAGCAGCTTTTCAGCCTCTTGAGCAGCATTCTTGCCAGTCAAGACTATCAGCTGGTGTGCAACCTACTATTTTCCTTTGTGTTCCCTCAGAGACTCTGTTACAGTAATCTCTTCAAAACAGTTGCTAACCATCAGAAAATTGCTGTCCTAATTGCTGTGTATAGATTAATAAAGGTTTTGGGGTTTGCTTGTGTTCTTTTTTTTTTTTTAATCTTTTTTTTTTTAATGTTTTTTTATATGTTAGTTACAGATTGTCTTCAAGTCTTTTTGTTCTCTGCCTGCATGACACCAAATACTGTGGAGAGCAGTGGGAGGATTTTTGTTTGGCTTGGCTTTTGAAGAGTTTGCATGTGAATGGAAAAAAAAAAAAAGAAACAAATGCTACAAACAGGTAGTGTTTATGGACATACGAACTAGATCTACCATATGAACTAGATCTACCATAGAAAAAGCAGATGGCTTTATTGGATTCTAGTTTGAGTTCTAATAGTACTGTCAGTTTAGTGAAAATAAAAAGCTTTATTTTGGTAAGTTTATGATGACAACCTTATCTTTTCTTTCCTTAAAAAAAGATGACTTATCTTAGAAATAACTTCTATTCATCAGCCTCTGAGTGTCTGTCTCTAATTATTTCATTAGAACTTCCGTGTTTAAAATTGTGATGGAGGATCTTTGTCTGCAAGTTATTAATCACAGACACAGAGCATATCTCACTACTATTCTTTCCAAGAGAAAATATAAATTGCTTGAAGTTCTTTTACTGGATTTGAAATATTTCCATAGAGTTTACACGGTGTGTGTATATAAATGCATGTAAGTTTTTATTATCTAGTAAAGGAAGAGTCAAGGAGGCACAAGCCAGATGATACATGATGTGTGAATTGAGAGTTCTTAAAAGATGATAGACCTACAAAGTAATTAGAAAAGAATAAACAAGGTGAGTGATGAATAAGGAGGATCTACTCAGTCACAAATAAAGAATACTTATTTGCCCTTATTCATTGATGCCATATTAAAATATCATATTGTATTATTTTCATTTCAGGTATGCTACTGTTAAATACAATGGTCCTCTTCTTTTCTCTCCTGCTGCGTGGGGGTGTAGAGGATAGTGTTTAACAGATAAATTTCCAGTTTGCATACATGACAGAACAAAAAATTATTGAGAACCAAATGATATTGCAAGAACAAAGAGTGGAGAAGAAGGTGGTCTTGCCCTTTATGAAATCAGGAATTATTTACTGAATTAAAGTGTATTGTATCTAGATGCCAAAGTTGGGGTAGGAGATGGCTGCAGGGGTGGTCTCAGTGAGGAGAGACTGGGGCTGCCCATGTTGGATATACCAGGTTCCAGCTGGCTCCAATGGACCTACCAGAGGGCACAGCTGAGGCTCTCAGACAAGATGGTGGTACCCTGCGGAGTTCTGCTTTGGGGGGTGCGGATCCCCGGCTGGCTCAAGGAAAAGGAGTCCCCGCAGTTTCTTTGCCCGCCACCTCCCTAGCCTGGATAGGGAGGGAGATGGGCGTCCCCGTGGGCTTTCTTTTTCACCCAGTTCAGGCTGTGAGCTATGACCAAGGAAAAAAGAGTGGCATCTCAGCTGAGATTGAGCAACATAGGTTTATTTCTTTCCCCACGAGCCTGTCTCTCAGCAGAGAGCGGGTTCGGGAGGTTTGCACCGTGGTTTTAACTCTCAGGGAGTGGTCACATTTGACCAATGGACATAAAATAAAATTGATACATTAAAAGAGTGAAAGAACAAACAGCTAATGAAAATAGAACACAGGAGGGATTATGCTTACAAGACCAATAATTTTGCAGAAATAACAGAAAATACTAGAAAGAAATGGGCTGGGTGAAGTGATGGACAAGGAGAAAAAGTGGCCCTGACAATCCTCTAAGGGAGGGGAAAAGGGATGGACAGGGAAGCTGGAAAAGTTCATAAACAGCGGGGGAATACAGCTGAATAATCATAAACTAATAAAATGAATCCCAACAGTACCTCACTTAAAATATATTTAAGAATGGATAAAAATGCCATGAAGAGAGATGAGGCTGGAACAAAAAGAGTGAGAAAGAGCAGAACTAAGACCAAAGCCTGAAGAGGAGGAATTCCATGGGGGAAGGAATTTTCCCTGTTGTCTGTGCATGGTCCAGCCAGCTCTGGGTAAAAGTGTGTGGAGAAAGGAGCAGCAGATAGCAGATGTTATGAACTGACCACAACCCCCATTTCCCGTCTTCCCCTGAACTGCTCTGGTGGGGAGGGGATAGAGGAATTGGGGATGAAGGTGTAAAGTTGAGCCAGGGAATAGAGGGAGAAAAGGTGTTCAAGGCTTGTGCTTTTGTTTCTCATTATCCACATCTTGCTTAATGGGTAATAAACCAAATTTTCATCAGTCTGAGTCTGTTTTGTCCATGATGGCAATTGGTAAGTGATGTCCCTGACTTCACCTCAAACTATGAGGTTTCTTGTTCCTGTGTTTTTCCTGTTTTGTTCCCTATTGCCTCTGGATTTTATATTCCCAAGTAACTATTACATGTGAAGAAGCCTTGTTTTCCTGGAAAAGGCTAAATAACCGTCTGCTGATGTGAAGAAGCGAATGAATTAGTTTGATTTGCTTGCATATTGAGCTTTAGCTTTGCTTATAAAAAAGTCTTTCAACCCACCAGTTTTCTCACTTTCACCCTTCTGATTTTCTCCCCTGTCCTACTACTGGGTAGTGGGATGCTGTGTACATCTATTAAACCTGTCCTGGTTTAAAACACAGCACCGCATTCTGTCAGATAAGTCCCAGCTTCAGCCCTTTTAACAAAAATGTAGTATGTAGAAACTAACTTTGACATAGACTCCAAAACAAGAGAAATATGTGGCTGTGTTACTTTAAAAGAAGCTTAGACATCTCTACAAGATAAAGTCATTCCTTCCTGTAGGACAAAAGCTGATTTGAAATCTGCTGAGTTGCTGCAGTACTGGGTTGCAATTCAGTATGCCAATTCCTCCTTAAGAATTATTGGCTCCATGCTCTATCTGCCTGTTCAATGGACAACTCAAAGCAATACCACATATATTCAGATGCAGGATCTTGCTCACAAGAAAAAAAAAAGCAAAACAAAACCCACAAAATGTGATTTATCTGTCTTTATTGCCAATTTGTAAAGTCCAACAAGAAATGCTGTTCTTTGTACTTTATGAAAGGAACTCATATCAATTTATGAAAAAGCAAAAAGATTTCATACAGTTTACTAAGATAGAGAGAATGAACAAAAGAAAGAAATAATTAAAAAAAGGAAGAAGATGACAGACAAAAACAGGAAGGTTTTTTTTTTTTTCTGGTAACCCAAGGGGAAGTTAAAGGAAAAAAGTGTTTGAAGTCTATTTAAGATGTAGTTCTATAGTGGAATTGGAAACCAAAATCTTTGAGTCCTAATGGAAGTTCCATTGCATTTTAAGTGTATCTCTGGCTACCCCAAAGTCACAATACACATATTCAGTATGAACAGAGCTCATGGCATAATATGGTACGAATTCAATTACACAGATCACGTCTTGTGGTCTTTTCCATTACTCAAGTGCTCTCAGGATGCTTTTGCTGTTATTTGCATTCACCCATGCTAATAAAATTCCCTGTGGTTACATTTTTGTTACAAAGTATGGTAATTTTCTAAGTGAAAAAAGGCTCTTATTAAGCTATATATTGCTGTTAGTAATGTGACTTTTACTGCAGGTGTCAGAATGACTCAGGTAACTGCTCAATGAATCAGGCCCCAAAGGAAAATGCAAAGTATCACTGAATTATTGTTGTCAAAACTAACAGAGGCTTTATATCACACTGACAGTATGTGCCATTAAAAAAAAAAAAAAAAGAAAAACAAAAAAAAATTGTATCAGGAAAAAAAAAAAAAAAAAAAAAAAAAACTAAAAACAAAAAAAAAAAAAAAAAAAAAAAAAAAGAAAAAAAAAAAAAAAAAAAAAAAAAACCAAAAAAAAAAAAAAAAAAAAAAAAAAAAAAAAAAAAAAAAAAAAAAAAAAAAAAAAAACCAACAAAAACCAAAGCAAAACCACAGTTCCTACACAAGTATTTTCTCTGTTTTCCTGTAAATCTTCCAGTCTTCCTTTTTTTTCTATTTCAATCTCTAACATTGTATTGCATATTGCATTCATTTTTATCCTGATTTTGGGTTATTTCTTCTTTCATTAGAAAACTCTGTAAAGGGTAACTACTTTATTCTTATTAAAAAAATATATTTTTTTAAAGGTGATAAAACATTATAGGTGACATTTTCACAGCCACAACCAGCCTTGCTATAATTGCACTTACACTGAAGTTTATTGGGTATATATTGACAAGCATTGGCAGCTGTTAAAAATCTTATGCTATGTTATGGTAAGTTAATAACAGTTTGCAACTGAAGAAAATTTAGTTGGTTGATACACGCTGAATCACACAAAGGACTAGGAAACTGCTAAAAATTTAAGTTGCCTTCTATCACAAAAACATGACATATAAAAAGGAATATAAGTAATGAAGACGTTTACCTTTCAAAAACATAAACCAGTGAAACCACTAGAGATGCCTTCAAGCAGAATTCTCTGTCTGTCTTTTCTGTTGTAGATGGAAGTTGATGGTAACATTCTCATCTTTGACCCCTCTTTCAAATGTGTGTAGTTATCAGGTGTGTTAGACAGGTGTTGCTTATAGAAAGCTTTTGCATTTTATGTCCTGCTTGTCAATTGTTTAAGAAAATATGGTGCTGGAGCTGTAGGTCACATCTCATTTGGCCAGCAGTCTTATATCCTGTGTTTCCTGAGCTGAATTTTGTTTGAAACAGAGCAAGGGGCACCTCCCCAAGTGACCACCAGAGACCCTCAAAGAGGCCCCTGCAGGCACACGTATTGCATGAAGTTGCACAAGCTAAATGATTATGCATTAGATAGGCAATAACTACATACTGGATAGGAAGGTTTATGTAAACCTTATTGTATGCATTCTTCTGCTTTCTCCTTGGTATGCTTGATTTGTGGAAAATTTCCACCTTGCACCCTGTGCAGATTAATCAGTGTCTCACTTTTAAACCTGAGGCTTTGTCTGTATTTAAAGAATTACCAAAATTCAGCAACAGGAAAGCTCAATTGCAAATGAAGATTTAGGGTTGAATATATCAACATTTTGTCCTAGTATATATGAAGAAAAAAGCAGGTTTAGGACTGTTTTGAAAAAATATGGATTTCGCTTTTAGAACTTCACATTTTGAAAACAAAAAAGAAGTTTTCAGATTCTGGAATTTATTAAGAGAAATTCAGGTTATTGTTTTGGGGGTGACTTTTTTTAGATGAAAGATCTGAAAGGAAATGAAAATTTCAATAGCTCTTCTCAAGTGATATGTATTTTGTATGAATATTGTTACTCTCAACTGAATTAGACTATGGAGAATTTAATACAATAACCTGGCAACACTAAGCATTATAGTTTAATTTTGTGTGTATATATGTGTTTGCTCCTAGTTTGCTTTTTTCCTGTTCCAGCATTTCCATGTGCCCTAAGGCAATCCCAACACATGCAAGATCTATCCCTGCTTTCATGCTATAAAAATATTGCTCTACTGAAACGCAGAAAAAAAACCAAACCAAAAACACCCCTCACATTATTTTAGACACATTGCACAGAAAAAACAACATAAACTAACACTTTTTTTTTTTTGGTTAATATGAANACTTTTTTTTTTTTTTGGTTAATATGAAGTTTTATAACGACAACCCTCTGCTAGATGGATGTGCCCTTAGACATAAGTGGAAAGGTGTTTATTTATATCTGGTTTTTAAGACATTCTTTGGATGAGTAGCTCAGCCTCAGAAAACTTGCTTGTTAAACCTTAGGTTAGAAAAGGTCCATTATGCTTATAGAATCTTAGTTATTCAAAGAGAATTCAGCACACTAAGCAGACTAAGAATTTGTGGGCAGAAGCAAAACAAGAGGCTACCTCAGAGAAAGGTTCACTCTTGGTAGAAAACAGCAAATTAAAAAGGAAAATAATGAAACAGAAGATGGTAATTTGTTAGAAGAGCCATGCAGCCATGCATTAGTTAGAAAAGCCATGAGATCTAAATTCCTTAAGAATTCAGAGGACCCAGAAGAACAATTACAGCTATACCACTGCAAAACAGCAGATGTAGGTTCTTCACAGTTCTCAGCCCATCAAAGTTCTTTTATTAACTTCAGAATAAAAGGTCTTTTCAGGACTTTATGGACCTGTCCAGTCTTGAGTTTGTTTCAGCATAGCTTTAGCTGCAACACCACATTGCCCAAAAATCTGATGACTGTCTTCTGACTTGCTTGTAGCTTTAGCTTAGCTTTAAGCAACTGTACCAAGGAATTGTACTACATATGGTAAGGGTTTAATAAAACTTAATGGTCATTGAAGGTAAAATTCTGCATCAGGGAAAAAAGAGTTGTGTTAGAAACAGACTACGAAAAGAAAAGAAAAAAAGAAGAGAAGAGAAGAGAAGAGAAGAGAAGAGAAGAGAAGAGAAAAGAAGAGAAGAGAAGAGAAGAGAAGAGAAGAGAAGAGAAGAGAAGAGAAAAGAGAAAAGAAAAGAAAAGAAAAGAAAAGAAAAGAAAAGAAAAGAAAAGAAAAGAAAAGAAAAGAAAAGAAAAGAAAAAAGAAAAGAAAAGAAAAGAGAAAAATCTATCACCACTACTGACATCATACTGTTCTTGACAAAGGGCTCTGGGTACTGGCAACTCACAGCAGAATTGCAAGGTAGGAAAAATAGCCTTTGACCTTTGACTGCAGGTGCTTAGAAAGGTGAGTATTGCAATGGAGAAAAGGGGAAGATGCTAGAATATCTTTGCACAAGAATTTTAACTGCATTGCTAGTTCTGATGTTATGATTTAACAATTTTACTGAAAAGTGTTAATATCAGTATAATTAGATTAATGATATCTGCTTGTTGTATTTTTATTACACTGTTAAAACATTACTAAGACTATGAATAAATTCTTTTATCTGCATAAAAAATGTGATCTCTGTTTGCTCACATGAAAATTCTGAGTGTGATATAAGTTCATTCAGGTATGTATGTACAACCTCTTTTTATTTTGTACAGGTTTGTATGTGTTTTGTACAGCCTGAATGTGGCCGTGATTGGTCTTTAAGCTCTCTCAGAATTACCGAAGAAACAAATAAAACACTAATGTGTCTCTGAGTGCCTGGAAGGACATACTAGATAAAAGGATATTTATGCCATCTAGTTTACAAATCTATCTTAGTTGTTTAAAAGCTACTTCTGATGTGTGGAATATGGGCTTTATACCCATGTTTGCACCTCCAGGTATGCACCCTAACTGTGTGTACACTGGCATCCAGATGCAGACCTTCTCCTCTGCACCCAGTTGGAAAATAAAAAAGGCCTGCTGCATAATACAGAGGAAACTGTTATGTTGCAGTTCCCTACTCTGGGTGATCTGAACAGGCTCTGTTCCAGAGCTTCAATGCTGAGCTGTGCTTAAGTAGCAGCTATTTCTCCACAGCGATTAAAATGAAAGCATATGCTCTTAACTTAAAAGGAAAGCAACATGCCTAGAGATATTTATGCTAAAATTTCTTCTGATTTTCTATTCTGCTGGCAGTAATGTTATGAGACTTGTTAGGCTAACAAAAGAGAAAGGGAAATCCTTGGAAAAAAAGTCTAAATCTGTTTAAAGGAAAAGTTGCTTAGAGAAAAGGGATAAAATAACTTAACAGCAAAGTATGGTAACATTTCTGAATTGCTTGAAAGAATAAGATTTTGTAGAGGTGTTATAGATCAAAGCTTATGAACAGAAGAACATCTAGGAATAATAGTGAGAACTTATAAAAACAATTCAATTTAATGAAGCAAACCAATCCTTTAATTCAATATAACAATGTGTGCTGATATAGCCAGGTCTAATATATCATACACAGCTTCAAGAAGATACATCATTTTCCACAGATGTTTAAAATGCTGTAATACTAATTAATAATAAATAAATAATTATTTATTAAGGACTCAATTATTTGATATGCTAAAGGAAACTGAAGAAGCAAACCCATATATTGCATCAGGTAGTGAGCAGTTTGTACATATATTTGTAAAACTAAAAAAAGAAAACATGACACCAGAGGGTGTAGAATAGGAGATATTTTAGAATTGTCACTTGGCATGTTGAGGACAGCAGTCACATTTTCAGAGATATGCAAAATAAAAAATAACTTAAAATGCATCAAATTTCGATTCATATTTCTGGGGGCTACTCAAAACAAGGATCTATGATTCATAATCATAATTTATTCAACTCCAGTCATGCAGGTATCCATGATTATGTACTTCTTAATCTTGAATCCAATGCCAATAATGTCACCAGCATGACCCAGCATAATATGAAACTATTGGTGTTGTTTAGTGAGCACAATATTGCATTATAACAATAAAAGCTATCATTCACTGAAGTTGCTGTTTCCATTTGAAGGCTTGAAATAATAAAAATAACAATAACTTTAAGCAAAAAAGTGTGTTTACTGGCATGTCTCTGCATTTGATGCAGTTTTCCATCAGATGTTTCTCCACTCATTATTGCATATTTAGACTTGAAAGTGTTCTCAGTGAAACAACCAATGTCCTTTTCTGCTCTTGAGGTACTTTAGTCGGTCAGAATTGTTTTACCAGACACAGGAAAAAAAGGCAGTTTTTGGATTCTCTCCAAAATCTTCCTTCATTCACTTGGAAGTATCTCAACATTTTCAATGTGGGACTTCTTTATTTCAGGAGCACTGCATACCTATTCTAAAGACTGTAGGGTTGTGAAGAAGTGAAATGTAGCTTTCACTAGGGGCAGATTTTATCCAGACATGGAGGACATGATAGAATTTTTTTTTTCTTTTTCTACATTCAAACAGTAAAAGATAGGGCTTTTTTCACCTTGATTTCTTAAATTCTGGTAAACTTAAAGTTGTAGGCAGATATGTGGCATCATTAAGATGTATATAATCAGAACAGAATAGGAAATGACATTTCAACAGATTGAAGAAGTCTTTGGTTTTAAATTAGTGCAGTCATTATATCTGCATATTATATATGTAAGCAGTCTATTATATCTACTATGTACACTTTGTATTCTAGAAATGAACAGAGGAGAAAAAAATATGTTGGTTTTTTTTTTAAACAGACAGGAAGAATTATACAATATGGATTTTAAACTATATAGAAAGTATAAACAAATTAGGAAGGAAGATATCCTCATGTAATTCTTTATTTGCCTCAAGAAGAATTATTCTCTGATAGGAAATACACTGAATAAATGTATCTAAATATCTGTTTGAGATTTCAAGGGTTTAATCTTCTTACAGTGCTAATAATTAATCATCTGAAAAATCATTCTTTCTATTTTCCCTGTTATTCATTAGAGGAAGACATTAGCGTATTTTTGAGGTGCTGCTAGGGAAGCACTGAAACTGTCTGTACACTGGTATAATTATGGGAAATAAAAACTACATAATTAGCTGTAACTAAGTATAAATTTTTAGATGAAGACTTTATGAAATTATACTTTTATTCATGTAATGCATGCTGAAGGATGTATTGATTGAAATGCATTTTTCAATATTCAGTCATTTCTAAGGGATTTGTTTCTGATAATTACAAACTATACTCTGAATGTCATCCTAACTTAGAGACTCAACTGCTAAATCAGCATATGTGTGATTTTTGTGGTTAGCTTCAGACTTCAAAGGTATGTGAGCAGATGTTGAACTTAAAGTACTCTTGTAGATTTACCAAGGTTAATGAATTATAGGATAATTTAGCACATACTGCATTCTCTCTAAATAACAATGCTGAATCTTATAATTTTCTGTTTCTCCTTCCCTTGACTTGTTTTTACATAATCTAAAATATTCCTGATAGAGTCAAGAATTGTATTTAAACAAGGACATGTCTTTAAAGATACATTTAATTGTCTGCAGTGGTAAGTAAATGTTTTGTTATATCTTCAATGAGACCATCAGTCAGTATCTGAGCTACAAATTTTGGAAAAAGAATTAGTAATGTTCTACTTAGTCTAAAATCTAACCTAAATTTAAGGGGGACAGAGAGTAATATTGCTGCAATTTTCATAAACCAATAATTATATATTATGAATAATAAAGTTTGGTTGAAAACAAAGTTGTGTGGCTCCATGAAAGAGCAATTTTTCAGTTAGCAGAGAGGTATTTGGGGTAAAATTAGTATTTCAGCATCACTGTGTGGAGCTCAGTATTTTGCTGTGACTGTTATAGATTAAAGTTTTACTAGGGTAAAAATGTATGATCCTAGGAAATTTATAAAGCAAGCCTATGTTTTAATATAAATGCTTAATAACACAAATGTAAATTTTCTTAAATTAACTTTTACTGAAAAGAAAGAAACCCTTTTTCTTACTATATGAAACTATAAAGTGCAAGAATCTAAATCCCTGATAAAAAGTGTTTTTCAATGAAAAAGACAGCTATGGTAAGAGCTTGCTTGTAATTTAAGTATGTGTGCATTTGAAAAATTAATGTCAATTAAGTAAATCAAGTTTTCCTGTGAAAAGAAAAAAAAAAAAAGGCCACAACTCACAGATTATAACAACAGTGTAAAGTGCAGGTTTTAACAGCACCAAATGAGTCAATTACAAAATTACGTGCTGTTCTCATAGATGGTTTCTAGACAGAGGAGTGTTGAAATACTTATTTTGACAATATTTTAACAAGCAGATTTTCAATCTAGAAAAGAATTCTAGAGAACAGATTTCTACATTTAGCAGAGAGAAGCACCTGTTTCTAGGAAAGTTTTAATTGTAATGGAGAAAGTCCAAGAGGTGGTGGCTATAGACATACAGAGATGTTTTACATTTCTGACACCGGTGCACTCAGAGAGCTGTGCCTACCTGTGCTGCCTTCCTACATGGGCCAGATGACCTGGGGACCCTGCAGTGTGGGACACAAAACACTCCCACCACCTATGGGGATCCAAGCATTTAGGTGTCCCAAGTCCATTCTGTTTCTCCCATTGTGATAATTGCTAAGTGATCTCCTTGGCTGTACCATTAGCTTTTTCAACTTACTTGCCCATCTTGTCCAGCTGGGGTGGGAGGGTGAGAGAGCAATTAGGTGGGCTGAAGTTTGAGATCAGCCCACCACAGTTCTCTGTGGCTGACCACTTCTTGCCCAAGCTCACAAAATTAGTGGTGCTTACCTTCCTGATGTGTTTATGGGCAAGAGTCTTAGCAACTCTGTTTTGTTAGGCTGAATGCTGCAAACTCTTAAAGAACAAGGAATAGCAAAAAATACATTTTGAAAGAACATACATTTAAGATAGTCTTCTAATAGGAGAACAGATTGTACTCCAACCATACTAAAATTGCATATAAGTGATAAATTCTAAAAATGCTTTTAAAATGGACAGTTATTATAATTCCATATCAAATTGTTTGTCCACTTACATTTAGTTGAATGTGGACATTTGACTCCGACAAATTTTGTTAATGTCAGGAGTCTTTTATTCTCAAGGTAAGTAAATTAATTATTTGCCATGGAAGCGTGAATTAAGCTTTTACAACTAAGGCTTTTAAATATTTTTAATTTATTTTACATTTTGCTTCTTTCCTTGTTTTGTGTAAAATTAGTTAGGGGTTTGTGTTTTTTTCTAACTTTTATGAAAGTATCACTGTATATTTATGTGCTCTTCAAAATATTGGAAGGAAGTCAGATTTTTAAATAGACTTTCACAGAAAATAAACCAAGATAAAAATTTGTAAGAATCCTGAGCTCACTCCCATCTTGTTCAAATTTTTTGGCTTTTATGAAAAGACTTAGAGGGTGCCTGAAGAATGGCTTCTCCTTCTCTGGAGAAGTGCTTCTAAGCCAGAGACCTCACTGTGGATGCCCACCTCAGCTGAAGTGTTACAGCAGTGCTTGTGTGTGATCATGGAGCCTGTTGGTCTGGATATGCACCCTGGCAGTGACCTGAGGGCCAATGTCCCAACCCATCCTTGGCCTGTCCCCTGGGAGGGCTGGGACAGTGGCCACACAGCACTGAAACCATGTCCACAGGCGGAGACCTCCAGACCCAGGGAGTCGCTGATCCATGCAGAGCCCTGACTGAAATTTACTGTTTGTTCCATCAGAAAAAAAGAAATTACATTCTGCAAAGAAGAGGATAATCAAAGAAATATTAACTGAAGAGCTTACTATATTGTCACATGGTAGAAGGAGTATGAACAGTGAAGCTTTCTAAGATTTAATGATTTGATCTCGTTAACATTCTGTTGACATTTAAATTTTTACTATAATCCACACCTTTTTAAGTTTGTAAATTATCCCTTTATTCTCCCTCTCCTCAGAAATAAACACAGTGGGGTTTTATGTTCTTTTTTGTGTAGGTATTTTGCTGGTTTTTTTATTTATTTAATTTTTGCTTTTGTCTTTAGTTGTTCGGTAGTTTTAAAACCCAGAACAGAATATTGTGTCAAATATAAGGCAAAAGGCAATGCTGCATTTCTACAGCTACCCATTCAAGAGCATTACACTGTGAGTCAGAATCAGCAATCATTCTGATAATAGCATGCCTAGACTCAAGAAAAACTCAAATGTGACAGTGAGATACCCACAGGAAAAGTAATCTTGCAGTCCTTAGCTTCTCACCTAAGCTTCCCTCCTTCTTCCTGTAAAACTACTCTGACATGAATCCCAGGATGAATGTCTAGATATAAGTACATGTTGTCTTGAAAAGGTGAGCAAATAGAAAGGCAAAGAGTGATTTAGCAGTTCTTCTTCACGCCAGTACCATGATCTCTGTCATGAAATTGCTTTAAATTGAAATTCACAGCTTGATTTTCTTATTGCTCACTTTTAAGTCAGAGCATGCAGTCATAAGAAACACTCATCTTGAAATATTCATCCCGGTTTTCTCTTAATAATGAACACAAAAATAAAGTCAATCAAGAAGCCTGGCATAAGAGAATGTTTACCAAATTTTAATACTAGAGGGTTAAGGGGAAGGCTAACAGTTAATTTAATAACTAAAGAGTTATAGGGATTTTCAGTTCACAAATAAACTGGGTAATCTTTAATCAATTAAACTTAAAAGAAAGGAAATGACAGTAAAAGATGGAGCATGCAGTCATCCTTAAAATAAATGCAGTAATAGAACCACCTTCATAAATATTGAAACAAAGATTGTCCAAGGTAGATCTTACAAATTTGAATAACACCATATGTGCTTTCAATTAAAATAAATTTCAGATTACCTATAAATGTGTAAACATAATTTGTTAAAGATTTAATTTGCACATTGTAAATGCTCATAAGAAAAAAACAAAGACAAAGAACCATACTACTGCACACAAAACACTTAACAAAGGGAGCAGACAAGTAGTCATATCAGGAGAATGCACTCAGAAATTTTTTCAGAAAGAAGTTCAATATACTGTGAAGAATTTGCTGCATCCAGCAATCTAGGATAAGTTAATATGAAAGTGTAGTAGATCTTCATTATATACAACATAATAATGAATATATTTTCCTATAAAGTAAATCCATAGAGTAAATAAAGTTGACATCCTGTGATATGAATGCATTACTACTTGCTTAAATATTTTATGGAATAAGCATGTCTTTAAGCTTTTGTGTAAATGACACTTTGCTAAACTGGGATATATTACATAACTTTCCATGCTGGTTTATTTTAATAAGGAAAATAAGAGAGTAAAATGAAATGCTTTAAATTAAATCTACCTAATGTTGCAGAAAATCCAGAGCCTTTATTTTCTGTTTCTGACTATTTGATTTTGTTACATTAATACTGAACTGCTGCACCTGTGTTCATGTAAGTAATGTTAGCACGTAAGTCCTTGTGTGTGCTTATATCCACTATATGGCATATTACTAATATTTTTACGGAAATATTTCAGTATTCAGAAGAGCTCCTGATCCTTTTATACATACTGATGTTGGCTACTCAGGCTAGGATTTTTCTAGCATCATTGGGGAAAAAAAAAGCTCCCAATCAGAGAATTTTATTTTATGGCCTAAAAGGATTTTATAACTAGCCTGGAAATATTAACAGTGATAATCACAGCTTCTTTTTCTGGTCAAGTTGAGTTTTAAATGTCTTAAAAATAAGTTTTCTGCTTGAGAAACTTGAATAAGAAAGTTGAGTGTACAGATAGTACAGTAACTGGGGGTAGTAGGTGTCTGCAGAGAGTACTTTTGTCTGTCCAGAAGTTCTAGACACCCAATAGTGAAATTTACTGTACCTGGAAGAGTAATGTGCAGACATCCAGAGCAGGAGATGGAAAACCATAACTATATTTAGTGAGAGGATGATTTCAGAGAGTAGATGCCTGTGTCTCAATGAATTCAGAACCAGAGTTGGTGTCCTTTGAATAGTATTTCTTATTTATTGTACTATTTCAGGCAGAAGAGACTTGTCTCTAAGCCCTCCACAGCTTGAAGGGAGGTTGTGTGTAAACTCATTTTTCAGAAAAGATTTTTAATAAGAAGGCTTTAGGCAGTGTTGTAGTAGAGTTGTATTCCCTCCTTCTTAAAGCAGCACTTCAGACAATCTGTAAAGTATGGCTTGGCAAATTGGCTTAAGTGAAAAACATTTGCACTTAAATGTTATGGCATTGAAATTTGAAATAACTTTTAAAAGTGGTTTGTACATGTTTGTAATCAAAGTTTGTGATAATGTCCTGTGTATATTAATTGTGCATATCTAGAGATGAAAAGGAGAGAGACCAAAATGTTTCTAATTCAACTAAACTAGCTTAACCTTCCAAACAATGCTGAAAATAGTTTTGTGGTACGGGCATCAGAAATTTCAAACATGAGAATAAGATGCAGCTTATTCTGAAATGTATAACAATATAAAAAGGAGTCACTACATTGGAAAAGGGTAGTCTGGACTCATAGCCTAAGAGCAGCAGTTGATCTCTGCTGGTTGCTTGACAAGAAAAATACAGCAACTATGGTGCTTGCTGAACTGCCTGAGCTAAAGAAAACCTGTGTAAAAGCCTTGGTAACAAACTCAGTTTTTGACCTCTGATGCTCACAGCAATCACAAAAATGTTTTAAAAAGAGCCAATATAACTGTCAGAGCATTATTGCTGACCTTTTTCAAATATGTTACTTGTGTATATGTGCTAACTGGAACTCAGAGATCCTTTTTTGCAAAGCAGGTGGCTAGTGTGCTTTTCCCCATTCTTTATCTGCATATTTCATTATTCTTAGATGTAATGCATGATTTACCACACAGTACATTATTTTAAAATCAATTATTCTGTCCATTTAATTTTCCACAATTTAAAAAGAAAATTACAGGCAAAAAGAAAGGTCTGTTGCACCTATTAAGTAGAAATATGCAATGAATTACAGCATTTTGTTGTTTTGGATCCAAAAGTAGTCATACTAATACAACTACATGAGTATTTCTGTGTTCAGTAGGCCAGTAAAAAAGCACCATTCATAATAAAAAGCCACAATGTTTTTTGCCAACTCTATCTTACACGTCGTTTGAATGTTACAGTGAAAGTGATCTCTAATTTCCTTATGTGTGTGGATATATCACACACTTGCAAAAACGAGCTGCAAAAACCAAAATGGATGAAACATAAAGGACAGAAAATTTGAAAGAATCTTGGTTGAAAAAATTTCATAATTACTATTCTGAAGGAAAAATAAGTATGACTTGAAGGTGTAGGACTTGAAGAAGCCAAGAACTCAGTTAGTGCACACACCTTCTTCGTAAATTCAGTCTTATTCTTTCCTTCCAAATCACATACTTTAGTCAATCAGTCTTTTGTGCAGGATTATTTGCTGTCCCGTAACTTGTCTTGTTGAAGAGAACAGGGAGAGAAACTAGGGAGTCTATGAAGGTTTAATCTTACATACTTAAAATGATATCATCCTCATAGCACAGTAATTCTTCCATTATAAAGGTGGAAGCAAAAGAGCAAAAGATAGTATTAATGAAATTTATACATGAGGAGTCCCACTCTGGGCTTTTCACAGGGTAGGGAAATAAACCAAGTGGAGAGAATTGCAAGAAATGATAAAGGAAAATTTGAATCTTGTTCCACCTTCTGATGGGTGATGATGATCTGAAAGATACATCTGTGGAATTGATTACAAGCACTCTATAATTAAGGTCAATATTTTTGTTTCATTAAGTTTTTTTTATTCAACTGAATTTCAGCTGCAAAATGGCTAAATAACTGCAATGTCTTAGTGCTTTTTAGTGCCTAAAGAACTTAAATTACTTTATTTAGTACTTTTTAAATTTCTTACTTTTTGTTTAGCTAGATATTTTTGAACAATTCTAATAGACCTTCAGGAAGCTGTCATTCAGCAATTGCTTAGTATAATTGCTAAAATATAAACCCTAAATTAAATTAAAATCTTATTGGTTTTATTTTTTTTTTAAATTCACATCATAGAAAAAATTTTTGTTAAAGAAAATGTTGATACATCCATGTAATATCAGAGACTGGTAATAATGCCTTTAGTTTTATCCTTCCTGCTTCATTTCTAGTATATATTAGCCTTTTTGTTTTGGATTTTTTGGCTGGATTTTTCATTTTGGTGGGGGTGTCTTTGTTGATTTTTTAATGCAAGTCTTCAGTTTATTAGAAGGTATTTAGGAAAATATTTTGTGGTTCAAGAGGTATAATAATATTCAGATGTTCTGTACCCTTTTTTTGAAAGAGATCTGTAGCATATTAACTTCTTGCAATGGACTTCAGTGTGTCTTCAATCATGACAGAGTTATAAAACAGACCACAAGACATTTGTCCAAAACAGTACATCATGAAGAAAGGTAGAAAAGGTAAACTTTAACCACTTGAAATAAATACAAGAAGAAAAAAAAAAAAAAAGTAAAATATATTGGCCAACCCTGGAATCTTTTCTAAAAGTACATTTTTTCATTATGAAAAGAAAATCAAATTCATTATAATTATCAGTTGTCAAATATTTGATATGCTACTAGAACTACAGCCTGATTTCATCAGAAAACTTGAACCCCATGAATAATAGTCATTTTGTACTAGAGAGACTGAGCTACCACAATTAATTTTATTTCACTGCATGTTTTGGTTCAACAGTTATTTATACAGAACATTTCTTTATGTGAAACCGGTTTCTTGTCACTCATTACCTATAATTAAATGTTGGCCATGTGGGACACAGTCGAGATGATTGATACTGGATCAGTAATTGGACCTGCTACTAGAGAGTTTGAAAAGAACCCAAACTTATAGCAGTTCTAGAGCCCTGTTGCTGACACTTTCTCACTGTCACATTAAATTTAATTGGAATTGGAGAATTTACAATGTGTTCTTAGCTAAATCTTTTCTACCTGCTTTCTGTGTAAGCAGAAAACCAAGATTTTGTCATCAGTCAAAATAAGCTCCCTACTGAGTCTAAATGAAAACAGTAAATGTATTTTTTCTTTAGGGAAAAAAACAGCTTTAATTTTGTTCTTCAGAATGTGTGTTAGGTTAGCCAGGCCTACAAGCTGTCAGGACCATAGATGAGTCTCTATACATCTTATCTGACAGTTCCATTATTTTCTAAGTAAGCCTCTGTTTATGTCCTTATATATTTACCCCCAAAATGATTGCACATTTTGATAAACAAAAGAACAAATATCAAGAAAAAAATCACAATACAAAATTATTCTAATAAGGTCACATTAAAAATATGATCTTAATGCTGAAGTTTTACTAAGATTATGAAAGGAAAATAAGTATTATTTCTGATGTTAAGTAATCTGGTCTCTGCATATTTCCCACTTATACAAGGGGAGTACTCCAGAGCTCTTTCATAAGGGCACACAGACTGTCTTCTCTCAGTGCTACTTCCCCAGTGGGATGTAGGGCACTCCAGCCCCTCTGGCTGCAAAAGTTAGTCTCAATTATAATCAGGAAAAATATGATTTTTATCATATTATGCTATTTTGATAAGGCAGCTCAACAGGTAACCCCCAGGCCACATAATGTGATTGCACTTGTATACATTTTCCTGCTAATTCTTAACTACTCCTAATTAACTTAACTCCTCTAAGTGTTAGTTCAAGTCTGTTTTCTAAGCATAAGGACTTTGTAATGGAATAAAAAATATATTGTTTATAAGTAACTGAGTTGTAAAATTACTTCCATATTGTATTAAAGGTAGTATTTAATCTGAATTTGCATTTCCTACTTATACTGATGCTGAGCCTTATTTATGGGACCAGAGAAAATTTCATCATCATGTAAAGCTAGTTACTAAGAGCCCAATGGTATGTAAAATTTCACAAGATAAGGAAATGAACAATGATTAAGTTCTGATGGTTTATAAAGTATTTAATTGACAATTGATTAACAGTTGAGTTTACAGTTTAATACAGGAAACAGGTGCATGTTAGATACACATTAAAAAACGATATTTTGACACCTTAAAATATGTGTTTGAATTCTCATCTTCTAAGAACACTTATGTAGTCCAGATACTAAGTGTCCTGTGCTGACTAGATGGTAGAACGGCATGTCAGATATGTTTTGGCAGGTCTGACACTCCTGACAGAACACGAAGGTGACATTATTAGAAGTCTGTATAATGGAAATAGCTTTCAAGTGTGATGTTGAAACATTTGTTCCTCACCTTCCCAGCTGTGACAAAGGATTATGAAGAAAATTCCCTTCTTCTAGAGCAGTTGACCCAGATTGTATCTCTGAAAATGTAGGCATTTTATGTGCAATTTATTTTGCTTCTACATTCCGTAAAGAAGCTCGTTTTTAAACAGAATATTTTAAATTCTAATTTTTATAAAATCAACAGTTGGACTTTGTCATCAGCAAAAGAAAAGTTGACAACAGTTGAATTCTAAGATAAAATCTGTTTGGAATTTAAAGTACAGAGAAAAGAGGTCAAAAGCAATAGCCTTTACTCTGAGGATAATCTGGGGGCAACATTTTCAATTTTAGTTTGAATAAGATGTGTGTTTCTCCAAAACAACCCTATTTTTCCCCTCTAGCTATGCCTTATTTCAGCCCACAATATGATCCTGGAGTACATAATCGGATTACTTTTAGATAAAACAGAAGCAGAAGGCTTGCTGGGAAGGGCTCTTCAGGGAACTTCAATCACAAATGGACTGTCAGCTCCCAAAATCTGAAGTCAGCATCCCTGAAAGGTGACAGTGTAACATCCTCTGCAGTGGCTGCTTTACATTCCATATCCATTCTTCTTCACTGGGCTATCTCTTGGTGTAGATGGCACGGGTGAAAAGTGGTTTAGCACAGCTATAGGTCTATACTCTTATGCTCATTATAGTTTAAACATGCCATGATTAATTCTAATTGATTGTAAATTTATGTTTCAAATTAGAAGTTGCACATTAGTGTTGGATTCAACAACATAATGTGTTCCCATGTTTCCATACTGTAGCTTTGAAGCTACATGAATTTATGGGAAGAGTTCTCTAAGGAAAACTTCATGCAAAACATTATCTCAAAAATTTTGGATCACCTTGAAATGAGAGAAGTGTAAGTGCTCTTTTCTATTTTTTGTGGTTTTTTTTTACTTGTGTATCAATATTTTTTAGTTACTATATCACCTTCTTACTATACCACCCTCTGTGATAATTAGAAGGAATATTTTTGTAAGAGTAATGGCTTGATTTTCGAATCAGAATGTTCTAAAACAGTCATATAAAACTTCATTCTTAAGGATCACAAAAGTTTAAGGTCTACCAGCCTTTGATCTCTTAGCTCATCATGTACTTGTTTTTGTTTGTTTGTTTTTAATTAGGAGTGAATGATATTCACAACTCAGCAAAAAGATACGAAAATAATTTCATGATTTTTCTGAAGGAGAAACTTGACTACAAAAGAGAAAACGAAGTTTACAAGGTCATTTGGTAGGTTAGTGGAATTACTGTGTTCTTCATTACGCACAGTTTCCCAATTCCCAACTCCCTCCTTTCTTCCTTTTTTTTGCATTCACACTTCTCTCAAGGTTCCAGTTTAACACTGTAGTTCTTGTAGACGAAAAAATGTAGAAATATGTGCTTTAGCCTATTCTTAACAGCAAAGCAGTTAATTCTGAGTAGTTTGAAAGTACACATAAGGATCACTAATTCATTAGAAATTTAAATTAAAGATTTGAAGTCCAAGCTTCCTGGAAATACAGGTGTATCAAGACTGAAGGCCTAGGTTCTGGTAATAACTAAACAGGGTTTAAGATTAGGAGTATGTCGGCCTAGTTCTCAACATTCCAGAACAGATGTAGTTCAGATAATATTTTTCCATATTAGTAGACTAGATACTCTGCAGTTACACTGCAGATTGCGTTTCTAGTTCTGTTTGCTGTGATTTTTGTTAAAATACTTAACATGTATTTGGTCTGTTTTAGTTGTTTTAGTTTTAGGACATAGTTGGGATATACATGCAATTTTCTATGGGGATAATATAGACACTATGCTGGATTCTGTGCCCAAGATGGGATAACTCTGGTGCACACACTGGGGAATGAGATGTGAGGAACAGTGCTGTTGTGGTGTGTTTTTATTGTATTATTTGTAATTTAAAGATTTGCTTTGTAACCCCCCCGTTTCCCCCCTGCCCCGCTTACTGGTTTCCTCCCCCACTCCCTGCCCCCTTAGCTGTCAATCCCCCCTCAAACCCATCCTGACTTCTAGAGAGTTCCCTACTATCCTGCACCCTATTGGTTTGCTTAGGCTAGGATCTGTCCACATATCTCATTATTGGTTTATGTATTGTAATCCCTACCTGGTGTTTCTCCCCAGTCCCCTTACCATTGGTCCCTCTCCCTACCCCCCCACCATCAAACAGTCCCTTAAAACACCCAACCCTGCCCAAGATCCCATCCTTGCCTCTGTCCAGGTAAAAAAGAGAATCTCGGAGCCACAAGCAAGTCCCATCCCGTGTATCATTTACTCCGATCCGTCGGGTGGCTGCGCAGGAAGCTCGGGGTCCGGGGGAGTTGTCGCGCCCCCGAACACGTGCTGGGGAAGCCCTGGAAGCGCACCGTGACACAGTGCTAAGGAAAAGGACCTGATAGTGTCTCAGCAACAGAAAGTTGAATGTGGGTCAGCAGTGCCCTGGCAGCCAGGAGAGGCACCTGTGTCCTGAGAGTCATCAGGCACAGCATCACCAGCCAGGCAAGGAAGGGGAGTGTCCTGCTCTGCTCTGAGATGGGGGGGCCTGGCCNTGTCCTGCTCTGCTCTGAGATGGGGTGGCCTGGCCTCACCTCAAGCGCTGGGGACAGTTTGGGTGCCACAATAGAAGATATAAAGCAATTAGAGAATGTCCAAAGGAGGGCAACAAAGATTGTGAAAGGTCTGGAGGGGAAGCCATACGAAGAGTGGCTGAGAGTCTGTTCAGCCTGGAGAAGAGAAGACTGAGGGGAGACCTCATTGCAGTTACAGCTTCCTTGTGAAGGAAGAGGAGGGACAGAAACTGATCTCTTCTCCCTGGTGACCAGTGACAGGGCCCAATGGAGTGGTCTGAAATTGCATTGGGGAGGTTTAGTTTGGCTATTAGAAAATATTTTTCATCTGGAGAGTGCTTGAGGACTGGAACAGGCTTCCCAGGAAAGTGGTCACAGCACCAAGCTGACACAGTTCAAGCAGCATTTGGTCAATCCTTTTAGGCACATGGTGTGACACTTGGGGACGGTATTCTGCAAGGCCAGGAGCTGGACTCAGTGATCTTTGTGGGTCCCTTCCAGCTCAGCACATTCTGTGATTCTGTGGAAAGTTTTACTGAGCAATGGAAACATCACAACATCTGGAAGATAAAAGCCAAACTAGGAACCATAACAGGGCCATCTGTCAGGATCAGCCACCAATGACAAGATGTGGTTTATTTTGCAGATATCATCTAGTTTCTTTAGCTGAAATAGTCAAGGGTCTCTTACAAGCACAAAGTCTTGGATAAGAGTTTTAGATGGATCAGATATAGTTGAATAAATAGTAATGTTAGAGACTTGAGATGAATTTTTGTAGTACTGCTATAGACAAAAGTAGAGTCATAAGCTATTTCACAAACATAAGCTCTCTGGAGGGTGCTGAAATTGGCTCTTCATGTGGCTCTCTTAGATTTCATTACTTTGATGAAAATGAAATAAATGCAGCATATAGGTGAGTTTGTTATTTTCTAGTACAATCTTAATCAGAAAAATCAACAGGCTGTCCTTTGCATAAAATTTATGGAACTTCCTAAACACTTCTGCAGTTACAAAATTGTTTGTGAGGTACTTTTCCAAGAACTAAGCCAGTTTATTAACTATTTGAAATAGCTTATTGAATTTTTTTTCAAATAATAAAATTTTATACTTGAGGGAGGTGAAAAAATAAAGTTTTCTTCAGACATCAAAGGAGAGCAGATCAAACCTTTGGTGGATTGAATTTTATGGAGAATTCTTCCTCACTCTCCATTAGCCGTGTGGGATGGTTGTAGAAATGTTGTTCTTTCTGTTAGAGAAAATTAAGAAGGATATTAAAAATATAAAGGGAGTAAATCCCCAACTTTTTCAAGTAGTTTCCATAATAACAATTGCACACACACACAAAAAAAATAGTCACCACATGTTTTTTTATAAATTCTAAATCTCATAAATTTTGTTGAATTTTGCTAGAATGACCATATGGCAATTTGAGAAAATTGCATTACACAGCCTTTCAGAATTTAAAACTCTGATATCTCATGATGTTTGTAATGTTTTTAAAATAGCTTTGTAATGCATTTCAGAGTTGATCCTATGCCTAAAAAGTTGTTTACTACATTGGAACTTTCCAGATCATCATATACAGACTTAACATCATATAAGACTTCAAGGCACAGATACTCTGTGGATATCTCATAATGCAAATCCAAAAGAAACAAGAATTGCTACAGGCTTTTAAGTATGATTTCAGGGATCTTCCTTAAACAATAGTATCTTTGAGAGAAGATGGAAAATAAGCAATATTTGTTGTCTTTTTATTACTAAAGAAAAGTAGTGACTGGCTTCAGAATTTCTGCTTTTTTCTTTTTATGTAGGCAAAAGATCTAGAGGTTTTTTTATTTTGGTTTTTTTTGGGGGATTTTTTGATGGTTGTTTTCTTTGGTTTGTTTTTGGTTTTGCTGTTTTGGTTTTGTTTACCTAATTTTGTATGAATAGCTTTGATTAACTGGTTAAGTTTATGAAAGTTATTGTATGGGTAAACCTCCTGTTATAAACTCTATAATTATAATTTCCTTTCCAAGAACATTTATAACAAATGTTCTCAGGATTAATTTGTAATACGCTTTGATGTATAGTTAAACAGAAAGACACTAGGGGAAAAAAAAGTTTAGTGGTAAGTAGTGTTCTTAATACACTGCATACTATTTTAAAATACAAATGAAGTTAGATTTAAATAATTTATTAAGCACCTAGAATTAAGATATACCCATTAAATAAATTAGTGGCAGCACAATTTACAAGTGAAAAATCCAAATCTTTCAATCTATATTGCTCATTATTCAGTACTATTCATCAGAATTTATCCTTGAAAAACAAAGCTTTTATTCACAAAAAAACTCAAATAAGAGTGACTTAATAGGACTAGCTTTTCAATTCATGATAAAGGAAGTGCTAGTAAATGAAACAGCACAATTCACAGTTCAAAGTGTTCCTTTTTCCTGTTAGAGTGGTTTACTGCATATTAGTGTAACCTGAAACTTAGTGTTGTTCAATGCCACATTATATTACTGATTCAATAAACAAATGTCTTTTTAAAGATTTATTCTAAACTTTTAAAATTGTTTTAGTGCATGTATTACTATGTGTTTTAATATTTCCCTGTTGGCATTTGCTTGTAGAAACACCTTAATTTTCATATCTAACTTATTAAAAAGAAATATACACAGCATGGTAACCAGTTTCTTCATAATATCACATTATGAAAATGGTTTGAATTACAGAAAAAATAGTGGACTTCACAGTTAGCATTCTAATAGCAATTAATCAGAAACTCTAAACCAAAATAATTTAAATTTGAATTAAATGTAATGACAGATATCACATTATGGAAACATAGAGCATGGCATGTGAACATCAGCTTGTTGGTAACCTACCTTCAATGTCAATCTCTTTGATGCTGGTTGCTAATAAAAGTGAGGTGAAACTCTGGAAACTCTGATATTATCTAGGAGAGAGGTTGTTTGAGGAGTAAATATGCATTTGGATATGTTGGTCTGTCCTGCCAGCTCCTGTGCTTAAAATCTTGTCAAAATACGAGGTTTCTCTTTTGCTGAAAGTTGGAGATTAAATCCAAGATATCCAATTTTAGAAGATCGTGGTCACTCCCCTAACCATATTTATTTCAATTCTAAGAGGATTTATGCTACTGGATGGCAAGTACTTTCACAAAACTGACATAATTTTAGTCTGGATACATGAAAATTGAGATAATTTTAGTATTATGTCTCAAAAACATTTACAGCATATTTGATTTTTTTTCTGGGCACATCATTTTTATATTTTAAATATAACACTATCACATAAAAAAATAGATTTATGTAATAGATATCAGAACATGATATGTTTCATTCCTGATAAAAATGAAAAGATCAAAACCTAGGTTAAAAATGCTATATCATTTATACATAAAAAAAAGTGTGTGTGTGTGTATGTAAACAAAAGTAGATTTCTTTAGTGTAATAAAAAGGGTAGCAGAAGGGGGGAAACTTCTGATATAATTTCATAGCACAATTTATAACTTCATTGCAAAACAATTTATTTAGTGTGTCACAGTGGACTGCAAAATAACTCCTACCTTTCTTGATGTGGCCACATTATGTTCTCAACTCATGTTCTGAAGTTGCCTGTCTAAAAGCCTGTGGTCATTTCAGATTATTCCAAATGACAATCATTTTGCCCTCAGTATATGTGCAAGGTCAACAACACAGAAGAGCAAAAAAAAAGCACCAAAAAGAATATATGGGATGTTAAGTCATAAAATGACATTAAGCAGCTCCTGTGTTGGTAAAAAAATATTTTAAATTATAAAAATTGATAGGATGTCTATCAGCAATTGCTGTGACACATTGAAAATCCCCTCAGAGGAATAAAGGACAAAAATCGTAAAAATCCTTCTTCTGCTGTAGGAAATTATGCACACTAGTTCTGTGCTGTCTTTAAAAAAATTTAGTCTGTTCTATTAATATCTCCAAGATACATAATTTTGTCAGTTACTTGGTCACTCCCATTAACAGTTTTAGTGAGGAAAAAATGTCTGTCTCAGGACTCTGAAAAATTGATCTAGAATTCAAAGAATATGACTGAACAATACCTCTATGAACAAAAAAGGTTTTTGTTATCACAACTCTGCTGATATTAATTCACTGACTTTTGTCCCATAATTCTGGGTTTATATAGTCATTAAAAATAAATACAGAAAGCAAGTGATTCAACAGGCTGATGTGATAAAAAAATGACACAAAAAACAGAACAAAAAGCAGAACTACCTTAAAACAAGCTGAAAACATGGAGATATAGATAAAGTTTTTGTTTCAGGTGACACACCATTAATGGCTAGTTACAAAGGGGTTTGTACAAATTAAGATAGAAAAAATATCTGCGACAATCCTTGTTTGTCTGTTGTTTAAAAAGCAGGATTCTGCTCCAGATTCAGACTCAAAATGTGTCAGAGAACCGGATGTCTAAGCTCCCTTTTAAGCCAAGTGAGATGTAAATGCTGTCACTAAGATCTGAACAGCTGTTTAGTGCATCCTAAAATAAATAATTTAGACAGCTGTGTCACTCTTTAAGCTTCAATGACTG
>WEZZ01002906.1:77575-103775 GCA_013400585.1 Chloropsis cyanopogon | reverse complement strand
CCTGAGGTTGGAAAAGTCCTTTGATATCAGCGAGTCCCCGTGCCTGGTCCCCATGTTGTCCCCAGCCCAGAGCTCTGAGGGCCACATTCCTTGGACATTTCCAGGGACGGGGACATGCTGGTTTCTCCTTGGGGCCCCCTGGTTGGGGCACCCCTAATAAAAGGTTCTGTGCCAGGATTGAGAGATGAGCGGGACTTTTCAGTCTTCAGGTTGCAGTTTGTTATTTATCTTCTCAGAAGTTCTGCATGTGGCCTGCATCCCAGGTGGAACATACAGGAGGAAGTCACAAGATGAACTATTTCAAGGTCTTTTAGAGCTACTTTACCCAATTAACTCTTAAAACATACTTTATTTCTACTTTTCCACCAATAACTAATTATTTGTCCGTTCATGCAACATCTGCACTGCGGCTGTTTCCGACCAACCACCCTGTGCCACCAACACTGCAGAAAATGAAGCAGATGAGGAACAAGAAGGAGATCAGACAGCAACCAAAATCCTCCATCCTGCCTCCCATCTACCTCCATACCAAAAACCCAAAACTCCAAATTTTTCACCCTGTGATAAACTACACCACTATCTATTTCACACACTTGTAGGTTCCAATCCATCCCAAAGTTTTGGAAGCTTTCTCCATGGATGAAGGCTCCAAGCAGTGTTCCCCTGGGGATCAGGACTTCTCAGGACCTCTCAGGACAGGCAGGGAAATATTCCCTGTGCCCTGGGTTCCAACAGGGACACTTCCCTGGGCAGTGCCAAGGCCTGATCCCCCTTTCCATGGGGAAATTCCTGCTGGTGCCCACCCTGAGCCTGCCCTGGCCCAGCCTGAGGCCGTTCCCTCTCCTCCTGTCCCTGTTCCCTGTGGAAAAAACTCTGCTTCCAGTGAAATTCAGCTTCTACAACTGCTGAAAAAGTTGGGAAGGGTTTCCAGCTGCTTTTCCAGCATGAAACTGGAACCACTTGGTGAAATAATGCTGCCTGCCAGGGGGAAAAAAATGACATTTTCTAGAGAACTTTTATAAGAAATTGCCTGTTAATTGTAACCACTATAAACTGCACTGCTTAAATCTTCTCCCAGCTGCATTTTTTTTCCCTCTTCATGAGCCGTTCATGCTCTGGAACTAAAAAGCCTCGATGAGCTGGGCCTTGGGGTGGTAATTAAAGCTGGATTTAACCTTTGCCACTGGAGCGTCTGTGGTTCCATGTCAATCTCTCTCTCCCACAGTAATTTATTGATAGCACAAGAGGGAATGGCTGTGAGCTGAAAGAGGGTGGGATTAGATTAAAGATTTGGAACTGGGGATTCCTGGCTGGGAGGTGTCGGAACCCAGNAGGGACAGACTGTCTGACACAGGTGATAGGGATTGGAACATTATTGTCAATAAAGCACACGGAGTTTTTAGTATAAAATGTTGACACCACCCCAAGGGCGGTCGGTGTGCCACAACCCGACTGCTGGACAGATCTCAGCTGGTCAGGGAAAGAATGTTCTAGATAAGGAAAGAATGTTCTAGGTAAGGAAAAATAAACAGCCTTGAAAAGCAGAACTGATGAATCTTGGCTCCTTCTTTGGCTCCGGGCTGGGACAAAAGGACTTTTATCATCACTTCAGGGTCATTTCAACCCAAGGCCCCGACAGGAGGGACTGGGAGGGAATTCCCAGAGAAGCTGTGGCTGCTCCTGGATCCCTGGAAGTGTCCAAGGCCAGGCTGGGTGGGATTGGAGCAGCCTGGGACAGTGGAAGGGGATGAACTTCAAGGTCTTTTCCAACCCAAACCATTCCATGCCAGCTAAAGGGGAGCTGCTGTTGACATTTGCAAGTTGACATTACTTAGATACGCTCTCAGTTCATTAATATCACAAATATCCAATTTTTTTCTCTATTTTTAATATATTTAAGCAAATCCAGGAGTTTTCACCCCGTCGTTGTCTGGGCACCACTGGAAGTAGGTGGAGCACCCACATCTCCTGCTCTGGGATCTGTGCCTTGTTCCCTCTGCAGCTCTTCCATGCCTGACATTCCCAAACATCCCTTTCATGGGAAGGCAGCTGCAGGAGAAGGCTCCAAGGTTGGAGTTCCGAGCTCCCTTCACTCCCCACGACTCCCAACAGCTCCTCCAGCTGCTCTGGGAATTCTGTGGAGTGGAAAAGGGGGAAGGAGAAAGGGCAGAACCTCTTCTGTCCCTCCTGGAGCAGGCTCAAGATGTTTCCTGTGGGCTTTGAGATGGTGGAATTCCATTTCCCAGGATTTTGGGTGGATATGAGCTGATGGTTCACCCTGTTTTCCACAGCAGCTCCTCAGTGATGGGATCCTTTTCACTTTTAAAGGCACCTGGTGAGGGAAAATTGAACAGGAGGGGGACAAAAAAAGAGGATTTTGGTCATCTTGGGCCTGGTGCAGAGATGTTTTTCACTGGGCTTTTCCCTGTTCGGTTTAATGGCTAATTTCTCTGCCTGAACAAACCTATTGACTCAGCTCTTCAGATAATTATTGGATTTCACGTTGAAAAGCCTTCATACAAATATTAAAAAAAAAAAAAAAAAAACAACCTACAAAAGAACAAAGCCAAAGCAGCTCCGTGTTATTAATCAATGAGAGGAGAAGGGCGGATTGTTATGAAAATACAGCACCCACTCCTCCAGCTTCCCCAGAGCAGCAGATGGTGCAACATTTGTGGAGACAGATCTTCCCCAAACAGTCTGGATTAACCATTTAGCATTCCCAGCTTTTCTGGGCAGGCAGGGAAAGGCTGGGCAGCAAATGGCTCTTGGACAGGGAGCAGGAACAGCTGAAGGTGTCCTTGGCTTAATGGGAGTGACTTTGTGTTCTGCTCAGATTTATGGGCCCGGCTCCTGGCGTGCCAAGATTCTTCCAGGAGATGGAGAGGGATGTTCTGGAGCTGTTGGACTGAGCCCAGCATCAATCACTCTCCACTTTCTGGGGGTGTGTTTGCAATGCAGAATTGGGGGGATGCTGCTGGTACTGGGGTGCTGCTCCACAGGGAAGGGAAGGATAAAAGGGAAGCTAAATGTGATTTTTTGATCGCTGTAATTGCCCTGGCCCAAGGCTGACCCACACTCCTGGAGGATTTACAAGGGCAGGGAGTGACAGGACAAGGGGGAATGGCTTCAAAGTGACAGGGAGTTGGTTTAAATGGGATTTTGGGAAGGAATTTTTCCCTGTGAGGGTGGGGAGGCCCTGGAATAGAATTCCCAGAGAAGCTGTGGCTACTCCTGGATCCCTGGAAGTGTCCAAGGCCGCCTGGGATAGTGAAAGGTGTCCCCATGGCAGGGGTGGAATGGGATGGGATTTAAGCCCCTTCCAACCTAAATAATTCCAGGATTTTATTCCAAATGCACAGCTCTCCTCTCCAGCAGCAGCATCAAGACCTGTTGGACTCACAGAGGCGCCTTCTTCTCCCGTATCCAGTGGGATTTTCGGTGCAGTGTGGAAGGCTGCACAGCTCCTGCAAATCAAGCCCCTGGGTCCCTCTGAAATCCCTTGATTTGGTGGTTTCATGGGAAAAGACTCTGGAATGTTCCAGACCCAATCCAGTTCTGGAGTTCTGCATAGTGGAACGAGCACAAGAGCTTTTGCCTGCCAGGTCCTGTGGTGCTCAGGGACTCTCAGACCCTCAGCACTGACCAACACCCCCCAAAAAAGTTATAATTTTCCAAATAAGAATTTAAATAAGAATAAGAATAATTAATTAGAATAATAATTAATTATTTATTAAGAATTAATAAGAATTTTAATTCTTTAATAAGTATTTTCCAATAAGAGAGAAAGACCAAAAGAAATGAAGAGTCCCTCAGACTTGCTGAGCCTACTCCTGTTGGGTACAACAGCAACTTTTCTTGAATATTTTAATAGAAACCAAAAAAACCCCTAATGATCATTTACTGTTTTCACTTGCTGTCCCAAAAGCCAGAAATGGGGAGTTAAAACCACAGCAAAATCCCCGAAACAATGCTGACAGGCAGTCAAAGAGGCCACAATCCATTTTTCCTCTCCAGCTCTTGAGAGAATGAAAGGAAAAGTGTATTTATTCTTCCATTTCTCTGGGGGACTTCCTGAAGTTATTAGAATCTGCCTTATTAAATAATTGAGCAGGCTTGTCATAAAGTGACTTCTCCTCCCCATCCATCACGGAGATGTGCAGAAAATGGCCCGACAAGGAACATTTGCTGGGAAAGCTTCAGGGACCATTAACTCTTGTCACCACCAAAGTGATGAAGGGACCAGAACCTGATACTTTTTCCTACCTGGTTTGTAAATATTCAAGTGACAGATCTTCCCTCCTCCTCCAGGGCGAGGGCTGAAGGGGGAGTGGTGGGGTGTGGAGAGGATTAAGATGATTCTTTGTCATGCTCGAGCACATCCCAGGAATTCCTCATGGATGGGAATCTGGAATCTGTCTCAAAGCAACTCTTTCCTGATGGCCTGTCCTGGATTGGAAGATAAATGTGAATTTTATTCCCATCTGTCAGAGGTGGGGCTGTTCATTATCTGCTGTTATTGGGCAGTTTTTTCTTTATCTCTTCCACAACCAATCCTCCCTCCAGGAGATATCTCCTGTTCATGGGCCATTCATTATTAATTCTCTTCTGTTGAGATAATAATCAATGAATTTCTGTTAAACAAAAGATAATCTTCTGTTATCTTCGGTTGATCTTCTAGCCACTGAGTGTCCCTGCCTGGCTGATCCAATGCCATCATCCCACGGGAGATGCCCCGCCCAGGGGAGGAGCCGAGCATTCCTACCTGGATAGAATCTGACCCTGCACACCCCAGCAGCCTTTTCCCACTGCATTCCCAGAGGAGCAGCTTTCTCCTGCCCTGCATTCCCAGAGGGAGCCCAGGCCCATCTCCAGCAGCCCTGGAGCTGCAGAGGAAAACTCCCCCCTTGTGCAGGATCCTGCTCCAGCAGAGCCACAGCTGGCACTGCAGGAGGGCTGAGCCCCCATGGGCTGGGGCTGAGCAACCCCTGAGCACAGCGGGACAGGCCGGCCTCACTCTGCCTGGGGTGGTTTGTATCACTGCATTTTTATTTATATTTTAATTTTTCCTAGTAAAGAACTGTTATTCTTGCTCCCATATCTTTGCCTGAGAGCACCTTAATTTCAAAATTGTAGTAATTCAGAGGAAGGGCGCTTACATTTTCCATTTCAGGGGAGGCTCCTGCCTTCCTCAGCAGAGACCTGGCTTTTCAAACCAACACATGGCCCGGATTTTTTCATCCCACTTTTAGGGAGGAGCCCCATCCTCAACATCTCAGCAGGAATATCCTGTGCCAGGGGAGGGTTTGGTTGGATATCAGGGAAAGTTCTTCCCCCAGAGGGTGCTGGGCACTGGAACAACTTCCCAGGGAATGGGCACAGCCCTGAGGCTGCCCCAGAGCTCCAGGAGCATTGGGTCAGGAGTTGAACTGGATGATCCTGATGGGTCCCTTCCCACTCAGGATATTCCATGATTCTCTGATTCCTTGGTTTCTGTGGATATTTAGGTTCCACAGAACCCAGTTTTGACCCACTCTGCCCTTACTCCTGAGATTGGAGTGTGAATTCCTTTCTCTCCCTTCCACCCTACTAGCTCCTGTTCCATGAGGAATTTCCTGTGCAGAGCCAGAAGAAGATCTGCACTTTTCCCACCCTGATGTTCCCCAGGCAGCTCAACCAGGACAGGAGGATGTTGGGACTGAAGCTGCCACTGCCCCAACTGCTTTTAAATTCATTTAAAATCCATTCTGGGAATTCTCCAACAGCACCCAGACATGAAGATCCAGGGTTGGGATATTTGAGTCCCACCCCTAAGGAGGCTGCTTGAAAACCCTTTTTCTTCCTTCCTACCAGGACAACCCTGCAGGGAAATGTCCTGGAGCCAGGCAGGATCACGTTTTTGTTCCAGCTTCCAAAGTCCAGTGCAGATGGAGCCCAACCATGGGTGCTCAGGTGTTTTCTCCAGTGAAATCCATGGAACTGAGACATTCCTCGTGTCCCAAACCACCTCAGCCATGGTAGAATTCCATCTGGAAGAAGCCTGGGGTGGGATTTGTGACTTCCTCACCCTGAGGTTCTCCCCTGGTGCCGTTGGACTGAAACCACAGCTTGATGTGCTTTGCTTTCCCTCAGCCACATCCAGGACTGGTTTATTCCAGGTTATTCCACAGCTGGGAATAAACCAAAGGAAAAAGCTGGTTAATACAATAAATTGGCGCAAAATCATGAAGTAATTACAACTTTATTGCCTTCATGGGAGTTCTTGTCCCCAGAATTACTCCAGAAAAATCTGATTTCTCTTTTGGGTTCCCACCAGCTCCAGGTTGATGGCACAGCCACAGCTTGGAGGAGATTTCAGTGAATTTGGGATCTGAATACTAATACTAATAATAATAATAATAATTATTATTAATTTCAGGAATACATCATTGAGGTGGGAATATTCAACGTATCCTTATTCAACAGGCTCATCCAAGGGGGAAGCACGTCTGGAGCAGCCTGCTGTTTAATCTCCTGTCATCCTGGGTGAATATTCCAGGTCAAGGTGAATCCTGAGCTCCTAAATGGGTATTTGGGAATGCAGGCTCGGTGCTCTTCAATCTCCCCACCCGAATTTCCTCCCAGTGAATTATGAGGTGGAGATAAGATCTCGGGCGCTTTACATCCAAACAAACGGACAAATCTCGGCCTTTTTGTTTTTTAAAAGCCTCAACCCAGAAACAATTTTAGCCTCTGAAGGGGAAGGTCACTGCCTATCTCTTCCACTTATAAAATATTGCAGTTGGCTGAGGAGCAGAGCTGAATCCCAGGATTTCAGCCCTGCTGGCACAGCTCCAGCTCTCTCCCCAAATGGGCCTCGCTCTCCATAAATCACAGCGCTGTCAGCTCTGCTTTCACCTCTCCAAGTGAGATGTTGACACTTTGTTCCCTCTTTCCAGCCGCTTTTTCCACCCCTGCTCAGGGGAAAGTGTCCTTTGGAGGCAATTTCTGTGATGGATTCAGTCCCTCTCCCCGGGAATGAATTATCCAGCGGGATCCTCGGATGTTTTGACACCGGCGCTCGCTCGTTCTGCTGTGATGAGGAACGTGGTGAAGGCACCAATGTCAAGCAATTCTGAGCCAGCACTTTGGGCTTTAAGTGATGATCCCACAGATCTCCTGGTGGTGATGAGATGCCCAAAATTTCACAGGCTGGATGGAACTCCCATCAAAAGGTCTGGAGGAGTGTCTGTGTTTTGGAAATCTTTCCCTGAACGTGAGTTTGCACGGTTTTTAGGGATGGGATTGATGGGAATGTTTTGCCACCAGGCTGCCCAGCTTTTTCCAGCTTCACAAGACTGGTCAGTAGGGTGAAAATCCTAAATCCTATTCCATCCTTGTCCTGTGGAAAAAGCATTTTTGTGGTTGTCTAGAAGAATGTGAGTCCAATTCCCCTCTCAGCTCCCCATGGCCGGTACAATCCTTGTTATCCAATTATTTTGAATGGAAAAACAATCTCGTCCTTTTCCTTCTCGTTTCTGGAAGTGGGATGAGCTGAGAACAGCCAAACACGGCCCCGTTACTGTGCAGGCCTTGCCTCTCAGCACTAATTGGCTGGGAAGGGATTTCCCACTCAGCTAATTAGCCTTAATTGGGTCACTTTCCTTATTTTGCCATCTTGCCTCTTGCCACAGATAATCCTGGATGCAGCTGAGGAGAAGAGGCTGAATTGGGCTCCATCCATGGCTGCAGCCAGGATGCTCCTTTGCCCTTCAGGACCACAAAGAAAGGACTCACCTTGGTGACCTCAGGTCAGGTTATCCCATCCAAACCCAGGTAAAATGGGAATTGTGATGACCAGGATGTTTTTTTTTTTTTCTGGGAGGTATTTTCAGCCTAGAATTTTTTTTTTTTAAATTTTTTTTTTTATTTGGACCTCTTTCATCTCCTTCATCCCAGTGTAGTCATTAGGGGAGCACAGAAGACAAATTCCAGGTCATTGCTGGAGAGTTTCTGGTGGAAGATCAGCTTTTGGGAGAGCAGACATTGGGCTGGGAAGCAGCTGCCATGGTGCCTTATCCCAGAATCCAGCAGGGAAGTGGAATAGGACAAACTTTAGGTCCCTTCCAACACAAACCATTCCAAGATTCTGTGGTAAGAAGTGGGGTGCTGACCCCAAGCCAACCTCCCTGTGAGTCGCCCCTTGGAATGATCTGGGTCTGCTCTTCAGGAATGGTTTTTTGGATCCCACCTGCTCATGGACTGATTTGTAGCTGATTCCTTGTCCAGGTATCTCCATTTCCTCTGCCACCGCTGTCCCTTTCTGGCCTTGCCTGTTTTGTGGGAACTGAGGGTCTTCCCTTGCTTCCAAGTTGGGATCTTCTCCCTCTTGGGTGGGTTTGGTGGGAATTGTGGCTTCTCTGGGCCCCAGCTGAAGCTGCTGGAAGAGCTGCTGTCACCTCAGTCCTCCAGTTCCTGACCCAGCCTCCTTGGGGCTGTTTTTCCAGCAGCAGAGCCTGGAATTTTTTTTGCTCTGGCTGGACCAGGGTTTGTTTGTTCATATCCCACAAGTGATTTATCCCTCTTGCCCACCCAGGATATTGATGCACAATAAAATGAGGAGGAGCCGGAAGGGGTTGTGCAGGTCCTTTTCCATGTGTGAGGATTCTCCCTTCCTGATGTTCCATAGCTGTGTAGGAGAGGAGCGAGAGAGATTAAACATGGAACAGCTCTGGAGAGTTTTATTTATTCCTCTGTCTCCTGGAGTGCATCAGGATCACAAATTCTTGTAACACGATGAGGTTTTAAAGCTCTGAGCAAGCTTTTCTCTGGTGGAAAATCCTCCTGCAAAACACGAACCAGTATTTTTGTCATGGCGGTGCCTCGGGAGCCGCTGACAGCTGCTGCTTTGTCCTGATCTGTTCTGCACTCTGCTCTTTATTGAGCGGAACCAGAGGGCTCTGGGCTGCTCTGATTTTATGGGAATGTTTTCCCAGTTGGTGCTGGGTAATTTCCTGGGAGCATGGAGAAGGATGTGGGACCCTCGGGCAGTTCTTGTCCTCAGCTCTCCGTGGGACCTTGGAGAGCTCCTGCAGTGGGTGTGGATTCTCCTAGGGGTGGGAAGGATCCTTCCACTGTGCTGGTGTGGGAGCCCAGGATGTCCCTTTGGCTGTCCTGAGTCTGCAGAAACCTTGGAATGGTGGGAAAAACACCTTGCCTTTGATTTTAGCCCTTGGGAAAAATTGCCATCAATATCTGAGGATTTGCATGCCACAAGAGTTTGAGTAGAATGATAGTTAACTGATCACAGGGTGAAAAAGTAGATTTTTGGGGTTTTAGAATGGGGGTTCAGGAGGCAAGATGGAGGAACCTGGGCGTGCCCTGTCCTTCCTTCTTCTCCTTCTGTCCCTCCATCTTCTGTGGTGACAGGGACATATTCTGACAGGTACAAGGTGGTCACAAGTGGGTTCACATTGGTGATGGGTATTGGGACATTATTGTAAACGTGGTGTACGTAATTTTTACTATAAGAATTCAAACACCTCTCCATGGGTGGAAGTCGACCAAAAACTGACTGCTGAGCAGACCTCTGTGGCTCAGGGAGAAAATGTTTATGATAAGAAATAATAAACAATCCTGAACACAAGAAGATGGATTTCGGCTTCGTTCTTTGGTAAGGGCAGGAGCAGAAAAGGACTTTGTGAGGTGATCTGGCCTCCCTCAAGGCCAGTCGCCAACATGCTGGTACCATTTTTTTATTGAAAACCTTAAAATTCTGTGGGAGACTGTGCTCCAGAGGGGGATTGATCTACCCCTGTCCTCCAATAAAAAGGGAGGATGGTTTCAAATCTGAGCCAGGATTTATCTGCCACAACGTCAGCTTGGCAAAGCATGGAGTGACAGGAAAAGGGGGAATGGCTTCAGACTGAGGGGGAGCAGGGTTAGATGGGGTATTGGGAAGGAATTCCTGCCTAGGAGGGTGGTGGGACACTGGAATAGGTTACCCAGAGAAGTTGTGGATGTTCCATCCCTGGGAGTGTCCAAGGCCAGGTTGGATGGGCTTGGAGCAACCTGGGATGGTGGAAGGTGTCCCTGACCAGGGCGTGGAGTGAGATGATTTTTCCTTCCAGCTTAAATAATTCCTTGATATCACAGTTCCTGATTGTTACAGATTCTTCTCATGAACTCCCACAGGTGGAAATTTCTGCTTTTGGGCTGCAAAATAGATCAAGGAATCTCCAGTTTCAGGTGTGACACACACAACTCTTCCGTGTAGATGAAAGTAATTTAAGACTCCAGCAAATTACCAATATGCTCAAACAGCTCTTAATTACAAAATTTCCCATCTTGCACTTTCTAACCAGGCAAATTTTTGGCTTGAAAATGTTAAATTCCTAAGCCAGGCTTTGCTTCCTCTAAAGGCATCGAGCCTGGTCTAAAGGGCTCTGTGTGGGCCTTTCATCTCAGTTTCCATCCTTTAAATGGACTCAGCTGAAAAAGAGCTTTTCATTTCCAAAGTGTGTGGTTTCACTTAGCCAAGGAGATAATTAGGTTTGTCTTGTAGTGGTTCAGGAGCTCAGGTGTCAACTAAAGCAGGATTTTATCAGGAAATTCCTGCCTGGTGTTGTATTGATTAATGAGAATTTGCTGCAATTATAGAGAGATAGAGAACAATTATCTACCTGCCCTGGAGGAGAAACAGGAGAGCACTAAAAACAAGGAACTCAATAAAAGAGAAGCACAGATGTAGTGGAAATGAATAAATAACATTTTCTGTTGTGGTGCTAAATTAGTTCTTGCTGCTGTGGGACTGTGGCAGAGGGAAAAGGGAGAGGAGGGGGAAATCAGCGTGGGAAGAGTGAGGGAAGGACAAATCCTCACCTTCCCTGGGCTCCTCTTCCTTTTCTTCCTGCTCTCCTGGCTGTGGTCAGGAATGTTGGGATTGGGACAGCACATCCAACTCCCTCATTTTTAGCAAAGAAGAATCCCCTGTGCTCAGCAGGACAGGGAATTCTTCATTTCAGCTTCAGAAGCATCTGAGCATCATTTCCTTGATTTCTCAGCTCTGCTTAGCCAGGACACCTGCACAGGACTTGAGGGATGGAATTCCCAAATCCAATCCTTCGGTTCTGCAGTTTTCCTCCTTTTGTGGGCTCAGCTCCAAGGGCTCGCAGGTGTGACCTCCCCATTCCCTGCCAAGGAGGTTTCGTGGCTTCTCCCAGAGACAGACAAACAGTTGGTAAATTACAAATCCAGGGTATTTTCCATCTGTGGGAATCAGGAAGGGGGATAATGCAATCAGAGTGGAAATTGGGGGTTTGAGGCTTTTGGCTGCTGCACATGGAGAGAGAATGAACATTTTAGGTCCAAAGCCCTTTTAAATGAGAACAGGTCCTATTTATGCTGAGAGAAAATGAGATTGGGGAGGGCAGCAGAGCAGATTTTCCTTCTTTATCCCATTCTGGAGATGCCAGGCAGGGGGGTGTGATATCCAGACTGAAGCATGAGGAATATTTGGAATTTCCATCAGGTATTAATTAATTACTCCACAGAGGTGGAGTAAGAAATAGGGTGGAACTGATTATTGGGTGGTGGAGTAGCTCTGGAGTTATTGGTTGTTCCAATGAGGTTCAGCTCCAGGAGAGATTGATCTGGGCAATCTCCACAAAATTTTTAAAGAAAGGTTGGACAAATGTTTCCCAGACTTCTGAGGAAAACAACATCAAGGAGCAAATTGCTGATCCTCATCCCCTCTCCTCCATCCCAGCTGGAGGAAGCAGGGTTGGAAAAAGGGAAGAGCAGGAGTTGGGTGTTTGCAGTGGGTCCTGCTCTCATTCCTGAGGAATATTCCTGGAAATGGATCCCAGTGCTGCATTTAAAGGTGATTTTTGACACCTAACAGCTCAATCCCAAACCAGTGGGAAAAAGCCTTTGCACCAGGGAGCTGGGAGGGGAATTTGGCAGGATGGTGTTTTCTCTCTGGATATGGGAGAGGATTTAGGGATGAATCAAATAATCTCCTCCTCTCTCCCAGCCTGATGTTTGCCCTCGGACTCAGCTGCTCCCTCAGGCTTCTCCTTGTGGCTTTGCTGGGATACAGCCTGGATAAATCAGTCCATGCCCTGGGGTGGGTGTGACCTGTGGGATTTGGGACCCTTCCAGCTACGAGTTTTGGGGTTTAACTGACTCTAATAATTCATCTTCTCCCTTGGGATTATCCTGCCTTGCACTAACCAAAGTTTTGCAGTTATTTCATAATAATAGTAATAATAATAATAATAATAATAATACCTAAAGTTATTCCTTGGCTTTAACAACTCAAGGATCTGGAGGGAGAACACAGCCACAGGAGCTAAATTCCTGTAATTCCAGAGAAAGGAATCTCCTGAGCTGGATTGATGAGATTGTTGGATGTAAAATACAGAGTGTGGTGCAGAATACAGGGAAAACACAGAAGGAAAAGATCTTTGCTGGCTCATTTTCCTGTCCCAGAAAAGATCATGGATTGATCCTGGTTGATATCCTGCTTCCAGAAAATGTTTCATGATGGAAATCCCACGATCCCCCTGCAGTCCCTCACTGCTACTCGTGTCTAAGGAAAAACATTTAATTTTTTGGGTTTCTTGGTTTGGATCAGCACCATGAACCTCTGCTGCTCCTCCCAAAGGTGCTTCAGGAATTGGTGGGAATTGCAGGTTGCTGCAGTGCAGTGGGACTCCAAATGCTAATAAATTAAATATATATCAAATTCCTCATTAAAGTCATTAATGATGCCCAAATCCCAACAGCATTGTGAGGATAAACCTGGCTACACAATTCCCTGCTGACCGCAGAGGGATTTCAGGGACATTTCCCATTTTTCCCTTTGGATTTTGTGGATTTTGGTGGCGTGAGCGGGGCAGAGGAGGTGGGAGAGGAAACAGCCCTGGCGTGACTGAACCACGGCTCCGTGTGCTGCCAGCTGGAAAAATCCCTGTAAATCTCATTCCTTGTTGGCTTTTCCAGCGGAACGGGGCCATTAGGGATGTGTGGGCTTGGAGAAGGGAAGCCCACGAGGCTGAGGTGACAGATGGGGCTATCAACACCCTCAGGACAGGGAATGGCTGTCCATCAGTCTTGGGTAATGTTCTATGTCCGAGCACTTCCAGGGCTGAGAGCTCGTTCCCTGCTCCACATGAACGATCCCAGGCACTTTCTGGGATGGTTCCACCCCTCTCCTGGCTGATGGGCAGGGAGGGAAGATCAGAACCAGGGGTGGAAGAGTCTTTACCACTTAATTCCCCTCAGAGAGCGCTCCCAGGGTATTTTCATATTTTAATACTTTCATATCAGTTTTCTTTGCTCTGTTAGCAGGCAAATCTCAGCGTTATTGATTTGCCCCAGGCACTGGATCCATGGCTTCTTTATGGAGAGAGTCAGGCAGCCGTAGTTTTAAATTAATGGAATAATTTTGCCTTTACAATCCTTTCACGAGCTCTTGGAGCCGTGTTTGGGATGTGACAAACCTCCTGTTACCTATATTGTTTCAGCTAATGGCTCCTCTGTTCTAGGATAATTCTGAGGTCCTGGTCTCTAATGCAGCTGGAATGGGATCATTTTTCTCCACTTGGCAGAAGGGACGGCAGCCGCCTTTTCCCTGGAAAAATATTGCTTTGGGCACAGAGGGGAAAACTGGGGAGCTTCACATCAGTGTGGGGAGGTCAGAAAGAGAGAGGTGAGGAGTGCCCATGCCTGGAGGTGCCCAAGGAATTCCTGGAGGTGGCACTCAGAGCTCTGGGCTGGGGACAAGGTGGGGATCGGGCACAGCTGGGACTCGATGATCCCAAAGATCTTTTCCAACCTCAGCAGTTCTGTGAGGGAGATGTGGGACTCCACCATTATCCTTCATCAGAATTCCAGCACCCAAAGCCCCTTGATCCAAAGTTCTGGACGTGAGTCCTCACCAAAATTTGGGGTCCTTTTTCCCCTTAAACTCCAGCTCTGGGTGCAACCACAGTGTTGTGTCACAGCAGAGGTGACCAGGGAAGGCCTGGAAGCAGCTGCCTGGAGGGAAGATGTCCCTGTGGAAGAGGATCCATTGACCAGGGAAGGCCTGGAAGCAGCTGCCTTGAGGGAAGATCTCCTTGTGGAAGAGGATCCATTGACCAGGGAAGGCCTGGAAGCAGCTGCCTCGAGGGAAGATGTCCCTGTGGAAGAGGATCCATTGACCAGGGAAGGCCTGGAAGCAGCTGCCTCGAGGGAAGATCTCCCTGTGGAAGAGGATCCATTGACCAGGGAAGGCCTGGAAGCAGCTGCCTCGAGGGAAGATGTCCTTGTGGAAGAGGATCCACTGACCTGGAGCAGAAGAGCTCTTGGTCCCTAAATTCCTTCAAGGCCACATCCTCTGGTGCACCAATTCAATTTGGTGACCTGGCTTGGTGACCGAGCTGTGTTTCTACATCTGGCCTCTGTTAATTCCAGGCTGGATTTTTGCTCCTGATTTTTGTCCTTCAAGCTGCTCTTGCTCAAGGAGTGTCTGCCCTGTGTCCTGGAATTTGTGTGTGCAGTGAGCATTGCCTGTTAGACCTTCAGCTTCACCTGTCAGCTGCAGGGAGAACCCAAGGACTGTGTTTTGGAATGCTTGGGATCACACTTGGGATCAGAGGGAGAAATTTTCCTGCTGTTCAGCCTCTCCAGTCACCTCATCTTCATGGCTCTAATTTACCTCGTTGTCCCCTAAAAGCATAAAAGCAAATAAACACCATGTCAGCAGCTCTGTTAATGACCAGACACTGAGGTAATTTGAATTATTTTTCTTTTTAAACTTATTTAACCTTCTTATTTTTGTCTTTTAATAGTCCCAAATGGTTCAAAAATCTGTTTTTGTTTCCCCAGGAGCAGCGTGTTGGGCCTGTGATTTATGGTCACCCCATTGCCCCTGCCTGGAGATGAAACCTTTAAAGAGGCGGATGTTTCTTATTCATTCTGGGGCAAGCTCAGGGCTGGGTTTCCCAGGGAAAAGATTCCCTGCTCTCCCATGAGTGATGGATGAAATGCCAAAGGCACAAATGCTTCCCATGGTTTATTCCTTAACAAAGCTTTTCCTGGGTGCTTGGGAGCAAAGCTGAATTCAGCTCCAGGGAATCCATTTCCTTTCTCAAAAATTTGTATTATTTTCTGTCGTGTTCTTTAAAGATTTCTGCCCAAAAAGGGTTTCTAGAAAGAGAATTTGGATTTCTGAGCCTGATCTAGTGGAAGGGCTCCCTGCCCACAGCAGGGATTTGGGATTGAGAGCTTTAAGGTCCCTTCCAACCCCAAAAAATCTGGGATTCAATGGGAACAAAGTGCAAACACATCACTCATGACCTATGTAATTCTGATCACGTGGGATGTGAAATTACAGGATCAAATCAGGTCAAAATGGGATGATAATTATTGTGGATTTCCTTTGGAGCCTGCTGCACCTGGAGAAGGTGGCTTTGTGTGGTTCTGGGATCCATAGCTGTGGGATAAATCCTGCTGCTGGAGCCGAGTGCTGATGGGCCATGCTGGAAAAATTTGTGGGGCAGGAGGGACAGGATTTGTGGGGCAGCAGGGACAAAATTAATGGGGCAGGAGGGACAAAATTCGTGGAGCAGCAGGGACAGAATTACTGGAGCAGGAGGGACAAAATTACTGGAGCAGGAGGGACAGAATTTGTGGAGAAGCAGGGACAAAATTTGTGGAGAAGCAGCGACAAAATTTGTGGAGAAGCAGCAACAAAATTCGTGGAGCAGCACCAGCCACACACTCTGAGCAGCTCAAATTTGCCCAAATAATTAAAGTGTCACTTCAGGCTCTTGGAGGAGCGTGACTTTCCTGCAGCTGCTGGCTTTGGGACGCCGCTGACGGTAATTCCTGCTCGTCAACGCTCCAGCCCCAAGTTCTGGGCGCTCGGTGACCTTGATTAAACAAATCGAGCGGTTCAAGTACATAATTTAAAAGTTCTGTTCAAACACCAGATTTCGATGCTATCGCTGCTTCCCTGGAAAATGAAGGATTTAATGTTCCCATCCCGACTAAATGGACTCGGGCTGAAAGGACGGCACGGTGGATTAGGGAGCTGTTGTGGGAAGTGTCATCGGGAACCTGTAATTTTCCTGTCTCTCCCTCTTCCTTCAGTGTTCCATTTCCATGGTGAATTTCAGGAGACAAATGCATTCGTTCAGCTGGGCTGGGAGGGTTTTGCTCCTGGTGTCTGCAGGATTTGGGGCTCAGCACGGGAATTTAAGGTGGAAATGTGCAAATGGAAAAATCATTGCCCAACATGATGGGTGCCTTTAAATATTGGGAATTTACAGCTGGTTCAGCTGAAACAATATTTTTTTTATGATGATAATTGCATATTAACCTAAAGGCTTGTGGGTTTTGAGGTTTTACTGAGGGGTTTTTTGGGGTTTAACTGACTCTAATCATTCATCTTGGACAGCTCTGGCAGATCCTGCACTGTCCATAAAAAATATCCAACAATCCATTAACCGCTCAACCTGAAAGCAGCCTGTGAGAATATTATTGAGTCCTTGCTTTATTACTAAATTTAATGGGATGAACACTCACCTTGCAAAATATGATTGACTTCCTTTTCCCCCTGCTGAACCAAACCATAAGCTCAGGGCTGCCTCGGGTTGGGCACTCACCTGGCATGTTTGCTACAAGATTTATCAATTTCCAGCCGCTTAAACTCAGATTAAAGCCAGGCTGACTCATGGTGCGGTAATTATGGTTCCACACAGTGTCCCTTTATAGCCTTAATTATATAATTATGGCTGGGTTCTGATTTGGGGTTTCTATTTTTAGTTGTTAGTGGGGAGCCCCAGGGCTCATCCCCTCCTTGTCCTGCGAGGAACTCTGGCCTCTGGAATGATGTTTTTTTTGGCTTTGTGGTCCTTTATTCCTGAGAGAGGGTTTAAAAAAGGTTGGGAGTGTTTTGAATTAGTAAAGGCTGGGATTTCATGGAATCAGAGAATCCCAGGATGATTTGGGTTGGTTGGGATTTTAAATCCCATCCCATTCCACCCCCATGCCATGGGCAGGGACACTTTCCACTATCCCAGGGTGCTCCAAACCCCATCCAACCCTGGCCACTTCCAGGGATGGGGAAACCTGATTTATAGGAGCCCCTCTAACAGCAGCACTTATGGCCTGGCTGCTGAGAGATGGTGAGAAAAGCTTTGGCCCAAAAAGCTCTTTCTTCTTGGAGAGAAGCTTTTAGTGAGAGCTGGGGGGAATTTCTGACAGATCCCTTTGCAAATAAACCTGAGTGGATTTGGGATGAAAAGCGGACAAAACTTTCACTTAACCAAAAAAAAGCTGAGAAAAACATTCACGCTGCAAATGGAAACCTGAGGAATCAGAGCGATTCCCACCCCTCCAAATCCGTTGCTTTTCTGTCCTCTCCGATGACTCCGCTCCCTAATTTATGAGCAAAGGGAAAGTTTTCCCCGGAGAGCCGGTGCTGCTGGGGGTGGCTGCTGCTCCCACAAGCAGAGCACATTCCCCACTGCACTCTGTCAGATTCCCGTGAATGAACTGGAAATATTTCTGCCAGGAGGATGAAGAAGCTGACGCTGATAAATGGCGCTGGCGACGGAAACCGCTCGCGATTGCCGAGCAGCCACTGCCGCTCCGCGCGTCCTCTGCGCATCCTGCTGCTCCGGGGAGGGGCTGGAAACTTTGGGAAGCTGCTAAAGCAGCCTGGAGATAATTTCCTTCTGGATACGTTTAATTTTTTATGGATTTTCCAAGCGGTAAGATCAACCGGTGAGCGCTCAGGTCTCCAGCGAGCCCAGGGCGGCTTCTGCCGGTGCCCACATCCCTTGGGAAATGGGTTTTTAGGGAATTCTCTGGGGAAATTCAGGATTATATTCTGAAATATGAAATTTAATTATTATAACATCAGAGAATCACAGAGGGGTTTGGATTGGAAGGGACTTTAGGGATCCTCTCATTCCATTCCCTACCATGGGCAGGGACATCTTCCACTGTCCCAGGTTATTCCAAGCCCTGTCCGCCATGGCCTTGGACACCTCCATGGATGAGAAGTTTATCCATGATCCTGAAGCCTGCAGGAGGATTCTTTTCTTGAAATTTGGGCACCAGAGTGACTTTGCAGCCAGGTTAGTGAAAAATCCATATGTTAGAATAATGCAGGGGGTAATGAATGACTCCTTAATAGCAGGGAAATAAAGCTGCAGCCAGCTCAATAAAGCTCTGGATCCTCACCTTCTCCTCCACGGCCTTTTAAAATAAACCATAAATTCCTGGAGTTTTACTACAGAGAGACTTAACAATTCAAGTAGGCAAAGTGAAATTGATATTGGATTGGGAGCAAATGAATGCCTGAGCCTTCTTTACAGTCAGAGCAAGGCTGACTGTGGCAGGCTGCCCTTTTGTAAAAGGGGAAAAATATTAATTTACAATTTAACCGGGGATAAAGCACCCCATGAACAGCTGCTGGTGGTCACTGCTGGGATTTCTGCTCCACAAAGAGTGTCAGGGGGGCTTGGGGAAGAGCTGAGCCCCTTCTCCAACTTTTATTCCAGGTTGTAAAATAAATTCATCCCCACGTGTCCCATCCTTTTCCAGCTGCTGCATTTCCAATCCCCTTTTCAATTTTTTTTTTTTTTGTGGGCTCTGTTAGAGAGGGTTTGGTTTTGAAGTGAGACAATCATGAGGCAGAGAATTCTTCTCCTGTTCCATGAATCCAGGCATATTCTCTCTGCTCCCAAAACACCAGGAAGGCTCCATGAGCTGCGTTTATAGGGAATTTGGGAGGATTTTTGTGAGGTTGTTGGGGTGAGCAAGGATCAGCCCCATCCCTCTGCCCCACAAGGCAAGGTTTAGGGTCAGGATATTGAATCCTTCCCCATCCCCTTTGGGTGAAACTCTTTGGCTTTTTGGATGTCGTGTTTCTTTCAGAAATGGGATTTTTAATCCCTGGGTTCACGCTGAGCTCACAGAGAGAGCGAAGTGCAAAGGGAATTTAGATTTGGGCCTGGTTATGATTACAGGGCTTTCCTCCCCTTTTTCTCTGAGATTTACCAGAGAGAAAAATGCCTGATAACGATGAGAGCTGAACTTGCTCAGTTTTGGGAGGGTTTGTTCTGTTGGGGTCCATGTGCATGAGCCAGTTTTAATCTCTGGATTTCATTCACACTCACTGCAATGAGAGAATGGACAGGACATTTATTTTATGGAAGTTAAAGCAGTAAATAAATATGTTAATGTCCTTAGAACACTCCCATTTTATGTTTATTTGAATTTTTTTAAGCTGATGCATCGAAGGACTCACAATTAACTGGGCTCCAGCATTTCTAAGGCAGTTGCTTGATGGCCACTGGTTATTAAATGTGATTTTATTAATGTTTTCCATGGATATTTGGATGAATCCCTCCATTTTTCTTAGCCTGAACTGTAAATTTTCCCTGTTTGGAATAGAAATGCACTGCACTCAACGGCTTCATCAGTGAGGTTGTTCCCTTGATGGCATTTTAATGTCACTTGGTGTCATTTTAATGTCACTCCTTCATTCAGACAGGAGGGACAGGGCACATTCCAGGAGGTGGGAGCTGGGCTTGGATAAATTGAGCCTGGCAGTGGTTAAAAAGTGGGAATGATTAATCACAGGGATCACGGTGAAAGGAAAATGGTAAATGGATCCTTAAGGGAGCTTTAAAATCACGAGGGGATGTGTGCTGGCTCGTGAATGAATATTTGGGAATATTTGTGTTCCCAGGGAAGAAATTCCCACCCCTGGGGTGGTGTCTGTTGTGTGCAGGGTCTCTGGTGGGTTTCTTGCTGTGTCCGTGTCCTGGGAGCCCAGAAAATTCCCCAAATCTGATATTTTGGAGCTTTTCTGTTGCAAACTGAGTGACTCCAAAATTTAAGTGGAACAAACCCAAATGGAGCTTCCCAGTTCTCCCTTTTCCACCCAGACACCCCAGGAAATCCCCAAGTCCGCGCTGTGCCAAGGTGGGTCACTGAGAAACTTCAGCAATCTGGGAATATTTCTAATTTCCTGTATTTGCCTGCCCTGATTTTTCCTTATCCACAACCCCTTTAATTACCTGGATTTTGTGGCCTTGAGCTGCACAACTGCTGTTGGTGTTTAATTACCTCCAATTAACCCAAAATCCGTGCTTGTTGCTAACGAGGGATGGGCACTGGCGGCTCCTGGCCGCCCGGATTTGCTCCCGATGAACATTTTTGGGTTGTCCCTCTCCAAGTGCTGTCCCCAGGTGCGTGGAGAACAGCCTGGATCAGTGTGCACGGAGCAGAGCTCTCAGCTGAGCTCTTGCAGGGCGTTAAGAGCTGGATAAACAGCTTTACACCAAGGTAAATATTAATCCTTTCCCGCGGACTGCGGATGGAAAAATCCAGGGCAAACAGGAATATTAATGAACCTCGGTGGTTTGGAGCCCTGTGGTCACAGGCAGGGATTCTGTCTGGGCTCCTTCCCGTCCCCCTGGTGCTGGGTGCTCCCCTGAGTGCTGCCACGGGGTTTTGGGTGGGGTTGGCTTTGGGTTGGGATCACCTGGATGGGTGACTCCGGTGGGAATTGGGAATTTCCTTCTGGCTGGGGGCAAAGTAATGGAGCCAGGCTGGGAGAGCTGGGAATGTTCCCCTGGAGAGGAGAAGGCTCCAGGGAGAGCTCAGAGCCCCTGGCAGGTCCTGAAGGGGCTCCAGGGGCTCCTGGAGAGGGACTGGGGACAAGGGATGGAGGGACAGGAGCCAGGGAATGGCTCCCAGTGCCAGAGGGCAGGGATGGATGGGAGATTGGGAATTGGGAATTCCTGGCTGGGCTGGAATTCCCAGAGCAGCTGGGGCTGCCCCTGGATCCCTGGCAGTGCCCAAGGCCAGGTTGGACACTGGGGCTGGAGCAGCCTGGGACAGTGGGAGGTGTCCCTGCCCTTGGAAAAGGGGTGGCACTGGGTGGGATTTAATTTCCCTTCCCACCCCTGGAATTCTGTGATGATGAACTATCCCCTAGAAGGATATTCCCCCTCTAGGATATTTCTAGGATATCCTAGAGGATGGGATAAGGTGATCTGGGCTGATCTAAGGATCGCTTCCAACAGGAACACTTCCTAACTCGTTTCCCCTTCCCCAAAACCCCAAGTAGAAATGAAAACCTCGTTAGAAACCAACTCCCTCTTTAACCTCATCCAGCAACCNGTGTCCCTGCCCTTGGAAAAGGGGTGGCACTGGGTGGGATTTAATTTCCCTTCCAACCCGAACCGTTCTGGAATTCTGTGATGATGAACTATCCCCTAGAAGGATATTCCCCCTCTAGGATATTTCTAGGATATCCTAAAGGATGGGATAAGGTGGTCTGGGCCGACCTAAGGATCGCTTCCAACAGGAACATTTCCTAACTCATTTCCCCTTCCCCAAAACCCCAAGTAGAAATGAAAACCTCATTAGAAAACTGCATTAGAAACCAACTCCCTCTTTAACCTCATCCAGCAGCCTCAGGTGCTGCAGGTGACACCGGGCTCCTGGGACAGCACTGCCAGGACCTGAGACAGCACTGCCAGGACCTGAGACAGCGTTGCCAGGACCTGGGACAGCGCTGCAGAACCTGGGAGAGCACTGCCAGGCCCTTGGAGAGCACTGCCAGGACCTTGGAGAGCACTGCCGGGACCGGGGACAGCGCTGCTGGTATGGAAACCGGTGTGGAGACTCCTCTTGGAAGGGCAGCAATGTGGATTGGTCATGGATTTTCTGCTCCTCAAGCAGGAACACATCCCTGACAGAGCTGCTGTGGCTGGTGCCACTCTCTGGGGACAGTTCAGGGCTTGTGCCACCACAGAGGGGACACGGGGACACCTGGATGGACTGAACTTCAGGAAAAACCTGAATAAACGGCTCCGTAATCCTTCACTTTCAGCGAGAGCTGGGTCAAATTACAGCTTCATTTAAACCCCAGATCAAACAAAGTCTGGGCCTGGCTGTGAATTATGGGATGTTTGGCTCCGTGGCTGGGAAATCCTTTCCATCACTGGTGTAAAAAGGTCCCCGAGCTCTTAGGGAAGCGCCCTGCCACTCCTCCCATGGTTTATTTGCTTCCTGCCCCGTTGGGAATTAATTTCTGGGTCAGCCCTTCCCAACCTGTCAGCGCATTCATCGCCGTGTTGTAGCGTTGATTAAACTGCAAAGTGTTCCCTTCCTAATTTAGCATCACTAATTAATGAGGGGATGACTGACTGGGCTCAGGCTGGCTGTGATTGGCTGCTGTCAGTTTTGGGGGAGTGGGTAAGGCCAGAGTCGCTCCCTGTTCCAAAAGGAGGCGGAAAAGGACAGGAAATCTGAGAAATGCTGGAGTATTTGGGCTTGGAAACTTGGTGGAGCTCCTTCATTTTAGAATGATTTAAATTAAATTTAATTGTCCTTTACATGAGCAGTTGGGGTAAATTCTCTTTTCCTTAGGTGTGCATGGAGAGCATGATCCTGCACCTCTCTGCTCTGCTGTGCAGGGTGATTAATTTAAAAAATTTTTTCCTCAATCCATGGATATTTGTACCCTAAATTTAAAGCAATCCCAGTCTGTGATCCAGGCTTGAAACAGAGGAGGAAGAGCTGTAACAAAGAGGCCAAAAAATTATTCCTTAGAATGTGACACTGACGAGCATTGAAATAAAAATTAATAATGGCCAAATTATGTTGATTTTATAGGGATTTTGATGTTGATTTTCCAGGGATTTGATGTTGATTTTACTGAGATTTTGATGTTGACTTTACTGGGACTTGACTTAGAATTTACTGGGATTTTTGTGTTGGTTTTACCTGGATTTGGATGCTGATTTTCCAGGGATTTTGGTGTTGATTTTATAAAGATTTTAATGTCAATTTTATAGGGATTTTGATGTCTATTTTCCAGGGATTTTCATACTGATTTTCTCCTTCATTTTAGAATGATTTTACTGGGATTTTGGTGCTGATTTTCCAGGGATTTGACATTGATTTTACTGGTATTTTGATGTTTGTTTTACCTGGATTTTGATGTTGATTTTACTGGGATTTGACATTGATTTTGATGTTGATTTTGCAGTGATTTTGATGTTGATTTTACTGGGATTTTTGGGACTGGGAACCCTGGAGGAGGGACCCCTGTACTTGGAACAAAGTTCCTGTTGGGATCAGCAGATTTTAGCACCCACCAGCCGGGCAGGATACTCCAAAGGAATGCACACCTGGAAATATTTAAATAATTCCCTGCAGCCCGGGTGGCTGAGAGAATTTAAAATGAATTTAAATAATTCCCTGAGCCTCGTGGGCGCCGGGCAGAACTGAGGAGTGCAGAACATGAAAAATCCTCGTGCTTTTTAGGATTGAAACGGTTTCAGTTGCTTAAATAAAAAACCTTTATATATATATTTTTTTTTTGGGTGTTAACAACAGCGACTGAAGGTGAGCCAGAGCTGCTTCCTGGTGGCTGGAACTTGATAACTCGGGGGTATCAATCAGCCTTCCCGAATTAGCATTTCCCTGATAGGGATGCACAAAGCCTTTTAATGAGCACTTTCAAGTCCCCCAGCTCTGTGGGTTTTTTTTTTTTATTCCTTCTCGTTCCTTAGCAACAGGCAGGATTGGCAGGGAGCAGGAGTTTGATGTGTTCGAACATAAAGGGTTTACAGGGCTGGAAATTGCATGTGAAAAATGAGGATAATTGTGGTTTATTGTTTTGGCACGAGGTTCAAAGATAAACAAACAACCTTTGGGCCCTCAGGAGCTTCCTGGCGTGTTCTTCTTCCTCCCTCAGTTCTCCTGGAGAACTTCTCCACCGAGCCTGGAGTTGAAATTAAGCAGACTTTTGTCTGGTTTCTAGAAATTAACACATCAGAGCAGAAAAAGCGGGGAGCTGCTTGATCTGCATTAGAAAGGGGAATTAAGGAATGTTGGGTTGGAATGTGTGGAAAGGGAACAAAAGTCCTACAGAGCTTTGGCAGAGCTGCAGCTTGGGGCTGGTGGCACCTTCAGCCTGGGGAAGGTTCTGAGGTGACCTCAGAGCCCCTGGCAGGGCCTGAAGGGGCTCCAGGAGAGCTGGAGAGGGACTGGGGACAAGGGATGGAGGGACAGGAGCCAGGGAATGGCTCCCAGTGCCAGAGGGCAGGGATGGATGGGAGATTGGGAATTAGGAATTCCTGGCTGGGCTGGAATTGCCAGAGCAGCTGGGGCTGCCCCTGGATCCCTGGCAGTGCCCAAGGCCAGGTTGGACACTGGGGCTGGAGCAGCCTGGGACAGTGGGAGGTGTCCCTGCCATGGCAGGAGTGGGACGGGATGGGATTTATGATTCTTTCCATCCCAAACCATTCTGGGATTCTGAGATTCCGTAATTTTATGGAAAGGAATGCCCAGGGAACGGGGCCCTGCTGGGTGCTGGCGTGGTTTGGGTGGGAAGGGCCCTTTGAAGCTCATCCAGGATCAGGGACACCTCCCACCATCCCAGGTCGCTGGGAATATTCTCCACACTCACCCTGGGCATCAATCCTTCTGTTTTTTTTTGCTTTTTGGGATCCAGGCACAGGATCCCAACTATTCCATCCCAAAATCTGCTGTCAGAAGCTGGGAGAGGATCAGTGTTGGGCAGACACCCCTCACTGGGGAGCACCCACCCTCTTTCCATGGCACCCCACCCCTGAGCTCCTGGAAAACATCAAAGCCCGGTGCAGAGCAGATGAGGCCAATTAAGCTTTTCCTTAATGAGCTTTGGGCTTTGCTGCCTTCCTGCTCAGGGCAGATCCCCTCGGTCTCAGCTGGAGCTGGGGGTGGTGCAGGCTGTGCCAGGGCTGCTGGGCAGAGCTGGAGCTCCCTCACAAATGTCCTGGCATGGGGACACCACCCAGAGCTGCTCCACTGGATCCCAAACCTGGAGCCTCCCACCCTTGATTTAAACCCAGCAAATTCTCAGGGATTTTCATATTCTACCTCATAAATGAAACAGAAATTTGGATGTTTTCACTCTGGACACCCTCCTGGGCACTCCTGCTCTCCCAGGTCACCTCCACGGGACAGATTGCTCCCAGCCCCAGTGTCCAACCTGGCCTTGGACACTTCCAGGGATCCAGGGGCAGCCACAGCTCCTCTGGGANTGCTGATTTTCCAGGGATTTGACATTGATTTTACTGGTATTTTGATGTTTGTTTTACCTGGATTTTGATGTTGATTTTACTGGGATTTGACATTGATTTTGATGTTGATTTTGCAGTGATTTTGATGTTGATTTTACTGGGAATTTTGGGACTGGGAACCCTGGAGGAGGGACCCCTGTACTTGGAACAAAGTTCCTGTTGGGATCAGCAGATTTTAGCACCCACCAGCCGGGCAGGATACTCCAAAGGAATGCACACCTGGAAATATTTAAATAATTCCCTGCAGCCCGGGTGGCTGAGAGAATTTAAAACAAATTTAAATAATTCCCTGAGCCTCGTGGGCGCCGGGCAGAACTGAGGAGTGCAGAACATGAAAAATCCTCGTGCTTTTTAGGATTGAAACGGTTTCAGTTGCTTAAATAAAAAACCTTTATATATATATTTTTTTTTTGGGTGTTAACAACAGCGACTGAAGGTGAGCCAGAGCTGCTTCCTGGTGGCTGGAACTTGATAACTCGGGGGTATCAATCAGCCTTCCCGAATTAGCATTTCCCTGATAGGGATGCACAAAGCCTTTTAATGAGCACTTTCAAGTCCCCCAGCTCTGTGGGTTTTTTTTTTTTTATTCCTTCTCGTTCCTTAGCAACAGGCAGGATTGGCAGGGAGCAGGAGTTTGATGTGTTCGAACATAAAGGGTTTACAGGGCTGGAAATTGCATGTGAAAAATGAGGATAATTGTGGTTTATTGTTTTGGCACGAGGTTCAAAGATAAACAAACAACCTTTGGGCCCTCAGGAGCTTCCTGGCGTGTTCTTCTTCCTCCCTCAGTTCTCCTGGAGAACTTCTCCACCGAGCCTGGAGTTGAAATTAAGCAGACTTTTGTCTGGTTTCTAGAAATTAACACATCAGAGCAGAAAAAGCGGGGAGCTGCTTGATCTGCATTAGAAAGGGGAATTAAGGAATGTTGGGTTGGAATGTGTGGAAAGGGAACAAAAGTCCTACAGAGCTTTGGCAGAGCTGCAGCTTGGGGCTGGTGGCACCTTCAGCCTGGGGAAGGTTCTGAGGTGACCTGAGAGCCCCTGGCAGGGCCTGAAGGGGCTCCCGGAGAGCGG
>WEZZ01002906.1:18259-47861 GCA_013400585.1 Chloropsis cyanopogon | reverse complement strand
TGCAAATGGAGCAGAACTGATCACAGGGACAGACCCCGTGCCCGGCCGTGCATTTTGTGCCCATTTTGGTTCATCCTGGGTGCAGCCCTGGCTGGGCTCTGGTGCTGCCCAAGGTGGATCCATGGAGGAAATCCTTGGAATAAATCCCTGCTTTATTCTGGAACTCTGCCCAGCCTCTGCTCCAGCTCAGCCTGCACAAGGCAGCAGCTCCAGGAAATACAGGGAATATGGGATATAAACAAATCCCTCTCTCCCACTCAGCCTCACAGTGGTTACAGCCTCAGGGATCTGCTCCCACCCATCCCCTGGCAGCCCAGGAAGTTCTCCCACCCCACAAACCAAAAGGAAACCAAAAAGAGTCAATTAATGTCCATGAGCAAGATCTCAGGGAGGTTTTCCAGCTTTTCTGTGGCTGGAAAAGTGGAATGGATGCAGCAGTGATGAGTGTGGATGTGTTGACCTAAATCTGGGTTTTCCTGTTAGAGAAACCCGAAGCAAGGAATTTGAGGCATCTTTTGATTCCTTCCAGCTCATCCAGACTCCCAGAGAATCTGCAGCTGGAATTGGGGGTGGTTCTTGGACTGCAATGGCTCTTTGGTGGATTTTATTGGTTTCCAGTGCTGCCCTACACAAAAATTGTCACAGTAACAGTCAGTGAGACTCATGGAGGGGGAAGAGACCCTATAAATCTTTATCCATCAAGAATTCCATTTTGGATTTGATTTTCCTCATGAAAGCAGCCCTTGGAAAGAGTCAAGTACTGTATTTACTCACATGTACTAAAGTTTATGGTTCCAGAACAACCATTCATCCAGTGCCACTTTGAAGAGATTTTTATGGAATCTTCAGCTGGAGGATCTGAAACAGGACCTGTGCCACCTCTCCATGGACAGATCCAAAGGATGCTCCTCTGTTCCTGCTTTATTATCCTGGGATATCAAAGCACTGCACAGGACAGACCTTCACCTTCTCCAAGGATTTTGAGGCTGAAACTCCCACCAGCAACAGGAGGAAGGAATGCCTTGGCCAAGTGTGAGGTGGCAATGCTCATTCCAGGGATTAAAATGAATTACAGGAATTTGTGGAACAAGGTGGAATTTTTTTCCCCCAGGTCATACAACCATAACCCAAACACCCCAAAAAGCTGATCCTAATTAAAGATGGATGGAGGGAGATGTCTGTAGGGTGACTCTGGGTCTTTATAGGAGATGTAAATGTGCAGATGTGGCACTTGGGGACACGTCCTAGTGGTGGCCTTGGCAGTGCTGGGGAATGGTTGGACTCGATCTTAGAGGGCTTTTCCCACCTCAAAAAATCCATGAAAGGGTTGTACCCTCCCATGGAGGGGTTGACAGCCCGGAATCAAACTGTGCAGTGGGAAATTTAAACTCCTTTCAGTGCTTCCTTCAAAATGAGGAATTTCTCTCCTTCAAAGTGAGGAATTTCTCTCCTTCAAAGTGAGGAATTGCTCTCCTTCAAAGTGAGGAATTCCTCTCCTTCAAAGTGAGGAATTCCTCGGGATGTTGAGGCTGATCAAGAGTGGCAGTTTCTGCCCACAGAGGCAAATCCAATCCTCTCCCTGTCCAGGGTGCTGAGGCATTCCCCGAGGAAGGGAAGTCACTCCAAACACCAAAACCAGAACATCTCTGGCAGAACAGTGCTAATCCCAGTCAGGCTCCTAGCAAGGCTCAGTCTAACTTCTGTTCCTGTCTCACTGCTGAAGCTCTGGGGGGCTTTTTAAAGACCTCCCCAGGCTTAAACTCCCCCTCCTGCCTTGCAAAGCTCATTTTAGCCACAAGACACCAGAGCAAGGTGCCCACAGAGATGGAAAACACCCCAAAATCCCAGCAGGGTGGGAAGGGAAAGGTGCTGACCATGGAGAGCAACGCACGGAGCAGCCTCAGCGAGATCAGGTGTTCACAGGAGAGCCACTGTCACACCTCTGGCGTGTGTGTGACATCTCTGCCCAACCTCAGCAGAGGCACATCACATCCCTGTGACAACAATCTGCCATGGCAGCCCAAAGCCAGCCCTTCCTCACTCCTGTGTGGTTTCCAGCAGAGCCACCAGCGGGAAATCAGCTGGTGGGTGACAGCGACCATGATGATGGCCCAGGGAGCCACATCCCCACAGAACAACCTCAGTCCTGGAAGAGTCACCAGAAACTGGAGCCTTTTTCTCTGGCCCTAAAAACACGAGTCAGACACAGTTAGGGTGATAAAAAGGCACCTTTATATGAGCATCCTCAGGTAGAAAAGGCTGAAGATGCACCCCCGGCGTAACGCGTGTACAATTTTTATAGATTCTGCTAATTAGCAAATATGAGAAGAACCCCATAATTAGGAACCCACCTGGTGAAGTTATTTCCCCAGTTCAAGCACCTTCTACATTCCCCTCCTTTAGGACAAGATCCAGGCCCTGTTTACAAAAGTCTGTCTCGGAAAGTTGGTTTCAGCCTTGGTTTCTAAGGAGACCCAAGACAGCAGAGAGATCTTAGAATTTGTTTTGTCTTTCTGCCTAGGAAAGTGTTGAAACTAAGCTACAATATGAAGCTGCAAAGCTACAAGTATATGTGTAAAGGATACAGAAAATATATAAAAGAAAAAAAGGGTAAAAGCCAAAATGGCATCAGTGGGAACCTCAGAAAATACAAGCTTGCACTTCAAAATCCAAAAGCTGCTCACTTTGGAGGGTCTCTGTTCCAAATAATCCAGCAGCAAGTGCAGAGGGAAGAGTTTTAAAAGCCACACACGACCCTGCCCGGGAGTCCCACAGCGCTCACTGTGCAGACAACTTAGCAAATCTGGCGCTGGCATTGTTTGACATCTTTTACACCTCCTTATTTAATCCAAAAATTGTCCTCTACCTTTTCTTTGCAAAGCTGCCCTGAGTGTGTGAATTGAATTATATCAATTTACAGAACAAACCATGGGGGGCAGCTTCCAAAAGAGCTCCTGTGGCCTCTCAGCCCTGCAGGCCCGGGGCGAGCAGAGGAAAACACGCTCGGATGTGAGGGGGAGCAAAGCAAATCCTGATTTCCTGAGAAAATGAACCCATTTTCACGAGATCTCTGGGCTAATCAAGAGCAGTAACTAGCTCAAGAAACAGAGAGGAGATGCTGCAGTTTCCTCCCCAGCTCAGGGATGTGCTGAACTGCTCTGTCCTGTCAAATCCAGGATAGGCCTGGACATTCCCACCTTTCCAACTTTAGGAACCAAGAGGAGTTTATGGCTGAAAACTCCCATCAATATAAAATCTTTGCTCCTTTCTGGTTTTTTCATGGCTCTTCCATGAGCCAGTTTTGTATTTCTGAGGCTAGCAGGGAGGGTGGTTGGAGGGTGGAAGCTGTGCTCAGGTTTTAGGGTTGCTCCATGAAATCCTTCCTGCTGCTTCCTTCAGGAAGGACTTGGAATGTGCAATCCTGGAAGTCCAGAGCGCTTTGGGTTGGAAGGAACCTAAAAAAATATATCGTTCCAACCCAAACAGAAAAAGAAAAAACAACCCAAACTTTAATGTCTCAGAGCCAAAGTAAGGTGGGAAAAAGATCCTGCAGGAATTCTCCCATGGGATCTCAGGGGGGACAAATCCAGAGGGTGTCCATGGGATTTGCTGCAGCTTTTCCAAGAGAATGTGGAGCAATGGCAGTGCTGCTGCTTGGGATCTATCCTAAAAATTTATCCTTCTCTCTTCAAAACCATGCAACTCCAAGCATTGGCTTTCCCACACTTCCGTGTTCTCCAGGATGCTCCTTTGATTTGGGATAAAATTCAATATTTAGGTGATAAAATTCAGTATTTAGTTGTAAAAAGGGTTTTGGCAAGGCAGAAAACCATGATCCCGCACTGTAATTCTCTTGGAATTACATCCTGGTGGTAGAGCTGATACCTCAACCATGGATGAGGAATTATCCAAAGCAAGATGTGGGATGGTTTCCCTCCAGGAATCTCTGGATCAAAAACTCAGGAAAACGAGTTTTCTCCTCCAAGCACAGATTGTCTTCCAAACTTTTTGGGGTGGCTCAGCTCTTTTGAATGTCCTGATGCCAAGAGGAAACCCTAAAGTGGTTCTGAACCTCCTACCTGATCCTATCAGATTCCCAAAAAAAGGACAACTTGGGAAAGGTGTGGAATGGGATGAGCTCTGAGTTCCTTTCCCACCCCAAAGGCTTCTCCATTAAAAGTCCTCAGATCTGGGGATTGGGCTTGGCCTTTAAAAGGTTTTTTTTTTTCTCCTGCACCACAATTTTTAAAATGCTTGTGGGTAAAACATTTTGATCAATTATGATGATAATGGCACAAGAGTGGAATTAGGAGCATAATTATAATTACCATTTTTATGCCCGGTTAATTAATCATAAAATGCTACATTATAGAATTTTTCTCTTTAGTGAAATTCATTATGGAGGCCCCTACAGCCCTAAATTTTACATTAAACAAATCAAACCTGGGGCTGGGGCTGTTGGCACCAACGGTGGCTTTGGATCAACTGCTAAAACAGAGCTTGATGAGCCATTATCCAAAGGCATGGTGGGAAAAGCCTTTTCCCACAAAAGATTTCCTCTAGGAGCTGGATTTTGCCTCCTCTGGGATTCACTTGTGGATGGAATCACAGCCCAATCCACCCTCAATGCTGTCCTGGGAAGCAGGAGAAGGATCTGTGAAGAAGATTCTCCTTCACAAATATTTCTAACAACCCAACAACTCCTTTTTGATGGAACCACTTTGGGTTTCATTTTTAGCAGCTCTGCTGTGAAACCTCCCTCCCCTCCCTCCCTCCCTGCTCTGCGTTTTCCCTGTCACTTCTGGCAGAAAGTCAATAAACCTCCAATAAAAGAAATCTCAGAAGAGTTTCCCCAGACTTTATTAGGTTGACAACACGAAAAAATGTGTTACAGGTTATATTTAAAGCTTGCTGCATCCACGTAGGAAACAAACTCATGGATATTCCCGGGGGAGGGATTAAACCTGGAGACTGGAAGTGTTCAGAGGTGCTCTGGGCCATCCTCCTGATCCAAGCCAGGCTTGGATCACTCCCAGGAGGAGCTTCCTTAAGGAAATCTTGGAAAAGCAGCATTTGGAGACTCCCCTCAGTGCAGGCCTGGAATAGAGAGGGATAAAATTGAAACTAAAGATCCTGGTGACCCCAGTCCTGCCTGGATACCTGTGGGAGAAACACAAACACCAAAATTGCAACTCATTCTTCAAGGAGTCCCAAAAAACCTGTGGAAACTTCAAGGCCAGGTTGGACAGGGCTTGGAGCACCCTGGGATAGTGGGAGGTGCCCCTGCTCATGGAAAAGGTGTGGAATGAGATGGGCTTTAAGGTCCCTTCCAAGCCAAACCCTTCTGGGATTCTAATGGCAGGCAGAGAAAGGAAAATTTATTAAAATTCCAAAATTTAAGTGAGATAGGATGAGTTATCAGGGATGGGTTTGCGTTTGGGGTGGTGTGAAGCAGAACCTCACAGCACCTCATGGTCTTTTCTGATTTCCAGCATTGATGGGCGCCTGGTGCTTCAAGGTTGTCTCTGTTAGAGGCAAAAAGTTGTGTTTTCCTCCATTTCTGGAGCTCTCTGCCAGCATTTCAGCAGTTAATGGGCACCAGGGTGGTGCTGCAGGGGGAGGGTTTGAATCCATCGGCAGAACCCAGGGATTTCCTGGAAAATAAATTCCTGCACAATTCCTGCAGCCTTTGAAGAAAATTGTCAGAGTCTTGATGCTGGGAAATAATCAAATCCTGAGGGACCTTAAATCCCACCCAGTGCCAGCCCTGCCATGGCAGGGACACCTCCCACTGTCCCAGCTGCTCCAGCCTGCCCTGGGACACCTCCAGGGGTTGGGATTCCACAGCTTCCCTGGGCACCCTGGGCCGGGTTTTGGGTCCTGCTGGTGCTGACCCCATCCTTGCCCTGGGTTAGAGCATCCCAGGAACCCCAGGAAAGTGGTGACACATTTTAATGTTGTCTAAGTTGGACACATTTTAAAGATATTTAAATGCACTAAAAGAAAAGAATAATTTTTTTTAACCTCAATTCCCCTCCAAGCAGCAAAATGCTTTGAATATCCTTATTCCTTATATTCCTTATATTCCTTATTCCTTATATTCCTTATATTCTTTATTCCTTATGTTCCTTTTATTCCTTATATTCCTTATATCTCATATTCATTATTCCTTATATTCTTTATTGCTTATGTTCCTTATATTCCTTGTATTCCTTATATTCCTTGTATTCCTTATATTCCTTATTGCTTATATTCTTTATTTCTTATATTCCTTATCCCTTATATTCTTTATTCCTTATATTCCTTATTCTCACCAAAACTCTCCGTAGGTTTTTGACCTTCCCCAGATTCATTTTGTCACGGGAAAAAAAACCCAACTTCAGTGTAGAAATCTTTGCTTTCACAAGGAAATTCATCTCCTGAGCAGGGAAGTCCGACTGAGAATCCTTTTGTGTGAAGCCCAGGACGTTCTGATACTCCTGGTGTTGGTGACTTGGCAGCTCCTAAATCATGAAAGATTTACACGAGGGCTGCAGAGCCGCCGATGTTTTCTGACATGTTCATTCACACTAAATCAGACTCTGCCTTTTTAGAGTTTCCTCTCCAGACAGTTATGCAAATGCAGAAGGACAGGGATGGATTTAAAATGATTTTCAGAGCTGGAGGATTAGCGGGAAGTGACAGACTGCCGCGGAAAACTGCTCCGGCGGAATTCCGGCCCGGGGAGGGGTGGGATGGGCAGCAGTGAGATGAGGAAGGAACAGATTAAAGGGTTTAGTTTTATCTTCACTGCTGAAATGTTGATGTGCTTGGGGTGCTGGGTCTGCTTTGCAAGGTGGCTGTGACAAAATTAGAATTTAAAGGGATTTTATAGGAATGTAGTGCAAGGTTTGGCTGTTCCCAGTGTAACTCCTCATTCCGAGGCAGGAAACTTTTCCCTTGGTTTTGTGTAAGGACTGGACCTTGCAGAGTCTTTAATGTGATAATTATCTTAATTATCTCTTGTTTATGTGGCTGGGTTTGTCCATCTGGATATGGAGGCATGAAGCAACTTCAAGGTTGAATGGGCTTTGAGCACCCTGGGAGAGTGGAAGGTGTGGGATGGGAATGGGATGGGATTTTGTCCAACATCCCATGGTCCAGAAGAGGAGCCGGGGTCAGTCTGGGATGGGCGATTTTGGGGCACTGTTATGCAGCCCCTGCTGATGGTTGTGGTGCCAGCTCTGTCTCCTGGGCCAAATTTCCCACCCCTGTCTTGGGTTGGAAATGGGGGTCTGCATTTATTGCCACCTGTTGGATGTATTGCAGTTATCCCCTGGTAATTGGGCAGTTTTTTCTTTATCTCTCCCACAACCAATCCTCCCTCCAGGAGATATCTCCTGTTCATGGGCCATTAATTATTAATTATCTCCTGTTCATGGCCACTGAGTGTCCCTGCCTGGCTGATCCAATGCCATCATCCCACGGGAGAAGCCCCGCCCAGGGGAGGAGCCGAGCATTCCTACCTGGATAGAATCTGACCCTGCACACCCCAGCAGCCTTTTCCCACTGCATTCCCAGAGGAGCAGCTTTCTCCTGCCCTGCATTCCCAGAGGGAGCCCAGGCCCATCTCCAGCAGCCCTGGAGCTGCAGAGGAAAACTCCCCCCTTGTGCAGGATCCTGCTCCAGCAGAGCCACAGCTGGCACTGCAGGAGGGCTGAGCCCCCATGGGCTGGGGCTGAGCAACCCCTGAGCACAGCGGGACAGGCCGGCCTCACTCTGCCTGGGGGGTTCTGTATTGCTGCATTTTTTATTTTAATTTTAATTTTTCCTAGTAAAGAACTGTTATTCCTGCTCCCATACTTTTGCCTGAGAGCCCCTTAATTTCAAAATTATAATAATTCAGAGGGAGGGGGTTTGCATTTTCCTTCCTCAGCGGACACCTGGCTTTTCAAACCAAAGCAACCCCAAATCCTGGCTTTGGAGCCCAGGAGAGCTGTGATTGCTTGGGCTGCTCCTACAGCACTTGGGAATCCTTTCCACACCAGTGGTGATGAACCAACCCTTCCCAGGAGCTGCTGAGGTGGAAAATGCCGCGATTACTGAGCTGATATCCTGGGATTGCTCCTGAAAATCAAATGGGGCCATTTTCCTCCGGCTGATTAGAGCAGATGTGCAGGACATGTTTAATAAACTGCACAACAATCGAGATGATTTGACAGGAAACCTGTGGAGAGTGGATTAAGAATTGAAAACTCCAGGAAATGGAGCCTTTGAAAGTGGTGTATTCTGGCAGGGGGACTGATTCCTGCTGTCCCTGTGCTCCAGAAAAAACCTGGCAGATCCCAGCGGCCTCCAGAAGAACAAACCCAAATCCTGTGCTTGGACACTGCAAATTCCCTGGATTTGTCCAAGGATGGAAACGGTGCTGGTGGGATGAGGGGTGTGGGGCTGCAGGGGGCACCACGGGAGGTGCTCAGCATGGTCAGGTGGATTGAAAAACCTTCTTAATTAATGCACTGGTGCTAATTAAAGCCATCATTGCATCTCCTGCCAATTAAATCAGTGGGGTTGGATGAGTGGGGATGGGTGGGGAAGGGTTCTGCTGTGGGGGAGGAGGGCTTTGCTCCTTTCCTCCAAACTGGTCCCGTTTGTCCCTTCCAGACTGGTTCCAAACACTCCCATCCACGCTGGAGTTAAGTTTGTCCATTATTAAACTTTTATTTTCCAAAGGGAAACAGGCCAGGCAGAGCAGGATTCCCAAGGAACGCTGCCACAAAGCCAAGAGCAGGACTGGCCAACTCAGCCACATCAGGGAGGGGGATTAAAGAAATTAAATTCCGTGGAAGCTCATTAGGAGGGACAATTAGCGAGGAGCAGGATCCTGATCTAATAATCTCCAAATGAAAACGAGCGCTGACATTGGGGTGATTGGAGCAGAGGCTGTGGGTCAGGCCCTGAATAATTCATTTATTTCAGAGTTTGCGTGCAGAAATCAGGTGGAGGATATTAAAAACCTTTGAACTAGATAAGTCTGGCTTTTCCATGTGTGGGAAGATCCCACTTTTCTGTCATCTGTTTGAGCCTCCCAGGCTGGTGCAAATTTCTTCCCTCCATGACCTCCCTGAGGAATTGTTCTCTTTTCCCTGGGTTATCTTCAGATCTTACCAGGACTGAATGTTTAAATCATCATAACACTTAAAATACAAAGAAATTCTTGTTTAGCAGCCAGGATTTTCCTGGATGAATCCATCCCGAGGTCTGGGAAGCTGCAGGAGGCTGGGCTGAGCTCAAGGAGTTTAGAATTCTCTGTCCACGAGGCTGCATTTCATTTGTGGCCTTCAAAAAGAGGCAGAGCACCACAAGCTCCTGGTTTTGAATCAAAAACCTGCATCAGGCTCTGAGTTTTTCCAGGTATTTTTGTGTTATCTGGGCAGGAAGAGCTGCAGCCAGTTCTAGAGGAGATGAGACGGGTTCTGTGCTTTTCTAGAACTGCTATTCCCAGGATTTCTGCTTGCTTTGCTACAAAAGCTTCCTAATTTTTTTCTTTCCCTTTTATTTTTCCTGCCTGAATGCCACTTCCCACTCTTCCTTTCCAAGCAAGGATTTTGCCAGGGATGTTTTTGTCTCACTTTTTCTGTTTTCACACTGACTTTGCAACATAAAACTGACTTTTCAATCTATAAAATACAAGCAGGAGTTCAGCCACACCCCTTAAGAAAATTCCAACTCTTTCCCAAAATCTTATTTCCCTCAGTGATCCAAAGCAGAGTCCAGGGGACAGGAAAGAAAGAACGAGGAGCAACCTCAAAATATAATTCCTAGGAATTGGCTAATTGGGCATTTCCTGACCAAAGATTGGTGTTTAAGTAATTTTTTAGCTGGAATTTTTCGTCTTTCCTGCAGGGAATGAAGGGTTGCCATGGATTTGGTTCACCTGGTGCTCTGGGAATAAATGCAGAGCACAAAGTTCTCTGCTCAGGAGAGGATCCCACTTCCAAAATGATCCCAAATTCATTTCCCAGGAAGGTAAAATCCACACAAAGCCCATGGGTCCATTCCCAATGCTCTGAGCTTCCTGCCTGGTTCTCCATTCAGCCCCACTGAGGCAATTCCCAAAATTTTGAAGGATCTGAGAGACACTTTGGGAATTTTTAGTGGGATTTTTTTCATCTTTCCTACAGGGAATGAAGGGTTGCCATGGATTTGGTTCACCTGGTGCTCTGGGAATAAATGCAGAGCACAAAGTTCTCTGCTCAGGAGAGGATCCCACTTCCAAAATGATCCCAAATTCATTTCCCAGGAAGGTAAAATCCACACAAACCCCATGGATGCATTTGCAATGCTTTGAGCTTCCTGCCTGGTTCCCCATTCAGCCCCACTGAGGCAATCCCAAAGATTTGAAGGATCTGAGAGGCACTTTGGGAAGTTTATGGGTTGTTTTAATGTATTTGTCTGTTTTATTTCTCATGCAGAGGACAAAATGAGCCATAAAACCAACTTGGTTTTAGTTCATGATCAGTTTGATTTCCAGACTTTATCCACGTTCGGTTGCCCTCCTGGGAATTCCTGGAGTTAAAACACAAATTATTTCTTAGGAAGTCAAGAAGAGTTTCAGGGTTTTTTTGGTAGAGGTGCTCACACTCCTCTCACTTTCTGGATTTTGCAGGAAATTTTGGTTTTTCATTGGGTAAGGGCAAGCTGGATGGGGCTTGGAGCAACCTGGGGTAGTGGAAGGTGCTCAGAGGGGTGGGATGAGGGCTTTGAGGTCCTTCCAACCCCATTCANAACCCCATGGATGCATTTGCAATGCTTTGAGCTTCCTGCCTGGTTCCCCATTCAGCCCCACTGAGGCAATCCCAAAGATTTGAAGGATCTGAGAGGCACTTTGGGAAGTTTATGGGTTGTTTTAATGTATTTGTCTGTTTTATTTCTCATGCAGAGGACAAAATGAGCCATAAAACCAACTTGGTTTTAGTTCATGATCAGTTTGATTTCCAGACTTTATCCACGTTCGGTTGCCCTCCTGGGAATTCCTGGAGTTAAAACACAAATTATTTCTTAGGAAGTCAAGAAGAGTTTCAGGGTTTTTTTGGTAGAGGTGCTCACACTCCTCTCACTTTCTGGATTTTGCAGGAAATTTTGGTTTTTCATTGGGTAAGGGCAAGCTGGATGGGGCTTGGAGCAACCTGGGGTAGTGGAAGGTGCTCAGAGGGGTGGGATGAGGGCTTTGAGGTCCTTCCAACCCCATTCATTCTGGGATTCTGGGATTCAATACAGCCAGGGAATGGACAACTGCCTGAACTATAAGGTGAAAATTAATGGAATTAAGAGCTGGGGACAAATCCTTAGAATTTGAGAAGTTCAGGGGTTGCCTCCTTGCAGGTTTGTCCCAAATCCTCTGGGAGAGCCTGCCCAAGGCTGGTCCTGATCCCCTAAACCCAAGGCAGGTCCTATCCATGATCCAAACCGAGGGAATGTGGAAATGTTCCCATGCCTGTAGAACACAAGGAAAAGTCATTTTAGGGCTGGTTTATGGTGACTTTAAGGAACTCTCCGTGTTCCTCATCCTGCACATCGCAATTAAAACTTTAATTACCCCCAGTCCAACTCTGCAGGGCTGAGAGGGTCTTAAAATTAATAAATGTAAAACATCTCCCTCTTTTTTTTATGGATCCACAGAGCTTGGCCATGGGCAAGTCACTTAACCTCCCTGCCTCGTTCTTGTCATCCATAAAATCCATAAAATCCATAAAATCCGACTAATCGTCGCGTCCGAGGAATATTGGGGGAATTAATGTGCTTTGAAGGTGAGATGTGGGCTATGAATAGTGAGCAGAGCAGAGGAGAAAGGAAAAAAAGAAAAGAAAACCTTCCCCAAACCAAAAATTGTTTGATCTCTGCTAATGGAAGCGCTGGCATGGTGTTAGGGAAATTTAGGATAGGGAAAAGTCGTTTATTAATTTGAGTTTTCCTTGAGTTTCTACTGATGTTTTGTGCTCTTTGGAAGGGGTTGGGCCCTGGGTTTGAAGAGGTTTTTTTGGAAGATGAAGTGTCTGAGGTTTAGGGTGGATATTGGGGAATATTTCTTCATGGAAAGGATTGTCCAGACCTGGCCCTGGTGGAGTCCCCATCTCTGGAGGGATTTAAAATCCACATGGAGGTGGCACTTGGGGACAGGAGTCGGTGGTGGCCTTGGCAGTGCTGGGGACGGTTGGACTCCAGGATCTTGGAGAGCTTTTCCCACCTCAAGAATTCCATAATTCCTGCATCTTCCCATCCCTGATTTCCCAGCTGTGTCATAAAATCCCACAGTGCCAAAAATTCAAAGTTTTTAGGAATTTCTGCAGCAGTCCCAAAAGAGCTTTAGCCATTCCTGGTTTTATTGTGTGGTCATGTCCAGAATATCTCTGACAGATATTGAGTTTTTAAGTATATTTTGGTTTTTGAATTAATTTTAATTTTAATTTTTTTTTAATTTTTGTTTTTATTTTTATTTTTATTATTTCTTTTTATTCTGATTTTGATTATTGATTTTGACTTTGATTTTAATTTCTGATTTTGAGTCCTACAAGGTCATTAAATAGACAGGCAACTGATGAAAGTACAAAATTTTGGGAGAAGCTGCCTGGAAGTGTTAAATTCAAAGCCATTACAAATTTTATTGTGTGGTTGTGTCCAGAACAAAGATCACAGATATTGAATTGTTAAGAATATTTTGATTTTTGAATTAATTTTAATTTTAATTTTAATTTTTGGTTTTATTTTTATTCCTCAGTTTCCCAGATGGAAAATAGGGATCAGAGTGTTTCATTTTACCCATCGAGAGCTCTGTTGTCTGGGATAAAGTGAATTTTCTTCCTGGAACTGTGCTTGGATTTGTTCTGGGACCAGGGCTGATAATTCCAGGAGGTTTTGGTGTCACTGAGCTTGCACAGGGCCTCACCCCTCTCCTCATCCCACCAGGAAGGGACACGAGGGATTGGGTGGGGACAGCAGATCCCAAGGGATGTCCCAGACCCCAGGGCACGGTGCTCGCACAGGGAGGAGGAACAAGGAGGATTTGGGAGGAGTTTGGGATGAAGTTTGTCACCTGTGCCACCCCGGGCATGGCTGAGCTCCTGCCTGCCCTGGGAAAGGGGGAATGAAATCCTTGTCTGGCTTTTCCTTTCCCTGTTAAAACCTGTCCTGGACTGGAAGATAAGCGTGAATTCTGTCACCATCTCATTGCGTTAATTTCTTTATCTCTTCTACAACCAATCCTCCCTTTGGGGATATCTTCTGTTAATGGGCCATTAATTATTAATTATCTTCTGTTAATGGGCCATTAATTATTAATTATCTTCTGTTCATGGGCCAGTGAGAGATGCCCCGCCCAGGGGAGGAGCCGAGCATTCCTACCTGGATAGAATCTGACCCTGCACACCCCAGCAGCCTTTTCCCACTGCATTCCCAGAGGAGCAGCTTTCTCCTGCCCTGCATTCCCAGAGGGAGCCCAGGCCCATCTCCAGCAGCCCTGGAGCTGCAGAGGAAAACTCCCCCCTTGTGCAGGATCCTGCTCCAGCAGAGCCACAGCTGGCACTGCAGGAGGGCTGAGCCCCCATGGGCTGGGGCTGAGCAACCCCTGAGCACAGCGGGACAGGCCGGCCTCACTCTGCCTGGGGTTTGGGTTTGTGTATCTGCATTTTTTATTTTATTTTTATTTTCTTCCCTAATAAAGAACTGTTATTCCTGCTCCCATATTTTTGCCTGAGAGACCCTTAATTTCAAAATTATTGGGAGGGAGGGGATTACATTTTCCATTTCAAGGGAGGTTCCTGCCCTCCTCAGCAGACACCTGGCTTTTCAAACCAAGACAAAGCATCTTTACCTCAAGCCATGATTCTGGTCGCTTCTCCCCTCCCAACTCTTTCCAAATCCCACCAGGATGGAGCCAATGAGCAGCTGGATAGGGCTGAGCTTCCACCTGGAATTCCACCACGGCACAGGGGTCACGGGAGATGATGATTTCTGACTTTAAATCAGCAGAATGCAGCCAGATTTTGCTTTTCCTGCCGTAATTGCCCTCAGTTCTCCTATTATTTATAATACTTCTCCTATTTATTTCTATTCTCAGTTCTTGCTATTATTTATTTCTTCCACCATCCCAAGAGCTCATTAGCACAGCTCTGACATCTCTGTTATTAATTACAACAACAACAATTAATTGCTTTTCTTCAGACCCGCTCCTCGTGCAGATGATTCCTCTCGGTTGCGTTGGGCAGCGAATGAAAAACTGGATTTTCAGAACCCGGGGATCATTTTTCCAGGGAACACCAGCCAGCCCCACATGGAATGCAGCCCAGTGAATATTCCTGGGCTGGCAGTTCCTGCTGGAAGCTTTTCCCAGGCTGGATTTTTAAATTCCAGTGCCTCGGGGCATCATCAGGAGCTCTCACTTCAGCTTTGTTATTTGAACTCTTCAGGGACGCTGAGCATGATGGAAAAGTCAAAATGATAAAGCCAGGCCTAAAAGCAGGACGAAAATGAGCCTTGAAACGCGTTGGCCTGCAGGAAATGTTCTGCCCTCATCAAAAGCAGAGGTGTCAGGACAACCCCAAGCTGTGCTCAGAGCGTTTAATCCCCCTGAAAAGTTGGGATCCAGGTTCATTATTCCAGTTGGGATGGAAACTTCCAGCGGAATTATTTGACTTTCTGCCGGCAGGAGATGGAATTTCAGCCCCGTGGTTTTGTCAGCTGCAGCCACAACCCAATTTTTGGCAATTTCTTTGTGTTTTGGCCTTTCCCTCTCTGCAAATGATTGTGATGGAAATTCGGGATAATTGTGGGAATGTCATCCCGGTGCTTAGATCCCAGGCTGCAAAGGAAATGATCCTGCACTTAAATACACCCGAGGGGGAAATTCCTGGCAATTGGGAACATCTGGGAATGTCAAAGCCTTGCAAACCCCTGGATGCACCTCCAGGGAAGGGTGGGAAGAAGTAATTTAATTTGTGGATTCCATTTGATGAGGTTTAGGGATGGATTTTTGCTTCTCTGCAAAACTGAATTTAATCCTGCTTCATGTAAATAGATTTTTTCCTCCTGTGTTTTCTCCTCTTCCAGAATTTTCCATGAATCCCTTCCTTTCCCAGCCCTTGTCCAAAGGTATCCATCCCACAGGCAAGATTTCTCCGTGTTGTCCTTTATTTATTCTTATCCTGAGCTTCATCTGTCAAATCAGGACAACAGGAAAGTTGTGACCGGGGAAAAAAGGAAGGAAGTGTCTGAACTTCCTGTATTTGGGATTTGTCCCAAATTCCCTGCCCAAATCAGGACAATGGGAAAATTGTGACAGGGAAAAAGGAAGGAAGGGCCAGAGCTTCCTGCAGTTGGGATTTGTCCCAAATTCCCTGCTCAGATCAGGACAGGGGTGGCACAACGGGAAAATTGTGACCAGGAGAAAAGGAAGGAAGTGTCTGAGCTTCCTGTATTTGGGATCTTTTCCAAATTTCCTGCCCAAATCAGGACAGCAGGAAAATTGTGACAGGGGAAAAAGGAAGGAAAGGTCAGAGCTTCTTGCATTTGGGATTTGTCCCAAATTCCGTGCCCAAATCAGGACAATGGAAAAATTGTGATGGGGAAAANGAAGGAAAGGTCAGAGCTTCTTGCATTTGGGATTTGTCCCACATTCCCTGCCCAAACCAGGACAGGGGTGGCGCAATGGGAAAATTGTGACCAGGGAAAAAGGAAGGGCCAGATCTTCCTGCATTTGGGATTGTCCCAAATTTCCTGCCCAAATCACAACAACGGGAAAGTTGTGACAGGGAAAAAAAGGAAGGAAATGTCTGAGTTTCCTGTATTTGGGATTTGTCCCAAATTCCCTGCCCAAATCAGGACAACAGGAAATTTGTGACAGGGAAAAAAGAAGGAAGTGTCTGAGCTTCCTGCATTTGGGATTTGTCCCAAATTCCCTGCTCAAATCAGAACAACAGGAAAATTGTGACAGGGGAAAAAGGAAGGAAGGGCCAGAGCTTCCTGCATTTGGGATTTGTCCCAAATTAGCAGCACTAATTGAGGATCTGGTTCTCCATTTGGAAGGAGCATCCCCTTGTGTCGGTTACTTTAACTCGGACTGACACAAATTAAACAGGAATTTCACCAGGAATTTGCTGCCTATTGAATTTGTCAGCGGGGGTTTCCCCCCCTCCCGAAGTCATCTTTAAAGATTTTACTTTTATTAAACGAAATGCTGCCAGTTAAGTAAAGTCTTTGTTTTCCTGGACTCAGGAGGACGAGGTCTAACATAAATTAATCATGACTTAATTGACTGAGCTAATTCTGGTTCTCTCCAGCCCAGTGCACAGCAATATTCCTGTCCTCCCAAATCCTGGAATTGAAGGATGAATGGGACATTGCCTGAACAGCACCAACTTTTTCATATCTTTAACACAACGTTTTGACTGGGAACAAAAGTTTTAATTTCCTTGGGATTAAATCCAGGGCACATTTTCACAGCTGGCAGCTGAAGGGAACACCCCTTTTTGTAAGGAATATTAGAGCTGACTCCAATTTCTCCCACTTATCTTGTTTTATTTTTTTTTTTCTCTCCACGCTGTCTGGACTAAATGATTTATTTGGTTTTGCTGTTTCAAAGGCAAACCAGGCATTAATTCAATTTACAACAGGATTGTCTCAGCCCACAGAGGAGAAAATGAAATGGGAGGAATGGCTGATGTTGGGATGGATTTAGGGGAGCTGGCTGGACCCTGGATGCCAGGAATTCTCCTCTGTCAGGATCCACTGAGTCCAGAACAAAAATTTTGGGTTTAACTCTGCAGGGAGTCTGGAGACAAACCCATCACTTGTGTCCCACATGGTGGAGCAGCACATTTGGGGAAATTTGGGAGTTTCAGGAGGGTTCTGAAGCTCCAAAGAAAACATCCTGAGAACTTCCACTTCCCTGTTCCATGGGAACAGCTCTGGAAATCTGGGCAGACCCAGCTTCTGCTCAGGAGCCTGAGGTTCCCTGTCCTGGTTTAGAGCAAATTTTGGGAAGAAGCCTCCAAAAAGGAAATCCAGTGGGCCTCTCCACCCACTGGTCTGGGAAAAGCCTTTCCTTAGAGAAAGGTGGAAAAAATGATTTATTTAACAAACAAAATATCTACAAGCATAAACCCAAAGAATGAAGAATATCAGGCAATAAAACCTCTCGCTGTTTGAATTTGATGGCAAATTTGGAGAGTCCTTGGTGTGGAATGCAGCTCAGCTCGCTCGGGCTCTTTCTGATCTGTCTCTCCTGTGAGCCCAGGCCCCGGTGGGCCACAGGCGTGAGGTTCTGGGGCTCTGCTGGGTTTTCAGTCCAGAGCAGGTTCCAACAGCTCCAAGAATAAGAAAAGGAAAATAAAAATAGTCCAAGGATTTCCTCTGCCTCAGCTAGCTAAACTAACTGAAAGTAAAGAAAGCTCTGTCCTGCTGTCTGTCCGTGCTGCAGACACCACAGCAGAGAGGAACATGGAGGAGTGAATGGAGCAGCTCTGAAAACAAATTCTGCTCTTTCTTGTCCCCCTTCACCGTCAAAACCAGTCTGAAAGGAGCAGAACTCAACATCCAACAGATGATTTGGGGGTACAAGCATCATAAAGTCACCCCAGGGCACTCCCTCATCCCTGGAATTGTCCCAGGCCTGGTTGGANGAGCCCAGGCCCTGGTGGGCCACAGGCGTGAGGTTCTGGGGCTCTGCTGGGTTTTCAGTCCAGAGCAGGTTCCAACAGCTCCAAGAATAAGAAAAGGAAAAAAAAATAGTACAGGGAATTCTGCCTCTGCTAGCTAAACTAACTAAAAGCAAAGCAAGTTCTGTCCCTCTGTCTGTCCGTGCTGCAGACACCACAGCAGAGAGGAACATGGAGGAGTGAATGGAGCAGCTCTGAAAACAAATTCTGCTCTTTCTTGTCCCCCTTCACCGTCAAAACCAGTCTGAAAGGAGCAGAACTCAACATCCAACAGATGATTTGGGGGTACAAGCATCATAAAGTCACCCCAGGGCACTCCCTCATCCCTGGAATTGTCCCAGGCCTGGTTGGACAGGGCCTGGAGCGCCCTGGGATGGTGGAGAGGATCCTTCCCTGTTCCTGAATCCAATAAATCCCTGTCAGGAACAAGGGGTTATTCCCTCCTTACCTAAACTTTCCTCAGCTTTATTCCCTGCTGTTTTCCTTGGTTTTTACCCCTCGGCCTCATCCCCAATCCCTTCTCTCCCTGGGACAGTTTGGAGAATTTTCCTGTGTTATCCCAGCGTGGCTCCCATCTCTCCATGGGATCAACTCTGCCTCTTTTATTTTGGAAGAGTTATTCCAAAAAGTTATTCCAAAAAGTTATTCCGAGAGCTGAAAGCTGCATTTGCTGCTCCCTCCAGGCCTTCTCCCATTTCCCATCTTTCCCCCAGCTTGTGGGAAACCCAGAATTAATTTTTGGCTGCTTTGCAAGACTTTTTGAGGGTTGGAGAAGGGAATTCCGTATTTTTTCCAGGCTGGAGTGAGCTGGGAGAGTGGGAGATGTCCCTGCCCATGGAGGGGGTGGAATGGGATGAGCTTTAAGCTCCTCCCAACCCAAACCATTCCATGATTTTGGTTTCCACGCTCATCCAGGCTCTGGACACAGCAGAGTCAGGATGTGTTTGTGCCTTGCACTCAGGAGGCATTAAATGAAATAAATCCACTTTTATCATGATCAGAACATCCTTCATCCCTGGAAACTCATCCAGGGAAAAACCCCTCAGTGTGTAAAACCCTTCAGTGGCACTTCAGAGATGCATAAATACATTAAAAACCAAAAAAAACCCCATTAATGTCCCCAAAGTTTGCTCTTCAAACTGAATTTGACAAAAAAAAACCAACTCCCAGCAAATGGCAAAGGTCTGCAGGAAATATCTGAGGCGTCACCCCAAGGTGGAATTCCTGCTGGGCCCAGGTCATTGATGGCCGATGGAGGTGACACCGCACAACAAAAAAATTTGATGAAATTACAGCTCAGAGAGGGAAAATTGGAATTTACAAAAGCAGAGGAGCTTTCAAATATCTGCGAGCGAACTGTCAGCGCCGCGGCACGAAAAAGCCGCGATTGGATTGGAATGTAATAAAGGAGATCAGGTTTTAATTGAATGTTGGGGTTGTTGCCTTGACTGGGAACATTGCAGCTCTTTAATTATGTTTTGTTTAAGAGGAGAACAAATCAAATCCATTTATTTCCTGCCAGTGAAAAGGGAGCTTGGATTTCTCAGCAACCCCCCACACTTTGAGCCAATCTGTTAAAATAATGTGCTTAAAGAACATTTTTAATTAAAAGTGCTGCTTTTTTTTATATGTCAAGGAATCCTGTAAATCCTCGCTGCCTGTTGTGTTTTAGGTGAGGGCACATCTACAAATTATGGGGAGAAAAAGCCGAGTTTGGGGTCCCTTTTTGCACAAAGCTTTATTTCCTACCGGAAAATAATTGGAAATAATGGAAAAATGGAAATTTCCTACTGGAAATAATAAAATTTCCTCCTTGGCAGGTTCTGTCCCAGAATTATCCAACCCCAGGATCTCTGGGTGTGTCCAACCTCCCAAGTTCAGCCACTTGACCCCATAAATTAAAAAAAAAAATCCCTTGAGTTCTCATATTGACCTTGCTTTGTGGATAATAACAAATTAAAATCCCTAAAAATCCCCCATTTTCCCCAGATTTGCTGCTCCATCTCCTTTCCCTCTGCTTTGCTGCCTTGATCCAAATTCCAGGATGAAATTCCAGAGCTGGAATAAAGGAATAAATCCCATTTTATGAGGAATTTTCATGCCAACCTTTCTTCAACACCCGAATTCTCTGAAATCCTGGAATTTTTTCTCTTTTTCAGGACTTGTTGAGCAAAACGTTCGGTGTTGGGCTTGTTTTGATCTCTGTTGTAAATTTGGGAATGGGAACACCAGAGATAAACTGGGAATGATCTCCCCTTGGTTTGTTTCCCTTTGCAAAGTGATGATGCTTCTGTTTTTTTTTTTTGCTTTTTGCTCCTTTTTTTTCCTTCTCCTCCTCGCTCTGGGCTGGATTTTGCCATCAGAACAAAAGGGAGGTGTTAAAAAATTCCCTTAGCCCCGTCAGGGACTGAGCAGGGAAATAACAAAGGTAATAATTCCTCCTTTCCATCCCATTTTCTGCTTTTTCCCTGCTTTTTTCTCCACTGGAAAGATTAAAAGGAGAATTAAGGAGAGCAGGTCCTGCTTTACTCCTTTCCAGACTTCCTGGAAATCCTGGATTTCTATTTAATGGGAATTTTGATTTTTTTCCTGCATTTTCTGCAGTCTCTGCTGTTCCTGTTGACTTTGGGGCTCCACGGGGTGGAAAAAGCTCTGGAATTCTGCTGGAAATTGGGCAAACTGGGCAGACTGGGCAAACTGGTCCCTCAGAGCTTCTGGATGGATCCCACCGTGCCAGGGATGTCAATTTTCTCCTGGAAACATGGAAGGAGAGAATTTTGTGGAATAATTAATCCAAATTTCAGCTCTGTTAGCAGGAAAAATGCCCCAAATTCCCTTTCAATTCCAGGCTTGGAGCATCCTTAGGAACAAATCCTAGGCTGGATTATTGGAATATCTCCTGGTTAATTAAGCTCAGAGAGCCTCAGGAATTCTGGCTGCACAAAAGAAATTCCAAGAATTCTGTGGCAGAGCCTCTCTCAGAGCAGCCAACATCATAAAAACTTTTTTGAAACCACTGGATTTCATTTTTTTCCTATTTTTTCCATCAGATCTTAGCAGAGGGAGAGCCTGTGGTTGGTGTCTGAGTTGGAAATTTAGGAATTTTCATCCCAAAATTGCCACTGAGCTCCCGTTTTCCTACAACCACCATTTAAAGGTATTTTTCCTAATAATAATCTTATTTTCCCTTCTCTCCCTTTACTTCAAGCCCATTTACTTCTTCACTTAAATATATTTCATCTGAAAAAAAAAAAGGAAATTAAATTTAAATAAATTTTTTGAGCATGGACGAAACTTCCTTGGCTGATTTCAGTCTGAACTCCCTGATGAATTTGACCTCAAAATAGCTCCAGTTTCACCAAAAATGACTCCTTGGTAAATATTCACCAAAAAGAAATCTTAGATTTAAATTTATTGCCTCCCTTCTGTCACAGGAATCCGCTGGATAAATCCAGGAGGAAAAAATGTCATCAATTCTGCTGAACCTGAAGTTAACGTGGAAAGAAAATTAGGATTATTCTACATTTTTAGGGAAAATCAAGTTCAAATTTACTTAGGTGCAGAGCAACATAATTGGGGATTTGGGAGAATCCTGGAGCCAACGGAATCTTCTGGAGATCACCAGGAATTTTAGGAATTAATTAAACGGGGAAGGCCTCGTTATGCTAATTAAAGCTAAAAAGAAGATTGAGGAATAATTGAATTTTAGAAATAACCCATTAATTAAAGAACAAGGACTCCAATCTCTCTGATGTGCTTGCCAGTAAAATCTGGAATATTCCTGGCTCTGGAGCACCCAAATCTTGGTTTTCCCCTTCTCCAAGCCTCTGCTGTTGGAGCGCCGATGTCGCTCTAGGACAAGGAATAACACACATGCACACACTTCAAAATTAAGTAAGAAAAGAATATTTAATAATTTTCTGACCTCAATTTGTATCATTGCAGAGGTGACCAGGTGTTGGAGAAGTGGAGTTCCACCTCTCCAACCACACTGGTCAATCCAAAAGTCCATCTTTTCTCTCTTCCTCCAGAAAAGAATGAAAACTCTCTTTATTTACATAAAAGTGCGTGAGAAACGCCGCTACAAAAATGTAAACAATCAGAAGGCTTTTAAAAACTGCAAAAGAAGAGGGTGACACACCTCTGGATCTCTCTCCTCAGCAAATTCAAGTGATAAATCTCTCCTTTTCCCTGGAATTTCATGGGAAGGCTGCCAAAGCTCCAGGAGGGTTCAGACACTGCTCCAGGGTGGGATTTTTGGGGTTTCTGGGCAGGAGCTGGGATCATCCCTGTGGATCCCCTCCAGCTCTGGATATTCCATGATTCCAAGTCTTGGCTCTCAAAGAAACCGAGGAAAACCATCCAGAGCCAGGATTTTACAGGCAGGAGGAGCTGTGGTGGTACAACCTCCCCATGGGCATTCCAGGTTCTCCAGGGGGTGAGGAGCCCATTCCTGCTCCTGGAGAGAAACTCCAGCTCGGACCCAGAGTTTAGGAACTCCTTTGGAAATCAGGACATCCCAAACTGCTGAGGCTGTGGGTGCTGTTTGAGCTGCCGTGCTTTCCCCCGGGGTGGAACGCCTTGGAATTCTCCGCTGTTCATTAAACTGAAGAATTTTGCATTTTAATTCCGTAATAATCGTAATTGCGCATAAGGACCAAGCTTTGCTAAATCCAACAGATTCAAAGCCCACGTGAGAATATTTTATCACTGATGCCATAAAGATTTCCCTGTTAAGATCTATATTTTTATATTCTGCAAACAGCTTTAGGAATTACCAGAAAAACGCCATAAAATCCTCCTTAAATTAAAGATTGCACAGACTTGGTTCCCCCTTCCCCCAAACATTCCAACAATAAACCCACGCTGATGTTTACAAGGTTTCCATCCCATAAACCACTCATTTTTCATTATTTCCCCAGTCTCAGAACGTGAAGTCGTGTTTATCTATAACTCACAACATTTTAACAAAAGCCTCGACATTTATGGGAGCGCTGATAGGAAACAAACCCAGATAAAAGGTTTATAAACAAATTAACGATGTTACTGCAGGGAAAATTAATTGGAAATAAAAATGGGATCTATCACAGACCACACTGACAGGTGCTTGGAACCAGGGGTGCATTTTTCCATGAGTTTTTTTAAAAGGAAAATTAATTTAGGGCTTGATCAGCACTGAAAATAAAAATTATTTGGACACCAAAGTAACCACTGGTATTTCCTCTTGCTCCCTTAATTCTGGCTGAGTTTTTCCCTCCCAGCCTGTTCCATCCTGGAATTCTGGGAATTTCTGGTTGTTCTGGAGGTGAGAACAGAAAATGGGAAGAGTTTAAACTCCTTCATTATTATTTACTGGGAACCTCCCCAAAAAAACTCTTCCCATGAATTTATTTCCTGCCCTGCTGGTTGGATTGGAGCTGTCACCCAAACTCCACACCCCAAAATTCCTTAAATTTTCCCTAAAAATTCCCATGGTCCAGTATTGGCTGGTTTGGTGCTGGTGTCCATAAAAATTTGGAGAACTTGCCCTAATCCGAGGATTTTCATGGAAAGTTGAAGACATCAAACCCTGATGGGGCACTGATTTTATGATTTCTGTGCTGCTGGAAAAGGAAATTGAAGAAATCCATCTGGATACTCCTAAATCCCGTATTTTGTGCTATTTATAAAAGATCTGTGGCACAGAAGGACAATATTCCAATAGAAAAAAAGGAATTATCCCCTGAAACGTGGGAATTTTCTGTTGGAATTGTTGGCCTGGTGTGTGGTCACAGCTCTGGAGTCTCCTCTTGGGAATTAACTCCGGAATAAAATCCTTGAGCACTTCACAACTTCAAATCTGTTGCTGCCACTGCTCATTTAGGACCTGAATGGGAAATTTGGGAATTTTGCCGTTTTTTGGTGGTGCTGGAGGCATCCAGCACCTTTATTTTCAGGTTTTGAGGTCTGATCTAACAAACTGGGGCCTGGTTTCAACCAACAAATGCCTGGAAATGTCTTAAATTCCATTTTTTAGCATTAAAATCTCAATTTAAGTGGAAAAAAAGTCCTACACTCTTCAAATATCCATGGCTGTTTTGTGGGATAATATGGGAGAATCCCACTGGGATTTTTGGGTTGTTTTTTAAAATTAAAAATTTGCTCCTTGTTTTCTAGGAAGGGATTAAAGAGCTGTTAGATCTTTTGGAATAAATAAATCCAGGCTGACCCTCTTAATTCTTGGGATAATTGCGGAGAGATTTGAAACCCTTGACGGATTTTCAGTTTTCCCAAGGCTGCATCAACATTACGGAATTCGGAAGCCATTTTAATTTCTTTAATTATTATCTTCATTCACGGTTTAATTCTTATCTTAATTCAGGAGGTTTCTTCAGAACAATAAGAAGCCAATGAGGAATTTGGGAGAAAAAGGAAATTTTGTGTTCCTTTTTTCCTAAGGAAACAAAGCTTGTAATGTTTGGATCTTTCTTTTACTTTTCCTAAATCCAAACAGTTTTTAACACATGAGCCCATTTTGTTTAAATATCAAGAAATAGAAAATTCTGCTGCTTATTCCCATTATTTTCCCACCTGAGAGTGATTGGTGCCACCATAAAAGTGGGATTTGTAATGCTGGGATATTGATTATGGATTAATCAGCAGGAAAAATAAGAAATCAATAACCAATAGAGGGTGGAATATTAATTAAAGAGAATTATGTAATTTAGAAGCAATTAACATCCTTTTTTTTGGCTAAAAATGGAGAAATCAGTGAAAAAGTTTTGTGTTGGTCACACACAAATAATTGCCAGGAATAAACTCAGGATTTCCTGACCCTAAAAACACTTAAAGGGTTGGATTATTCCTGAGGAATTTGGAGGATTTGGGAAAAATTAAGAAGCTGAAGGAGATGAACCAGTGGTGGGAAATATGGGGAAATTCCAACTCCCACAGCTGCTGGGAATGAGGAATTCCTGGGACAGGGGATGGGTGATGGGGATGAATCCTTTGGCTCCCAGATTTGGGATCCCAAATGGAAAAAGGGCAGGAATGCAGTGCTGGGAGATCACTCCCAAATATTGGGAAACTGGGTTTTTAAAAGTGGCTTTTTTTTTGTTGGAGAAGACCTTGGGAAGAAGAGGGAGTTGTGGTTCACGGTGATAAAAATGAGAAATATTTGGTCCAAGTGGAGCTTAAAAATATTGAGGAGCTTTGGGATTGAGGGGATTGGGAATTTTATTGGAATTTAAGTCCAGTCTGGACTGTGGAGCTCTGGGTTTCCACCTTTGGGATGTTCCCATTTTATCCGGGGTTGGGCTGGACCTGATCCAAGGCAGATCAAAGCCACCCTTTGGATGCTTTCAGATCAGTCCTGGTGGTTGTTGCATGTACAAAAATCCACTTTTTTCGAGGCAAAAAAGCAGCAAAAAGGGTAAAACACTTGGAGATTGAATGGATTTTTAAAAGATTCACACAGGAAATGCATCCAATGGACTTAAAGGGTTTTAGAGGCCAAAAGTTGATTTTTTGGGGTTCTTCTCTAGTGAGAAAAAGGAGAGAGACAAAAAAATCCTGAACTTGTCCAACTTCAGACAGGAAGGCATTGTTAAATTCCACAAACACTTCCCAGAAATCCCCAAATGCTTCCAGAATTTAAATCTGGTTAAAGCCAAGCCAGTTTTAGAATTCAAAATAAATTTGGGGGTGGTGGGATTGTGCTGCCACAGAAAATCCAACTTCATTTTCTGCGTCACCCTCAAATCATGGAGCTTAAAAATTTCATTTAGGGTGGAAAATTGATTTATTTTTGGTGTTAATTAAAATATTTAGGGGGAACTGATAAATTCCCAGGCTCTGGGAGCTGCCATCCACGCAAACCATCAAATATTTCATTATTAAATGGATTATTCTTCGTTTAGGTTGTGGCATTTGGGGACAAGGGGCAGTGGTGGCCTCGGGAATGGTTGGACTCCCATTCTGGAGCTTTTCCAACCTTAATTCCAGGATTCAGCTTGGAAAAACATTAGGAAACAACGAGGAAATTTGGATTTAAGTGGAAATTAGGCCTGGCTGGGATTTTGGGACAAAACCCCACAAAATTAAAATAAAAACCAACCGCAAAATTGAAATTCAAAATGGCGGAGTGGTTCCCCAGGATTTCTTCTCCACCTTTTTCCTGGAATGAGGATGGCCCAACATTCCAACACCTGAGGAGGTGCTGCTGCAATCAGGGAATAAATGGCATTTTAATCATCTCCCTCATCAAAACCCCATTACGCTCTGAGTTAACGAGCTGCTCCAATTAATCCCGGGCATTTTGTAACAACCCCGTGTTTTATTAATTAATTAAACACCAATCACCATCAGCAGGAGCTGCAGAAATGCTCAGAACTTGGGAAAAGGAGGATTTAGGCCGAGCTGGAATTGGGGTTTTAATAAAATCATCCCAAAATTCCTTGGAAAGATAAAAATGTCGGGATTCTTGCCTCGTGTGAGGTTGATCTTTAAATTAATACTGAGATTAGATTTTAGGCTGAGCTCTGAATTTACTTAAGCTGCAAATATTGATGTGAGCACCTCGGGGCGTTTGCACAGCTGAAGTTTGCACAGTTAGGAGCTGGGAAATACAAAATTTGCCGTGTTTACATTCTCAAAAAAATAAAGAAAAGGAGCTCTCAAATCTGCTGGAATTCTACATTTTGCAGGAATAATCAAGGCTTGTTTTGGAAAAATCCTGCATTTTAGCAAGGTCTAATATTCCAAGATATTTTATTTAAAATTGGTATTTTTTGGTGATTTCAGTTTTATGGTTTCGGTTTCGATGCTGCAATCTGGAACTTGTGGGTAAATCCAGGTTTTTGTGTGAGTGCAGGAGTGCAGCTTGGCATTTTGGGGAGTAAATCAGGATATTCCAGAATTCCAGAGTGGATTGGCTGGGAAGGATCTTAAATCTCATCCTATTCCAGCCCTGCCATGGGCAAGGACACCTCCAATTATCCCAGATTGCTCCGGCTCACTCCCAAAATTTGGCATTTGGCTTTCCAGAGGATTTCTGCTCCTTGTGCACCCCCAAACTCCCAGCACAGAAATCCATCCCCAATATTTTTTTGATTTTCCAAGACTGACACTTTGCTCGTTAAGGAGAATTCCTACAAATTTTGCCAGCTGGGATTTTCCAGTTGATCCAAATCCAAGTCCATTGATCCCAACTTCATCCAAAAAACCCCTGAATATCCAAACTTTGACAGACAAAGTCGGAGCCTTAAAAATTAAACCTCAAAGCTGAACAGAAACTTCTTTTTTCCCCTTTTTTAATCTGCTTTTGCTCTCTTCTTTTCAGTTGCTGAAAAGAAAATGGAGCTGTTTGTCTGCTCCAAAAAAAATGACGGTTTTGACACCGGAATTCAGCGGATTTTTGGACTGGAGCTTTATTTGGAAAAAATGTCTAAATGTAGGCTGGGATTAGCAGCCTAAGAGTGAGTGAAAAGCAGGTTTTTTTTCAGGTTTTTTCTTTCCTGGTTGACATAAACCTCTCCTGAAAATCTCTTTTCAGCCTCAGAGCTCTGCATGTGAAATTTTTAGGCCCCCTCCAGCTCACATCAAAGAAATTTGGGGATTTGATTTTCATCCCAGGAACTGCTTGCTGTTAATTCGGATGCTAATTCCGACAAATCCAAATGATGTTTTTCCTTCTGGAATTAATTTTACATCCAAATAATAAACTTTACACTTAGTGCCTCTTCCTCACCCTTAGGAAAATCTACGCTGGGGGATTGCACAGGGACAGGATTGATGGATTTGGGAATTCTGCAGCTTTTCCAGTTGGTTTAAAAGCACAAAATTCCACCTGAAATGTTTTCCAGGCAGGAGAAATCCCAAAAGGGAATTGGGTGTCACCACTTCTCTATTTCTGGGGCATGAAACAAAAGTATCCCTTGGGAAAATCCCAAATTTAGTTAAATATCGACTTTAAAAGTGAATTAATTTTTTTTTTTTTGCTTGATGCTCACAAATCTCCCATTTTTAGTTTAAAATTAAATGGATTTGCCAAGGTTTGTTTTCCAGGAATATCCAGGATAATCCAGCAAGGAATCCTGCAGTGGGATCTGCAGGAAAAATGGAAATCCGTAGGAATGGGGAATTTCTGGGATGTGGGATCAGGAGTCAGAGCTGCTCTGCTGGGAACAGATCATTTTCAAGGACTCATTTTCCTGCTGGTTTAGGAGGAATTTTTGATACTTTGAGGGATATTATTCCCAGATTCCCACGATTCCCTCTATTTCTGGAATTTTTTCCCAAATCCTGGTGCTCTGTGGTGTTTTAGTCATTGAAATTCAGCCAGCAGTGATTTTATTTGAATTTATCCAGCACCATTTCCATTTGTGTTTATCAGGTGAGACCAATCAGGTTTTAGAAATATTTAGGAATAAATATTTAAGGATAAGTTTTTATATTTTAATTTTCACATTTTTAATATTTTAATAGTTAATTAATATTTAGATTTTAAAACAGATTTGATGATAAATTTTATAAATTTATAAATGTCAAGCTTGTGTCCCCTGAGCTCCTCCATTAACCTGAAAGCAAAGATATTAACTCAGGGAAAAAAATTATGTGGGAAAAAAATCTTGATGGATATGGGAAAAATTCTATCTGCAGGCAAAATCCTTATTTAAAAAAAGAACAATTTGTGCAACATTTTGGATTTTTTTCAGTGTTTTTCCTGCCTGGAATAATTTAAATTTATCCTAAAACTGGAGCTGGGCAATTTGGTTTATTGGGGATTCCAATATGAGCCGACCCCAAAATTCCCAGGAATCAGGCTGTTCCCAGCAATCCCATCCTGCTGCATTATTTAACTTTTTTATGCAGAATAAGAAATAAATTAAAATAAAAATAATTTATTCTGTACCAAAAAGCCGCTTTAAATTATGAAATTGTGAAAAACCAATGTGGCCTCGACAAGTGAATTATTAATTCCGCCTCCTGAGCTGAAATCTTCTCCCTTGTAATGTTTGGAGGCCTTTGACTTCAATAATTATGATTTTAAGTAATTAAAATAGAATTAGAGGCTGCTAATTCCGGATCTTAGCGCACAACAGGATTGGGGAGCACGGCCCCACTCGGCCTTCCCCTAAATCCTCTTGTTGGCAGAACAAATTCAAATTATCTCAGCCTGGATGAGGAATTTGGGATAATGGAGAGGCCTGGATGCAGAATTTGGGATTTAAGGGGGGATGGGGGAACTCGGGAGGTTCTGCCAGGAAGGAGCTGATCCATTCAGGGAGTGAAAACTTCCTGGTGAAATTTGTGGAAAATTCCGTGGAGGTTTTGGGTTTTTCTTTGATTCGCTGGTGGTATCTCCCCAAGGGAATCATGGAATGGTTTGGGATGGAAGGGATCCTAAATCCCATCCCATTCCAGCCGTTTCATGGCAGGGACTGGAGCATCTCCCAGGCTACTACAAGCTCCAATGTCCAACCTGGCCTTGGGCACTGCCAGGGATCCAGGGGCAGCCCCAGCTGCTCTGGGAATTCCAGCCCAGCCAGGAATTCCTTCCCAAAATCCCACCCAAATCTTCTGTTTTCCAATTTGAAGCCATTCCCTGGCTCCTGTCCCTCCATCCCTTGTCCCCAGTCCATCTCCAGCTCTCCTGGACCCCTTCAGGCCCTGCCAGGGGCTCTGAGCTCTCCCTGGAGCCTTCTCCTCTCCAGGTGAGCACCCCCAGCTCTCCCAGTTTGAGGGAACTGGAGCCACCCTGAGCTCCTGCTGCAGGTTTGAGTGAAAACCTCCCAGACTGGGAACACTGGGATTGTTTCCAGTTCTAAATCCTCACAAAAGCTCCACCATGGAGAGCCAGACACTGCCAGGGATCCAGGGGCAGCCCCAGCTGCTCTGGGAATTCCATCCCCGACATGGGCACCCAGTTCACA